>VYZM01015638.1:0-40746 GCA_013398915.1 Dromas ardeola
GGGACCTTATCAACACTTATAAGACACTTACAAGAGGTAACGGGCACAAACTTCAACATAGGAAGTTCCATCTCAACATGAGGAGGAACTTCTTTACTTTGAGGGTGGCAGAGCACTGGAACAGGCTGCCCAGAGACGTGGTGGAGTCTCTGTCTCTGGAGACATTTGAAACCCGCCTGGACGCGTTCCTGTGCAACCTGCTCTAAGGTGACCCTGCTCTGGCAGGGGGTTTGGACTAGGTGATCTCCAGAGGTCCCTTCCAACCCCTACCATTCTGTGATTCTGTGACAAACGCTTTACTTCAGCATCTGAAGTGTTACGGAGAAGACCTGCCCTCCTCTGTTTCACGACAACAAATTGGCTGAGGAGCACTCCTTGGGCAGGCTTCATGGGGGAAAGCAGCAGTGAAGGATCTCAAAATCGTAGTTTGTTCTGAAAAATGCCTGATTGTTTTGCCCAATTTACCAGATATTTGTTAAAACAACTCTCGAAGAAAGAATAACGGGCTGTAACAGGTAGTTTTCCTTTCTTGCAAAGGAGGTGGTGAAGTTTGTCTCCTTTGCTTCAAGGTAATCCATTAGCTTTCTGTCTTTTCTGCTGGAGGAGATCAGACCCAATCTGTGCAGAAAAGGCTGTGTGATCTGCTACAGCTCCTATGAGGGTTGATTGCCCCTGTACCAAATTCAGGGGGGATGTGTAGGCAAATTGCTGGAAGATACTGGTGTCACTGGAGGAGCAGGGAGAAGGAGCGTGTCTGGGCTGCAGTCCTGCCTTTTAACCTCATAGCCATGACTAAGATAAACCAGAGGCGAGGGCATTACATGCTCTGTCTACCAGAAGCCGTTCAGTTCGATCCAGCATCCTATATCCAGCTCAAAGACTACAGTGCAGCTAAATGCTGCAGTCCTGGAAAAATAAACCCTGTGACAGAAGCAGAGGGGAGATGGGGGCGCAGCGGTACCCGAGGGCGACACACCAGCCGCAGTGGCTGACTGTGTGAGAGATGTGGAGAGATCCTGGCAGCACAGGACATGAAGAAACACACTCACGCCTCCACTGACTCAAAGGGGAGGCCTGGCCCTTTCTGTTTGCGCCTGTTTGGTGGCAGCTCTGGGAAGAGGGGACAACCCTCAGGCTCCTGAAGGTGTTCTCAGTGCAGCGGCAGAGCAGAGGTAGCTCCCAACAGCAGGCAGATTCAACTGCATCCCTGAAGACGGTGAAGGGCCAAATCACAGGACCCTTCCCATCCCAGGCAGCCACCGGCTAGGGCATATGCTGCGGATGTGGATGTGGTAACTGCAGTAATTGTACTTGGGGAAACCTCTTCTCCACAGCTGGGAAGGAGGCAGAGGAACAAGGGGTTCGAAGGCGCAGACCTGAGGATGCCTCCCAGAGCTGGCAGGCACACAGCTTCTAGCTACAGTCATTACCACCGCTGACTCCAAGTGAAAATAATCTTATTTTCTTATTCTCACCTATGCAACTGCAACATGGACTCATAGAATGGTTTGTGTTGGAAGGGACATTAAAGATCATGTAGTTCCAACCCCCCTGCCATGGGCAGGGACACCTCCCACTAGATCAGGCTGCTCAAAGCCCCATCAGCCTGGCCTTGAACACTTCCAGGGATGGGGCATCCACAACTTCCCTGGGCAACCTGTTCCACTGCCTCACCAACCTCATAGTGAAAACATGGTAAACAGCACTGCGCTTTAGTGCCTGATAAGGTGCTTTTCACCGCAGTTTCCAGATGCCAACTCTTGCCATGTCCTTGTGAGCAAGGCTGTCACCTCTCATGGCTCCTGTATCCAAATACCTTCTCTGCACACAAGTACCTGCATGTGTTGTTCAGACACCCCACCAGCTTCAGCTTGTCTCTTCAAGGCCTAAATGCATATGTGTATCTCCACAGAAAATATTAAATAGATGTGGTGCTTAGGGATATGGTTTAGTGGTGGGTTTTGGCAGTGTTAGGTTGATGGTTGGACTTAATGATCTTAAAGGTCCCTTCCAACCTAGACGATTCTATGATTCTATGAAATAGCCACAGGTGAAAATCTAATCCCTAGAACCACTGTTGGAAGCCCTCCTGCTCTCCCATAGCTGTGGTTAGCGATTGCAGGGTGGCATGGCAGTGGCGCTCCCCTCCCTCACTTTGCCCTCTTTCTCTGGGAATCGTGGTTGGGAAAAATGCGCACATGATGCTTGCAGAGCTGCAGCCGTCTCTTTATGTGCCGGTATTTCCCCAGCACTTGGCATGTGGAGGCTGCCTGCCAGAGCTGGGACTTTGTCCCACCACGCACTGCAGTCCACAGCCATCGCCGTTGCCTGGTTTTTGGCCGCTGCTTGGCTAAATTTAACTGCTTGGTGGCTGTACTGTTTTCTTCCTGGAAACAAAATACAACTGGCACATTTAAAATAATAATACAGTGAGTTTTTTCCTCCCTAAAGTGGGGACATGAGAACATCTTGTGCACACAGGCATAAAACAAGACCACAGCACTTGGAAAAGAGTTCATTGAATCTTCAACAGAAATCTATACAGTTTCTGTGTCAAAATGGCAACACGGATTCATGGGTTAGATGGAGAAATGCAATGCCTACCTGTGTATAGTGTCCGCATGTTTTTCTGCAGTTATTGGTGGCATAATTGTAGTCGCTGACCTCATTGTACCAAGTGGTGATGGCTCTTTGCACGGTAAAAATAGAAACTGTGCCAGTCCAGAGGTTTTCTCCAACAGCGGTAAATTTGGGGTGAGCCTGCCCTGGATCTTTGAGGTACGTATTATGTTTAAACAGGCATTTCTTTGCCCAAGCTTTCGCGGTCTTTGCTAAATCTGGATCCCAACTCTGCAAAATAAAGAAATCTAAAAGTCAGTTTGGTATCTTAGCAATGCAGTATTTCAGAGCAACTTCCAGGAGAAGCTGGGTCTCGGTAGCGTATGTGCTTCGGGTTCATTTGGTTTTTTGCTTCTGCTGAGACTTACAGAGCTATGTGGTAAATTGGCCTGTAGGTTCATTTCTGATGTGAACTTAGGCGGTCATTAAACTTGAGGAAGCTTTTGGGGTGGTGGGTGATCTTGGCTGACTGGTTTGTTGGAGACCAAGGGCTGTACATCAGCCAAATACAGTGTTTGAGGTGAAACGTGCATTTCCAGGCTGTGTCAGCCATGAGAGAACATCAATTTAATTTACACAGTGAATTTACAGGAAATCTGGGGACTGGGCGGTATACCTACCCTACCAATCAGACCGGAGTCTCGTGCAGCCCTCATGCATTAAGGCCACCTTGCAGGTCAGTCCACAAGCACAACAGGATTATGGGGACAGTTTAAACTCAACCCCTTGGTTGGCGTCTTTGCTTTTGGTGGTTTCAAATGTTAGTGCTGAATTCATGTTTGTGGAATCACTCATTCACTTGCTATTCAGTCCTACAGAAAGTGGTTTATTTAAGCAACTGAGTTATATAAATGTCTTTTGTTTGCACTGGAGGTGGTGTCTGGTTTTGCTGGGTTTTCTTGTACACACAACTTGATTGAGCAAATACAGTATTGTTCCTCCTGAAAAATGCAGTACCACGAGTGTATGCCTGTACTTGTAGTTATACTTTGTGTCACGTAAATGAAGTTGTTCAGTGCTGCTGAACCATTTTGGATTGGACTTTTTTGAAAAATGAACTTTTTTTAGTTGTCCTTTTCTGTATGGATTAAAACATCTCAGTTGCTTCTGCAAACAATGGCATCACTAGAGAAATTGTTTTGAACAGTGACGAAGGAACAGGTGGTTGTTAGATTTTATGGCTATGTTTTACATAATATAACTTTTTTGTACCATAGATAAGTCTGAAACAATCTGTGTATTGTTTATGCTACCAATAAGTAATTAAAAATTGCAAGATCATACCAAAATACACCTACAGAGATTTGAAAATATTTTGCAACCTTCCATTTCTTCCCATGGCTAACATTTGTGGGGGGATGTGTTCTCCCACACAGCTAACACATAAATACTTTGCCTAGGAACTCAGTGTATCAAATATTAAAGGTAAACTTGGGGCAGGGGGGGGTCTTATTTCAAGTGAGCAGTTGATATTTACTCAGATGACAACTTTTAAGGACAATGAAGAAAACCTGGCATTGTACAGAAGTTGTGCTCCAGTCCTAGCATTGCTGCGAGTTAAGACCAAGGCTGCGGTTTGCATCTTGGCGACGCTCTGAGGTCGCAAGGAGAAGACCGTGCTAAAAGATGTATGACAGTGGTGGATGCACCTTAGTGCCTCCTGGTCTTGTTCTTCACATTCTGCTTTTTAAGAGTCCGCACATCTCTTTTCTCCTTCACCCTCTAATAGCATTAATAGTAAGTTTAACGTTCCATAAAGGTATACATAGGTTTAAAGGCAAATTAATAAGTTTAAATGTACTTCCCTTTTTTTTGTGTGGATGCTTAAACTGGTTGATGGTTGAAAAAGCAATGTGCAGAAACTGACAGTTCGGAATGAGCTTTAGTTTAACTATAGTTGTGCTCCTTATTTGCTATGAAACTGCATTTATGCAAATAGGTTGGACTAAACTAGATGAGGAAAAATGCACAGGACAGGGAGGTTTGCATGCAGATATCATTGCTGTTTGAGAAAACAGTAATTACAATATTTTTTTCCCATTAGCTATTTCTCAATTTCGGTTTTTATAATTCAGACAAGTTGCTCAGTGATTTAGGGAGGGAAAATTGAACATATGATGAGTGAAAAGTGATGCGAGGCAGCAGTAAGTCAAAGGAGACTGTTGTGAAGCCCTGATGAAGCTGGTGAGACTCCTTCTGCTGGTTCTGAAGAGCCTCGGAACAGGTCTAAGCAACGCTTTGGGTGAACGGGAAAGGGGTCAGGTAAAAAAATGTTAGATCAGCATTCTCATTTTATAATAAATGTATTACAAATATAGATGGTTGGGCTTTGTTACTTGCAGTTAAAGGAGTTTCTGCCTTGTATTTTCTTTTAAAAACTATTTTTCCAAAATGTGGAAATGTGCTGAGTTCATAGCCTTCATTTTTATGTATGTTGGTGGACAGTTATCTACAACAAACAGAAGTTCCCTATGAAATAAAGAAGTCTTCTTTTCCTCATTTTTGATGTGGTAAAGGCCATTAAAAATGAAGAAACACGTTGTTTTCAATTCCAATGCTTTTACTTTCATAATATATTTTATCATGTATTGTACTGCTTTCTCCACATTAAATTATTCCTGGGAGAGGTCATACTTATGACTAGGGATTTTGCAGTGCTTTAAAAGAAACTTACTATGTAACTTACTGTTTTATTTGTAATAATCTTTATTTGTTTGTTTGTTTCTCAAGTCGTTTTTTTTCAGATTTCAGCTCTTTAATTTTTCAAAAGGAAAATTTAGGCACAATTTTAAAAGATGAATCCTGGTCTTTTAATACGTCATAGAAAGATTTTGTCAGTGTAGGGCCAGTAAAGAGTCTGGAGCGATATGTACTGGAAGTTCAGGATGCTCCGCTAAGAAAGCTGAAGTAAAAGACAAATCTAAAAGAGAAACTAAATTGTTTCCTGTCAGGCTTGCAACTCAAGCTTGCTCACTGCTCACCCCTCCCTAATAAACATTTCTTTTTTAGTGTTTGACAACGAAAAATTGATTATTTTTTTTTTTTTTTAACTTCAGTTGGGGTGCTCCTAGTTACAGATGTGGTTATTTCCTCTTCTGGTGGTGACCATGCAAGATAGTAAGAAAGAGGAGCAAAACGAAAGAGATCAGAATTGGGAAAATCACTGTGGTCCATCTGAGAGACCTGTGGAGATTATCCCAAGAAGAAACACAGTATCTCAAGTATTACCCAGTCAAAGCACAAAAGGTGATGGATGTTGCAAGAGTCAGCTCCCAAGCTACGGGAATTGAGCATCTCACAAATCAGAGATGGGCTTCTCAGCCATAAGCCCAGCTTTCTGCACCCATTGACAGCTTCCTCCTTGCTGGGTTTCCCATGTGCCACCCAGCAGGGAGACAAGTGTCACGAGCCATCTGAAATGGCCACTTTTGGGCATATTTTGAATCATGACAGGCTCTGTCTTATGACCTGGTGCCTCCAGCGCTCGTTCCTGCTGCGCTTGTTGCTTTTTGGCTTCCCCTGCAGCCCCAGCACCTCAGAACAGCTGCTCTGTTGGCTCAGCCCGTGACAGCCTTGCAAAGAAAGCTTAGAGAAAGCTCTCCAACGTCATTTGGCAACGGTCTCTGCCCTTGACGACTCAAGTATGAAAGGTTGTGCTTAGGTCTGCACATAAATTACACCCCGAGGTTGTTGAGCTGCGGTGCCTTGGAGCGAGGAGGCTTTTCACAGCGCAAAACGACAGCATTAAGGGTTGAAATCTTGGGTTTCAAATGAGGAAATTAAGCGAGGCAAAACCATACATGTAGCCGATTGTATAAAGCCATCTGATAATCAGAGCCTTTTTCTCTAAAAAGAAGTAGCTCTTATGACCCCAGGAGGTTGGGTTTTTTTTTCTTTTTTCTTTTTTTTTTTTTCCATTTGATCACAAAAACAATCTTTGAGAATCATAAACACCATCACAATGCTACACACTCGCACGTAAGTCGTGAAGATCCCCTTACCATGTAGAGCATGTTGCTGGCTGGTGGATTCACTTCAGACCGCAATCTGTTATGGGTTTGCACACATTCCTCAATAAACTTTGGATCTCCAACATCAGGCAACGTTGGTGCTTCATAGGACCCAGAGGAACGACAGAAGTGCAGTAAAGCCAGCACACAAGCAGAAAATCTGCTTCTCATGATTCTCAGCCTCTGGTCTTCCAGCTTTAAGAGCAGGGGTGGTTTTACTGCACCAGCAGCATTTCGCTTGGAAGGCTTGTGGGCCGGACTTATCTTTGCCATGGTAATTGAATACGGCGTTGGTCACAGGAAATGAGTCATATTTCAGGAGCGTTGCAATGAGAATAAGGAAATTAAGCTACAAGTTCACATCTGAGCTGTGGCAGTTTTGTCTCTCTCTCTTTTTTTTCTTCTTTCTTTCATTGTGCTGGGCAAGTTTCTTCCCTCCGGTCCTTTGGGCTTCGTTTTTGTTTCTTTGGCCCCCAGCATCCCATCACTATGGACTGCAGTAAGGTTTTGGATAAATCTGTTTTTCATCAAAATAGCATCGCTGTTACTCCTGAGCCAAAATGCTGTGAGAAATAATTGAATTGAACCATGACTTTTACTACAGTACAAACAGTCACTTTGATCGTCCATTGAATTATTGGAGGGGTAAGTTTGGCCGAGAACTGCAATTTAAATATGCTGCAGTTATTGATGGGTTTCTCCTGTGATCACACCCTTGTGCTATGTGTTGCTATCAATTTCTCCTCCCAAGCTTTAGCAATTTGCAATTCCTTCCCTGTGACCCAAGTTCCCAGCAGAATTGGGTGCTGTGAAGGCTGGCGCTGCCTCACGCTGGGTGCCCAGCACCCACACTGGGTTTCACAGCCAGGAGCTGGGAGCTGATATCCCATGCACGTTGCCTCGAGTGCCCAACACTCCGTGCTCAGACCCACCACCATCAGCACCCTCTTCCTCACACTGCCCTTAACTACCACTTGTCCGTCAAGCTCAGGCCCTTTTCTACAGTCCCAACCTGGACATCTCTGTGGGAATGAGGTTGTGTTTATTCCCACTCCAGGTTCTGTTTTAGGAATCTGCCTCCTTTGAACACCTGGGTGTAGGTCCCAGTTATCACTTCTGCGCATGCAGTCCTGTAGGTGTTGGAGCTGGTGGCAAGGCCACATTCAGTTTGGTGGTCCGGGGTCACACTGTGAGCCTGCAACAGCAGCCCCACCAGCACACATTAGGTCCTGTGGGTCGCACACCTCCAGCTATTCATGGGGAGACTCTTTGCAGGTGAAAAGGCCCTCTTTTTAGAGCAGAATAATGTGGTGGGCTGACCCCTGCCAGCAGCTGCTCATTCACTGCCCCTTCCCCAGCAGGACAGGGGGAGAAAACAGGAAGAAGAAAAGTGGGAAAACTCATGGGGCAGGATAAAGGGAGCTTAATATGTGTGGAAAGGGGGAAGGAAGGTGGGGAAAGAAACAAACAAACAAAACCTCCAAGTGATGCAAAGGCAATCACTCACCACCCCCAATGGCAGACTGATGCCCAAACAGTCTCTGAGCCATGCCCACACTGGAAGCCAGCCCCCCACCTTTCCTCTTCTTCTACCCCATTTATTTTTTGCTGAACACGATATTATATGTTACAGAATATCCCTTTGGTCAATTCAGGTCAGCTGCCCCACCTGTGTCCCATTCCCAACCACTTGTCCCCAGCCTACTTGCTGTTGCTAGATATGAAAGATGGCAGCAGACAGGAACCGACAATTGTGAAATTAAATATGTATCTTCTTACATGGTGACATTTTGTGGCATATGACAAGAGCCCAAACATTTGGGGCTCATTTTTATTCTGTGGGATGCCATGCTCCTTCAGAGCTGCAGCGTGGCTTAGAATTTGAGTCACTGTGTTCTCAACACATTAGGATTAAGATAAAGGAGAAGAAACAGCTTTAAATATTGATAGCACAGTTATGCAGTGCTAATATCAGCCAGTACCTCTTAGCTTGAAAGACAGGTTTGTTTCCCTTACTAACAAATGTATATAGGAACAATAGGGATTGAAGGCTAAATGTCTCTAAAAACAAACTAAATCCATCAACAGTTTGGGCTTTTTTAATGAGGCTGAGATCTTCCATTTCTGAACCAGAATCTCTCCAGGGCCCTTTTCATCTTCCCTCTCCTGTTTTTCCTCCCTGCTTCTCCTCCCGCACCCCAACCTTTCTCTCCCTGCAAGCTCAGGATGGCCATCATCTACTCTGCATTTCAGATTTTGTCACCATCTCGCATCCTAAAATAAAGCTCTCACCATTGACAGTCCATCTTAATCCTTGCTCTATCAACTTTCCCTGGCATTCTTCCAGCTATGGAGGACAAAGCTTAACTCTGAAAGGAGAAGAACAGAATAGTGCAACTGACAATAGAGTAACTTTAATGGACTGACAATAGAGTAGCTTTAATGGAGACAGATACATATAGGCTAAATAGAGTAAAGGATAAGCTTTACTCCTTCTGTTCTTAAAAATAATACATACAGCTAAATCTCCATTACCTGGGGAAAGCGACGTCTCGGATAATTGAAGGTTAATGGAGATGAATTATTGCTTCTTTTGGATCCGCTATGCCACTTCAGACATGTCTTTGTGATGCTCCAGGTTTCCAGGAGGCTTGTTGGCATGTATAGTAATATATAGTCTACGTGGTCCCTCTAGCAAGCTACTCCTGAGCCAGAGCTAAGAGGCTCGTGCAGACGCAGAAGCATGTTACATCTACTGCTAATAAATGACACTAACTCTACGCACAGCCACTTCTACCTTGCCTTGAGTGAAGAAGCAGCGTTTTCTATGCCGCATAAACATCACGAGGATAACGGAGAGATGACCGAGTGTTTTTGCAAATGCGTGCAATTCTCTGAGAGTAATACAGCAGTAGGATCACTGTCAATATCTTAATTGATCATTACTCATAAAAAAAAGTATGTGGAAATCGCTGTTGTACTAAAAGAACAGCACCAGTACTCAGTACCAAAAAGAGTGGCCTTAAAATTGAGACACTAACACAGTACTGGTCACAAGAGGGATGCGGATGCTCAGCAGGTGGGATGTGCGGCGGTATGGGAGGCCTGGGAGGACGGGGCCGTGGTGGCTGGGGCTGTGTATCCCAGTCTGGATACCAGTACGTATAATCTAAAGAAGAGTGAAGAAACGCGTTAAGACCCATCAAACTTAGCCATACTTACAGGAAAGCAATTAAAAACAATTTGATACGTACTTATCAGCTTCTCACGTTCTGTATTTTCTGTAGAGAGATCAGAAAAGGAAATAAATGTGAGTATCATTCAGTAGTGGTTCTTAATTTAAAAAAGAAACCCATTACTGCTGCCTGGCTGATTGCACTGACAATGCCAGACAGTGCTTAAAACATCCTGCAAGGGGGAATTAGGCCAACAATAGTGAGTGGGTTCCCGGCTGACATGGGGCTCATAATTTTTATTGAATTGAAAGAGAAGCAGAAAAGAAGCAGCTGCATTAGGAAGAATTTGTTTCATGGGGAGGAGGGACTAGCAAATAAAAACCAAACTTGGAATTTATTAAAAATTGATACACACAAAAAAATATAAGTAGTTACAGACAGAAAAACCTAACTACTAAATTTATCACAGAAATAGAATCATAGAATCATAGAATGGTTTGGGTTGGAAGGGACCTTAAAGATCATCTAGTTCCAACCCCCCNCACAGCTTCTCTGGGCAACCTGTTCCAGTGTCTCACCACACTCACAGTAAAGAATTTCTTCCTAATCTCTAATCCAAATCTACCCTCTTTCTGTTTAAAACCATTACCCCTCTTCCTATCATTACACTCCCTGATAAAGAGTCCCTCCCCATCTCTCCTGTAGGCCCCCTTTAAGTACTGGAAGGCTGCTATAAGGTCTCCCTGGAGCCTTTTCTTCTCCAGGCTGAATAACCCCAACTCTCTCAGCCTGTCCTCATAGGAGAGGTGCTCCAGCCCTCGGATCATCTTCGCGGCCCTCCGCTGGACCCGTTCCAACAGATCCATGTCCTTCTTGTGCTGAGGACTCCAGAGCTGGACACAGTACTCCAGGTGGGGGCTCACCAGAGCAGAGCAGAGGGGCAGAATCACCTCCCTCAACCTGCTGGCCATGCTTCTTTTGATGCAGCTCCGGATGTGGTTGGTTTTCTGGGCCGCAAGCGCGCATTGCCTGCTCATGTTAAGCTTCTCAACACCTTTACTAAGAGCTTTGATGCATCTGCAGGATTGCTTACATGCATCCTATTGGAATTGCAGATTTGCCCTATAGAAGAATATGGTAAAATGAGTTGTAGGATCTAGCACTTAATTTTTAAAAGCTCTTTTCCTCCTCTCCCTTCCCCTAGTCTTTGAGATGTTTCTAGTTTTCCTGTGATGCATCAGTCTGAGACTTCAAGATGAGTCAGCCAGGATATCACAGAAGGAAATAAGGATACCAAATACCCAATTATTTCCACAGCTGAGGCTTTCTAAAGCCTGGCTAGTAGAGACGATCCCCTTTAAACCTCTGTATAAAATTAATATTTGATTAAAGACATTGCTATTGTTTATTTAAAACACTATTTGTGACTAATGCGGGACTAGGTGTAATGACATAAAGGTACATAGCTGCAAACTGCTGTGGAAAAACAAGCTCTTACTGCTGTATTTCGGCAAATTTCTGCAGTTAGAAAGAAGTGTGCTTTTCAGTATAGTCTTATTACTGATTCACAACTAGTTTCCTGGAAAATGTGATAGGACATACTAAACAAGCAAGAAAGCAGAAGTTAAATATACTACATCTGCTAGGGAAAAAAGAACCAGACAGACAATATTGTTGGGGTCTAATGTTTTATATTTGACTTCCTGATCAGATAAAAGGTGGAGAGTGGTCTAACTGATACTTCTCTTTATCAGAAACTCTGGCTTCTACTTCTGAGAGCCTTCAACAGCAAAATATTTCAATTAATTCCTTCTTATACTATTCTTAATAGGGTTTGGTACTGTTGCTGTACAGTGGGCTACACATCCTCTATGTAATGTAAATTGACTCACTGTTATATTTCCACTGATAATTATGCCACTGTTATTTCTATGCAATTTTCTTAGTTGATCACATTGGTCTTACCACAGAGCCTGTCTACGCACTTCTCATTACTGCATCCACTGCATGGTCGTCCTGCTTTATATGGTTTTCTTGGGTAGTTCCCCCTGCAAAGCAGAAGAACTGTATTTTGTTAGCTCAGTCGTTTGAAAAGCAATTTGAATACATGGTTTCATCACATTGTTAGAATAATTTATCATGCAAAGTTATTGGGGAGGAAGGGAATCCCTTTAACCAAAACCTGATCATTGCAAGTGTTTGAAATTCCTTTTAGATCAGATTAAACCTCTCACTGGCATGAGGAGCAGCTACCTGGTCACTCTCTCCATTTGAAATTAATGAGACTTCTTAGGCAATACTGTATTATTCAGTGTAAGCATACAAGAATCTGCCTCTGGTCTCTCATCTGTATTTAAAAAAAATCTGTAAAAGGTAAGTCCAGAAATTACAAGGTATGTGATAAACCAGAGGACTGTCTTCCTTTTATTTCTTCAATTAAAATGTCTTGTTTGAAGTTTGGGTGAGGCCATAGACAGATGTAATCTTTCTCAAACAGAAAGCTTGCACCTTCCCTACTTTTCCTGCAGAGACAGAAGTCAAATAATCTTTTTATGCCACCATCTTGGTTCAGGTGATTGCTCTCAGCTATGATCTGCTCGCCGGCTTTTTTACAAAGAGATTTTCTGCAGCTCTGACTATGTCCAGCAGCTTCTGCTCAGTGGCCCGGGGAAGTTTCCCTCAGACTGGTGACATGTGGACATAGCTTCTGTTGAAATTTGTTACAACTGCTCCCATCATTGTTAGTATCTGATACCAGGTCAGTTATAGGGTATATAAAAATAAAACCCCTAAACCCCAAATGCCATAATTAACTTACGCTGGCCCATAGTCGCAAACAAAATGTGCTGCTCGGAAGAGCCCTGGAAAATATTCAACTGTATTGCAGAAGTGAACTGCGCAGCCAACTTTGTAACTCTCTGCCCAAACGACCTGAAGGGCAAAAGGAAATTTATAATGCACCTCTTCAAAGACTGAAAAAGCAACGGCATTAAGGGAGGAAAGAGAAGTGAAGGCCTTCGTGGAAATTTAAAACAGCCAACGCAGGAGCAACATCGACAACCCAAAGGACAGTTTAGACAAATGACTGCTTGATAATGTTTTTGCATTTATTATCTGGCTCCCCTGGAAACATGAAATTGTCAGGGGATAATTCCTTTCCAGCATTACTGAAAATAGGACTCGGACATCCTTGGGGCTCGGAATGGTTACTTCCAATCTCATGCAGCAATAAACCAGGGGGTGAAAACCCCTGCTGCAATTCCTGTTCCAAAGCAGTCTGTTTCAAGCCTGTACTTGGATTTTCCATGAAACCATTAGATTATAAACCATTGGGCATGTAAGACTCACCTGGGTGTAGTGACCACACATGCCAGTACATCTATTGGTGTTGAAATCATAGCTGCTGACTTCATCAAACCAGTCACTGAGAGCTGCATCCACGGAGAAGATGGTGGCTGTGCCCGTCCAGATGTTTTCTCCAACAGGAGTAAAGGTGGGGTGCACCTTCCTCGGCATTTTAAGGTAGATATTGTGCTTAAACTTGCACTTCTTTGCCCATGCTTTAGCAGTCTTAGCTAAAGCAGCATCCCAGGACTGTAGAAAAGGAAGAAAACATAATATAACCTGCAGTGCAGTGACTTAGCTGAATTCAAACATTTTAAAACAAAAACTTGTAAGGATTCTTTCCCCCATTCCTGCTTCCCATCCCTGCATTCAGTTTCCTTCTCTGATTTGACACTTCTACTCTCAGAGCAAACATTTTTCTCCTTTCTCCGTTAGATATTGCAGGACACGTAGTATCTATCCACTGTCCTGTGGTATCTGACTTCTTAAAATATTTAGAGCTGGATTGCAGTCTTTAAGCTGCCTGGCCTGAGAGGAGGCAACTGGGTGAAATCCCCAGCCTTAGATGGGCTTGAGGGACTTTATGCCTGGGAGCTGTTGGCTGTCCAAATTTACACTTTGCAGTTATCTCTAGACCAGACAGGAATTCTGTTCCGCTGGCCAAGACAGAGAAGAGGATAAGAGTCACCGCTGTTCCCTTCCCCAGCCTCTTCTGCCTCTTTGCTCTTCTCCCTCCTCAGTGTGTGGCCCAAGCAGATAAACGGCTCGCTCATCTCTGCTGAGCTGGAGAGGAACCATTCCCATCCCAAGTGGCACAAATGATAATTTGAGAAACCAGTCTGCGAGACTCACAGAAAGATTTTACGCCGCTGAATGACCAGGCAATAAAATGGCAGGTAAAATTCCATACAGAGAAATGTAAGTTAAGGGAGGTGTTTAAAAAATTAAACCCAACAATTTTGACTTTGTGTTCATAATGACAGGTTTGGAGATGGCTATTACCACTTGTAAATCAATGCTTAGAAGTAGTCTAGAAAGCAAATAATGTGTTAGAAATTCCTTGAGAAGGAACGGAGAATATAATTACACCACCGTAGAAGTCCTGTTAAATGCTGTGTGCAGCACCTCACCTTAAGAAGGGGGACACTAGAACTGGAAAGGGCAGAAAGAACATGGAGGAGGATGATAATCCTCAAGTATGGAAGGCTTTCATAAAGCAACAGAGAGTGATCTGCAGCTTTGGTCAGAGACAGCTGGACATCTTGTGTGAAGTAGGTAAATAAATAACGATGACTTGCTCCTTCCAATACAAAGACCAGAGACTATGAAACAAAGCTAGGAATTAACATGTCCAAATCAAATGCAAGGAGGTATCTTCACACAACTTGTGATTAGGCTGTGAAGCTCTTTGCTACATGATGCTAGCAATGATAAAAACTTGCATGAGCTCAAGGCTGAAAAAAAGATCATAGAGCTTTTAAATACAATGCAACACCTTTGATTCAAGAGGTTTCTGTGTTATTTGTCCTGCTCTTATTCCAGGCTTGCTGGATCTTTGGCCTGAGCAGCTGCGTTTGCTCTTGTGCGCTAGCATGTTAAATTAAACATTGTTTTTTTTTAAATGGCAAGAAATTAAAATCACAAGTAGTCTCAATTTTACCCCTTCCTTTCATAGAAATGATTCATATTGTAGATGCGGTTATTCATTTAACTTCCTTTTCAGCCATGCCACGCTGCTGGAGGGCTCAGAGTAATGACATCAACTGACTGGCGTTACCTCCCTCAGCTGTCTATCTACCTTTTTCCTCACATATTCCACTGAGCAAGCCAAGACCGATCCATGGCCTGTTCTAATACCCACTATATTTATACGAAGCTCTGCTTTCCAGCCCAGGTATTAGTATCCCTGCTCCCCAAACCCCGCTACAGCAAAGGAAGATCAGGTATCTAAATGGATGTCCTGGCAAATCCCCCTTTCTTCAACACATGTTCTAGACTGGAAGAAGCAAGGGGAGATGACAGATTTTCAACAAATCCTGTTGTGCAGAATGCCTATTCAAAAGCTTTTTAATACCAAGTAGCTTCCACATATGAAACCAGAATAACATAAAACAGATTACTATCTTTCTTAGAAAGAGTTAAATGAAATGTTGAGAACTGAACACTATTTTTTGCAATACGTCCCTTTGTTCTGGCTGAAGTTTAGAGTTGCAACCCACACCTAAACAAGGCTTTCCCTTCAAATTATTAGAACCGAACAATACTGTGAAAATTAATATATTTTCTGTTTCATACAAAGAACTAACATGTATAGTACAAAAATCATTGGCAGAACGGAAAAGAAAATCACAAAGAAAATGAAGAATAAGACCGGCTAAATCAGCAGCACAATCTATATTAATTTTCAAATTAATCACAAATGGGTCCTTACCATGCGAAACATATTGCTGGCTGGTGGATTCACTTTGGATCGAAACTTGTTGTGAGTTCTCAAACAGTCTTCAATGAACTTTGGATCTTCTATGTCAGGCAAGGGATATTGTGGATAAGCATGACCACAAGCGAAGAGATCCGGTAACAACAACGCAGCAAAGAAAAAGGTGGTTTTCATAATTCTTCAATGCTTTCAGTATTTTTTTTTTAAGTTTTTACAAGAAAAATCTCTTCGGTGGAGATAATACTGGCAAGCAGTTCTTCAGAGGTTGTTCTCTGGGTGTGGAAGCACTTGACAGTGTCAAAGTAACAGGAAGTGAAATTGCTTCATAAGGTGTAGCTCTATCTGACATCAGAGCTGGCTGACAAATGGTAAACTGGGGAACAGGCATCTGTCACACATGTTGGCAAGGAGCAACACTCCAGGAATACTTCTGCCTTTTCCTTGAGTGTGCTCCATCCTGGTTAACTGCCAAACCATTCTGCGACTGTAGGTCTTATCTGAAGAGACGCTGCAGAACAGCTTTCCCAAAACCTACATCAGCCATAAAAAACGTAGCTTTGACAAAATACAAATCTGCTGTTCAGCTGATCTTCCTACAGTGCAGCTTAGTCATACCAGCTCAGTTACAATTATTTTGCAGGACCTTGCTTCCACCTCAGAATTACTCTAGGAATAAACTGAATTAGGGAAATGGCATATATTGAAATTTGACCTCAACGCAAGAAAAAAACAAGTTCCTGAACTGCAGCTTGCTGCAGAACAGACCTTCTGACCTGGTTTGGTGTAAAACAGA
This sequence comes from Dromas ardeola, assembly GCA_013398915.1. NCBI lineage: Eukaryota > Metazoa > Chordata > Aves > Charadriiformes > Dromadidae > Dromas > Dromas ardeola. The sequence continues at coordinate 16,381 of VYZM01015638.1, forward strand.
AGTCCAATTTGTAAATCCCAAGCCTGAGTATGTGTTGATTTTCTCCTTCCTTAGCCATTTGCCACTATCTGATAGCCTGAAATCACTGGAGGAACTTCCTGTGCTCCTGGAAGGAGAGCGGCAACAAGATTAGCACTCCTGGTGTGACATTCCAAGTCTGATCACTTCTTGGGGAGGTGAGATTGGGTTGGGATTTGTATTGTTTCAACAATTTCTACAAGGTGCTTGAATTTTTTTCAAAACTAAACCAGATTGTATAAATATCCAAGAGCATTAAGAACAACCGTATGTTTTAAGAGCTAAGGTCTTGTAACTCAGATTTAGGTAGGTTTACAGAGAAAGTATGTTGTTGATTGAAAACAGCATCCATGGGTCTGATTCCCTGCTTAGTTTTGCAGGTCAGGCCTTATCCTGCTAGACACTCGTGGAAATTATCATTCTGGTGTTGCCTTCTCTGTTTGTGTGATGGCTTTTCCCTCTTAATACTTTTCATTTGCTTCAAAGAGCCTTGTAATGATCCGTACACCTAATTCAGATAGGCTGAAGGAGCTGTAGCCTTCCCAACACCATCAGGGCTATACCTATCTATGCCATCAATGGGAAGCATATAATGAAGTATTTCTCTGTGTATGGATGTCTGTGCATTTCTAACTCTCCACACCCTGCTCTTAGCCCTGCCATGACTTCTTGACCAATTTCATGAAGGTAGGCACAGCTGTAGGAGGCAAGTAAGTGTAGGGGGGACCTTCTGGTGTTTGGTATCTTTTGGGAAAGAAACAAAAAGAGGACTTATACAGCCCTTACCAATAAGCAGCCCTCAGAGGCACAGAAGACCTGGACAGAGATGAAACTGAACAAGTATTATCTTTTATTCCACTTTTTATTTTTTTAATAGTTTCCTGTGCTTTGACACTCTCCCAGTAAGCTCACCATTTTTTTTCCTCTAAAAAAATTTATGTATGTTTAAAAAAAGACCAAGCTGAATTGGGTCAGTGGGAGGACTGGACATTCTCTCTTCATGGGCACAGCAAGCTGGATACGAGACGCTTTTGATCCTGTTACGTCCTCAACGAAAAGATGCAAGAGGCACTACTAATCATCTCAAACTCTCACCTCCCTTGGCAAGTAATGAGAAGTAGGAAGTGAAGCACCCATCCTGACACAACCCCAGACCACAGCAGTAGTCACACCTGCAGGCCAGCCATTGTCTTTTAACTCTCATTGCTTTACCTGTTCCTCTGTCAGTGGAGGCTCCATCTGCCTCCAGAACACATATGCCAAGATTGTGACTTTACCTACTAGATCCACCCGCCGACTCTGCCTCCTGGCATGCCACCACCAGTGCCAAGGTCCCTTGACTAGCAGATGTAGTTTCTGTTCTTCTGCTGTCATGCTCTATCCTAGAAACTGCGTGGGGGCACTGCCAAAGGTGCTAGGGCCCTCAGCTGTCGTGGGGCATTTTAAAAACATATGGGAGGATGGCCTCTTGCAGGCATTGGTGGCTGCTGGTCAGGCTGGGACGGTGAAGGGGACCTTGGAAGGCAGGTTTCTCCCTGGGGGTGCCATTACCTTCCATCCTACCAGAGAACAGAGGTTGGTCTCTCCTGTCAGTTGCTTGCTTCTGGGCTACAAAGACCCTCCAATACACCATGTGCACTCCTGAAGCCCACAAGGTACCACCCAAGTGCCACTGGCAGTATGGTGGGTGTGGGTATGTGTAGCACCAGGTAATGGAGCGATCCTTAGGTCAAATCATGAGTTTAGATCATTATGGTGAAAGTCCCTCTCCCCTGCTTCTAAACTGAACATAGGAGGCCTGTCTACTGCTTTGCTCCTTTGAAACTCATCTCGCCTCTTTTCTAAACCAGGGCCAACTGAGTTCAGTTTACTGCCAGTTATTCTTTCTCCAGCCGAATATTACCTTGAAACTAGAAAGTAAGTACGTTTTCTCTTTTTTTTTTCTTTACTAGTAATGCCCGTGCAATCTATGAGAATCTAAAGCCTTTGATCAGCTAGACAATGTAAAACCATGACTATACTGCAACTGCACAAAAATTATCATCACATTAAAACTGCACCATTAATTTAGCAATGCAGTGATCTTGCAGTTATATATGCAGGCAGTTGAAATTCTGTGCTTGGAAACTGAACTGAGATCTTTATGAGTAGGAAATTTTGACATACGCAGGATAGTCCAGGTCATAAGATGCTTTCCTGCAGAGATGACTCTGGCTCCATCTAGTGACTCTCTCTGTAGTTAAAGCAGAACCCCTTCCTGCCCTCAAGCATCGATAAAGGACGTTTTAACAAAAAGAGAAGTTATAAACCTTTGCCAGCATAAATCAGTGGATCTTGTAAACCAGATGAAAATTAAGCTTTGGGATTTGGATATCACATTCTATTTGTCTGGAAAATACAAGCATTGCCTGTCCCTGCATGGATCTCAAGTGAAATTTAGCACAATGAGCTGGGTATGGGCAAGAAGCTATACAACCCAATGATTTTGAAAAAATTCCCCATGTTTACATGCCCCTTTCTCATTTCTCACTTGCTTTCAGTTCAAAAGGGCTGGAAAAAAATAAGACCTCAGATTCTTAGTTTTTCCTTAATGTGTGATTCAGTCAGAGGAATAGAGGCTGGTTCAAGAAATTTAAATAACGTATGAAGGGCAAGGAAGATAACCAGAGATCCTGTCCAGCTAGGCACTTGTACTCTATAACAAGCTTCCTGTATCTCTGTTGTTGAGATTGTGCCAAATCCTTCATCTGGTATAACCTGCTGAAGCTTTGGCTCCATCAAGGATTCACAGAATCACAGAGGGTTGCTATACTGGTAAAAAAAGCTTCGGATTCTTGTATAAATTTAATCTGTCTTTTGGAGAAACTGAAATTAAAGCATATTAAAGAAAGACTTCAAGTCTTGGACACAGAAGACTAAAATCTGTGATTAAATGGACCTGAACAAGTTTCAAGATAAAATAATTTATTATTAGAACTTTTTAACACTTACAAAACAGGAAACATGCTATGTGTAAATAATGGTACATGTTAAAACAAGGAATAAAATAAAATAAAATTAAGCACAAGGTTTATAGGCAGCTAGGAACAAAATACTTAATAATAAATCTGAAGCTTCACATTTTGAATGGGGAACAATAAATGCATTAGCTTATAAATACCAAGTTGTACTAACTTCACAAACATCCAGACTACTGAAGAACCATCTTTCTATAAAATCTCCCTTACTTTATACATTTTATTCAGAACATTCTATCACTCTAGGAAACAGGACTGAGTACATAATATACTAGCTTTCTCTCAGCATCAAAATTAAGCAGTTGTCATTTCAAATATTGGTTTAGTATGAATTGTAACAGTTGTTTAATTGAGACATATTTTTCTCCTTGAATTCCAGGAACAGAGTATGTCACTGTTTTGAGAAATCTGGTGTTTAAAAATAAGGTTCCAAACCTTACTAGATACTATCTTTAGCTTAGTATTTTCCCAATATGGGTTTTACCCACATATAATTTCACTTTTTTGCCATGTTAGCTTTCTCTAAGGAGCATAAAATAATAGCCACAAAATCACTGTCAAAAAAAGTTGTCCTTAAAGTCCTGTCAGTATTACTTTTTTGCTTAATTCATTATCAAGTATCTTCAGAAGATAGTATGTAGTTCAAATCCAATTAGGTGGACATATGCATGTTTGTAAAGTGTTTTTTTATAAAATAAACAGCTACAAAAAGCAAGAAACATCAGCAATGGTCTCAAAACTACAACTGCGATGCAAGCTTCATTGCGTACAATTCTGAACTCTCAAAGGGGGTGCCATCCTGAGTAATCTATAAATAAGCATATAAATGTAAGATCCATCCTGAGTAATCTATAAATAAGCATATAAATGTAAGATTCATTGGGAGTACATGCATTTAAAGTAACTGAGAAATATAAGTAGAAGTGTAAAATTGTAATACGTACAGATAATTTTATCACGTTCTGGATTTCCTGGAAAAAGGGAAAAAATAAACAGTTTTACCAGCCAGCCATGATTTTTCTCTCTCCTTAAATCCTTACTAGCTAGCTAAAACAAACTCATCAGGTTTACAATCAATAGATTTTACACTCTGAGAATTCCCATTGATAAACCTTAAAAATAAAACAAAAGCTGAAATGTTTTGATAAAAACTCAAAACAATACTTCATAATATTAATGTTTCCATAAAGCTATTATTGTTTGTAACAATGACATGGATGGGGCAGAGGGACATACTACACAGCCCCTTTATTTTCAGTTTGAACCCCCTCTCCTTTGTCTTTCTTAAAATGTTAAATACTGTTTAATATTCAGAATATACACATGAGCTAGTAAATACTATCAAATACAATTTTATGGATGAGAATGGGAGACAAACTGTTTCCTAAGTGGGGCCTAATCCTGGGATCAGGCACAACCTGGTACTCCTTCTATCTGTTTTTCAGAGGTGTTTGCTACCTAAAAAGGAAGATCAACATGACTGCTCAATGGTTTTAAAGCTATACTAACATATATATTGAGCAAATATAATAACTAACCATTAAGCGGAAACCACAAGCCTTACTCCCAGTTTATTAAATGAAACTTAAAAACGTATGTCCTAACTTTAGCCACAGGAAACTTCCAGCTTGTGACTTCCCAGCAAGGGGAAGTTGTCAGGTGTACAGCTTTCTGAAGAGAGATGACCTACTGTCTCTTACGTTTCACTCCATCAAAATATGCATAATTAGCAATTCATTACTCTAATTCATTTTCTTGACAAGAACAGAGTTAAAAGAATTATCTTGAATTATACCTGTCTATAATCAAACAAAGACTTTATAATGGTCACTGAGGCCCAGAGTCAGTAAAATATGAACTATTTGTTTCCTGAATGTAAATGGCTTTAAGAGTAGTTTTAAATTAGTTGAGAATTGGACCTGAGAGAGTAAAACAAAGACTGCAACATTCTTTATTGTCCAGGTGGTTCAATTTTTTTCCTTTTACATATTGCATTTTACATTTGCTTTTACTTACTACACAGTTTATTTTCACAGGTGTCCCCTTTTGCACAATTACTGCATGATTTTCCTTCTATATATGGTCTTCTTGGAAGATTACCACTACAAAGGAAAAAGAAAAGTTTCATACATAATTTTAAATGATTTCTTAAATATCTTAAATCATTTGCTGAAGTAAATGCATGGAAAATACAATGAACTGCTGCCATTTCATTAAAAACCTGAGAATAATTTTCCTTCTTTTCATTTTCATTTGTCTGTCCCTGTGAAAGAGAAGAATCTTAAAAAGCTATTATTTTTCTTATGGGAAAATACTCAGGCTTTTTACTCAAATTTTACATTGGTATATGAACGAATAAAACAGAATGTTCTGGATGGAGCTTGGTTTTAACTGAGGAAAAATGAGGATTTTAGAGTGCAAAATTTCAAAGCCGACACACTCCCAAGTAGCTTAAAACAAACTATTTAGCAAAAAAAGAATCTTGTGAACTACCTACTGTGGAATTCTTGAGAAACAAGACTTCTACTCCCCAAAACGCAAATGTCCAAGAGTAAGTATGCAGTCTTCGTGAAGACACTGGTATCCTGACATGCTTAAGTACTTCACCCAAGGGGAGCCTAAGTGTTTAAGATCAGCCTGTAGTACTTAACACTGCACATTCTCAGAAAGGCTCCTTATACACGTAACTGCTGAAAATGACACCATCATCCTGGCACCTGTACTATACTACTAGGTGATGGGAAACACAGTATTCAGTCTATGCTGCATCCATTCAAGAAGATGAAGCGATGCTGTGTTTCATAGCCTAATCCTGGGAACACAGGGGCAGATTTAGTCCACTCAAAGGACTGTGGGCTATTATAGTTAGCTTTGTTTGTCACTCTACTCACCTCCATAGTGGGCACTGCTGGCACTCCTCAAAGGAGATAATATGCACCAAGACCTGGGATAATTTTTTCAGGATTCTAAGTCTGTATTTACACCCTGTATCATTTATATTCATAAACAAGAGCTACACACCAGACATACAGATGTAAAGGGTTGGTATAATGTTGTTGTGCAAGATGGAGGGAGAAGAACACCCCAAAAGATTATCTGCGACTTACTTGCTACTATTCTTCTTTGAAATGTCTTTTAGACACATTTGCCCACAGGCATACTGTTGGCCCGAGTTTTATCCCAGCAGCATCTACAGTGGCATATTGCAACCACATGCTCTGACATGCAGTCCAGGCAATAATAAAATTGAATGAGGATCTTCTGATCCCAAGAATCGAACATAAGTTTTGAACTTGTCAGAGAAGAGCAGGAGAGTTGTTAATAGCCTTAATAATAAGCCTTCCAGTACCTAAAGGGGGCCTACAGGAAAGATGGGGAGGGACTCTTTATTAGGGAGTGTAGAGATAGAATAAAGAGTAATGGTTTTAAACTGAAAAAAGGTAAATTTTGATTAGATATTAGGAAGAAATTCTTTATTGTGACGGTGGTGAGACACTGGCACAGGCTGCTCAGAGAAGCTGTAGATGCCCCTTCCCTGGAGGCGTTCAAGACCAGGTTAGATGGGGCTTTGAGCAACTTGGTCTACTGGGAGGTGTCCCTGGCCATGGCAGGGGGGTTGCAACTACATGATCTTTAAGGTCCCTTCCAACTCTAGCCATTCTATGATTCTATATATACATGTATATATAATTATCTTAAAAATAAAAAGTTACAGGTTAAGTAACATATCTTTTGGGTGACTGTCCATATACGCATTCACAGCATGGGTGATTCCAAACAGCAGCCCACACGATTATCTTAAAAAAGGTCTCAGAATCCAGAATAAGAAAGACTGAAGGACAAAGCATTGCTCCTCGAAGCTCTGTCAAGAACATAATGCCTCATAAGGGTGTGAATGCAGACCCACTTGGTGACTATGCAGGTTTCAACTGCAGGAATGCAATACAAAGAAGATACATATGCTGCCTAAGCTGCAATTCAGCAAGTATTTCTTCGTATCAAAGGCTTCAGCTGTAAGTGATAATTACACTATTACTTCACACAGTTCATAATCCACTGTGAAATCCTCTTTGAGAAGACTGATAGAACTCTCAGTCACAGATCCAGAGAGATAAAAGGCCTTGCCTTTTTCTCCAAGAAGTCCTATCTTGTCATTACAAATAAGTAAATCCATCTATCTATCTATCTATCTATCTATCTATCTATCTATCTATCCGTCCGTCCGTCTACAGATGGCTTAACACCTAGGTTGTAGAGTGCTGCCTTACTGAGGTGTAAGGAATATGAAAAAAAGGCACAAATTAACTTCTGGAGAGAGAGAAAAAAGTCACCCTCCCAAGGAACTTCAGGTGGCTTCCGAAGACTACACTACTTAAATGAAATAAAATATATGAAAGACTATCATATGGGCTTCAATTTCACTTGTCTTGCTGGTTTAGGCCACAGAAACTAAAAGGCTGTCTCCATCAAAAGTGACATTATTTGTTTTATGTTCTCCTCCTTAAGAGTAATCATTTAATTTAATTAATCACTACTGTTTCATTTGCTTCTGACAGCTAGTGAGTATTGAGCTGACCTTGTATGTTTTAAAAATGACGAACAGAGTGCATACACACGTACTGGATTATGGACTGTGCATTATTATGAGACAAAATATATTATTTTAAAACTATCTGCATCTGTGTTTTCAAACTTCTCCTCCCTTAGGAACAGTGCTGGCTGGGGTTTGTGCTTTTTCAGAACATCAATTTAAATGTAAAATCCCATGTTGCAGTTAGCTTTTTCTTGCATTGATCATTTACTGTTTTCTAACACTTGGTGTAATCACAACTATTAAATAGGCAAGAAATTATAACGTAGGGGTTTTTTTTACTCAGTGACACAAAAGGAAAAGCAACTGATCTAACACCTGCTATTATTTGTATCATTTCTAAGGGAAAAAGAAATACAGTGTAAAAGGCTAAATGGCGATTAAAAAAATGTATAAAACTGTAAGAGGTAATTTCAGCTCTGACAGCAGTTGCCTGCAGCAACTTTCTCATTTCTTCTGTTTCTTTTGCAAAAGAAATCAATGAAGTGGAGCATGACCTAAGTTTGGGATTTGTTTGCTTAAGACTGGCACAGAATGAGATTTATCGGTAAAGTTAACAGATTAAAAAACTAAAGCAAGTACACAGTACACATTATAATGCTCATGGCTCTCTTGATAACTGAATTAGACAACCATCATTTTCTCTGATTGCATTTACAAGACTACCAGTAAATAAAGAACCCAATTTACTAAAGGGTTCATGCCAATTCCAAGCTAAAGGTCATTCCAATTGCTTGCCTTTTTTTTTTAGCATTTAAACCAGCAACTTACCTCGGTGAATAGTTGCAAATAAAATTTGCTGCATTTCGTATTCCTGCAACTTTCTTACACAGAGTAACAGCACAGCCTATTTTATATGAATAATCCCAAACAACGAAAAAAAAAAGGTTTTAAAATACATCAAAAATTACACTCAACAGTAACTTAGTCTACTATCTAGAAAGTTCCCTTTCTTTTCAGAGATCCTACATATTATTTTCATTTTGCAACATCTGATCTTTTTATGCATTAAAATACTGCTGGTAAGTGAGCTTTTTAATATCAACTTCTAAGTATTCACCCCTTAAGGTGAAGTGACCTACACTGTACGTTTCCAGAATCTTCTGCAGAACAATTTCAGAAAGAGTCACTGACTTCATGATTCAGGGGTAGATTCCATGGAACAAAAGGGAAATTAGTGGCAACTCCCAACAGCTCCCTTAACTAATTTTAACATTCAGAACTCGGGTCTGCAAAAAGGGTTTCTCCTGTGTGCTAGAAGTGGTCTGGCTGATTACTACTGTAAACTTAAGTCTGAAAGGTTTATCACTGCACACTTTCAGACTCACAAGTGATATCTGCCATGCTTAAGGGGAGATGGTTTTGGGAGATGCTTCCTACACCTTCTGCATATGACTCACCACATTGTACTGAATTCAGGTAAAAATGTTTAACTATGTATCTAGAGTATCTGGATGATCATACATTCCACTTCTGGAAAACTTAAAAGACATAGTGGATTACTCTCAGTATCTCCCCAGTATGAAAAGTATAGGCCTCCAACTGACAAACTGATTTTAACATCCCCAAAATTTCCATCTCTTCAATTATAACTGCAAGAACTAGTTATGTTCAACTGACATAACCTTTTTTCAAAAAGAATCTTAAATGTTTAATGTGGTGTTACCCGATTCCTGGATTAAGAACTAAGCATTTCGGGGGTCTTTTATAACAGTTTCACATATTTTTTTTTGAGGTTTCCACCATTTTGAGATATCTGTGTTGTGGTTCTCTTAACAGATCTACACAGCCTATCCATTTATGATTTGTAAATTTTACCCATTTCCAATTTTGTGTCTGAGCCTTCAAGACTATGATGGCTCTTGGATCGTGCATGGTCTTTGATTAGATTACCATTTTTGATGACATAGGTACTTTTACATGTTCCTTGGTGTTTAACCCATGTACTCTGCTTCTTTTTTCCAGTGATTAGTTTCCTTTGTAATTCTGCCTCAAATACTACCTGAAATGCATGAACGTTTTGATATGACTTAACTATGTGTACCAAGAAAGGAGCAAGCAATACTAATCAAGGGAAAGCAAGCTTACAAGTGAACACCACTCCAAGAGAAATGTGCAAAAAACATCCAGAATTCTATGTATACAAAGTTGAACAGGAAATTTAAAGATGCCAGGAACTACCTTGCTACATAACTTTTTATCATTTATTGTGCAAGAGAAAAAGAGACTTTCCTAACATATTGTCTAGTTCTAATCCTCTAAAGATTTATTGCCCAATAAACAGAAAAACTTAAATCCTATAGCGTTGCTTTTGAGCTTGTCACAGACAGAACCGGGTGCAGGAAACACGAATTAACACTTCAGGTGAAATATGTGAGAAAAGACATAAAAAGAGGTGCAAAAAGTCCCAAATAGAAAATGTTTCGTATATGATTTTGGTAACTTTAAGTACTTCCATTTCACAATCCAAAGTCTACTCAAAAAAACCCCTCACAGCTACAGTTGTGTCCGGTAAGTTTCACTGTAAGTGTATTCCACAGTATTTTCATCTGTAGTTTGCACAGAGGGTGGTCTAAGCATCTTTGAATACTGAGATAAAAAATTAGAGAGTCACTTTTACTCGATGAGAATCACTTTTACTTGGTAAGATCTCCTTGACATTACAATTATTGTCTGTTTAAGATCAGTGAAATATTGTTTGTTCGCTCATAGATTAAACCAACTCTACTGCAAAGCTTATTTTTTAAACATGGGAATGAATAAATTCATTTAAAATATTGTGTTCAAAGCAAAGCTTTACTTACCCAAAGGAATTCTTTGTCAGAATTACCACTGAGAAATCAGAAATATATCATAAATTGCTTCTTTTGTTGTTGATGCTCTTTTTTCCCCTTGTTTTTTTACAAGATTTGTACAGAATACAGTTTACTTTGTCTGGATTTTCTCCTTCTGTTAAAATGTCTATGAAAGAGTACCCACAGACATTCTGCGATTACTGTGATTTTTTCAAACCGCAGCTCCAAACTTAAGAGAATTTAGAACTGTGTCTTTGCAGCTAGAGAACTTGAAATTACTATTTTATAAAGTTCATGTAGTACTGACACAATGAAATGAGGAATAAGGCTTTCAGTGAGACCAATATTGTGGACAAGAAGAATGGATTATTATACAAGACAAAGAGGTGAACCAGGGCAGGGATAACTGGCAGTACAGCCACTGCTTGAGATTAAAAAAAGACAGTAAGCTGCCAGTCACTACAAACCATATATACAACTCTATATTATTTACAGCACGTACTGATTCAATCTGATAGGCACTACACGGGACATTTTACTGAAGATAACTCTTACCTGAGTGTAATGACCGCAAGTCTTCGTACATTTCTGCACTGCGAAGGTATAGAATCTAGCCTCACCATACCACGCTTTAATGGCATCAGCAACATAGAATGCTTGACAACTTCCAACCCAAATACTCTCTCCAATAGACGTGAAATTAGGATGGCACCGGTGTTTCTTACTTAAGTATATGTTATGTTCAAAAATGCATTTATTTGCCCATGCCCTTGCAGTCCTTGCCAAAGCTGCATCCCAAGTCTGCAAAACATAAAAGGTGAAATAGTTGCACAATGCTAAGTTACAACTGGATCTTAAACAATCAGATAAAACCACTCAGGCAATGAAGTACAGATAGATATCATATCCTGGACTTTCACAAATAAATACTTTCCCTTATTTAGGCAAGTACCTATGTGTTTTATTTTCACTGACTTTTCCTCTTGCAGCACAGAAATACGAACTAATTTAATTAGACAGGTTTTTCCCCCTTCACTGTTGAAAATTAACTTTGTAAAAGCACTTGCTAGCAACTGAAAAGATGTTTGAAATGCACTTTTACTTCTGTAAGAAATTACTGTCACGTTAATTAAACATGAAACTTTTTTTTTGGTAGAACAGGTGATTAAGGATTTCTGTTTGGTACATATAAATTAACTTAAATTAGAAATGCACAGCTACTGTAGATTCAGGTGTATAAATATTTGAAGTATTTTTAATAGATCCTCCAGAAAAAAAGTACTTACTACTCCTATGGTAAAGCTTTAAATACACATTGGAGCATTTTACAGAGACAGCTTCATGAAGTAAACATGCCAATGTTTGGCCTGTAACTCATTCTGCTACCTCTTACTTCTTTGCAGTCTGCCACCGTTAACAAAACCTCTGATTCCTGAACATGAACAATCTTTGGTCTTTGTCTTCCAGTCATGACTGGTTTTCAGCAAGTTTCTTCTACCATTACAGTACCTAGTTTTATGTCTTATGTAAAATATTCTGTGTTTTATTGCCTAGGTTTATTGGTGTCTGTACATTTCAGTTCACTCTTAGTCTCTACGTGGATCTTACAATAACTCCACAGGCTGCCCGTACTGTTTTCTCCCTAAGGCCTTTAGTTTTTTCTAACTGTATTTCTACATTCATACCTCTATCCATAATTTTTCCTGCTTTTCCAGTTCCTGAGTACTAAAACCAAGTGTGGTGTCTTTCACAAGCTTCTTCACTTCTGAGGTTATACCCCAGCTTAAACTGCCATTCTGGCTTCAAACCCACCCAAGCAAACGGCATTCTTTGCCATCAGTATCCAACTACGTGCATGTTCCCACGCCTTCCTCAGGGCTCCTCATCGCTCACGTTATTTTCCTCTTGCGCTACGAATCAGACTAAACATCAAACGTCCACTTTTTCTTCATCTTCTTCAGCTTTGTTTAACCCTTCCCAGCACAAATTTTTGAGTGCCCTTTGTTTTGGTTATGGCAAGCAAAGATTCTTCCTTAACACCAGAAATCCCCTTCAGCCCCAGTACTGCAGCTCATACCCTTGCTTTTGATGGAGTGCCTGACTCTCTGACCCGGGTCAGTCCTGCTGTTGGACCATTGTTTCTTCCGAAGGAAAAGTTTCTTTGGGCGATATGTGAACACCTTCAGCCTGGCCTGTGTCACTGCACCCGGTTGTTTCTAGACTCACCTGTCCACAATCGACTGAACTCACTACAGTACTTCCTATCAAACAGACGTGATGGCATCTGAACACAAACCAGTGATGCCACCCTGGTTGCCTCACCCAGGGACCACCTTGGGACCACTCACCACAAGAGCTCCCCTTGTCCTGCTGTCCCTTTTACCCTGGCGGGGCTCTGGAGCCGCCCCCAGGCCTGTCCCTACCATGTACTGCATGTTGCTGGCGGGCGGCTGGACTTTGCTGCGGAGGTCGTTGTGGACGCGCAGGCAGTCCTCGATGAACGCCTTATCCATGATGCTGGGTAAGGCAGGCGGCTGCCGGGCTGCCACCCTCAGCACCGGCCACAAGGCCACCACTGCCACCCAACTGCCTCATGCCCGCGGCCTCGCGTGAGAGACCTCTGCCTCTTCCAGAACCTTCTCCCCCAGGGAACGGCCTGGGGCGCCCGCCCCCGCACAAGGGGGCGCTGTGCGGCCGGCAGGGGAGACCGGCAGCCGCGCGGGCGCCTCTCCTTCGCGCCGGGCGGGCGGCTCGTTGGCAGGAGGGCGGCGGGCGCCATGGCGCTGTCGGCGGTGCAGCAGGCGGTGGTCTCGGTGGTGCTGGTGTTTTGTGTATTCCTCGTCATGCCCAGGATGTTCGGGGGAGGAGGAGGAGGAGGCGGACGGGCCGGCCGCTCTCCGCGGGGCGGCAGGGCCGTCCCCGGCCGTTACGATCCCCGTCTGCACGGCAGAGGTAGGAGCCGCGCCGGTGCCCGAGGCCGGAGCCGGCCCCTGTCTCTGAGTGGGGGGCTCGAAGGGAGCCCCCAGGGACCGAGAGGGCCGTGCTTGGTCTGTCGGGGGGCGCTGGGTGTTGTGTGTGGGCTGTGGAGCGGGGGAGGCCTCGTCACACAGCTCCGAGCTGCTGTCTGTGCGCTGAGCTCCTCGCTTTAACCTGCCACACACAGCTCCTTTTAAGTTCTGTTTTTCTGGTTCGTTACTGTCGTGATTTTTGTCTGTGCTCTTTTAAGAAAATTGCTTTTGAATGCAGGTGGCACCCTGTTATTGGAAGCGTATCTCATCGGGGCAGTTTAATTAATAATGCCTGCAGGGGCACAGTTAGTTACTCCAACAGCTGAGCAGCTGTGGGTTGTCAGAGAGAGGAGAAAACTCACTACCGACGTGAACTGCAATAAGGAAGCCAAGTATTGCTGTTAGTAAACATTAGCACAGAATCGTATGAGATTTGTCAGGTAGTCTATTGGAAAGAGTCCAGGGTGCTTTTTTAGAAAAGATGCCGCTGAACGGGCTACAGAGCCTACTGCTTGTTAAAGCTTCAGTGGTGTAAACATACGTTAAGCAATGCCAGTGTACATCAGCTAAGGATTTAGCTCAAGGTCCAAAGGTCCACTTTAATTTTGGTAAATAACAAAAAGCCTGCTTTGTTGAGGTAGCTCTGTGACCCATTGATGGTGCCTTCCATGGCATTGTAAACCAAGGGGTGGATACTTACTGTAGTCCTCCAAATTATGTATCTGTGCTTTTCCCCAGCAGTACCTTTCAAAGGTACTTTTGTGAGGCATGAGCTGCTACCATGTGTTTCCCAGCTGATGTCGAACTTACTGTGCTTTGTAAGCTCTAGCCTGGCCTATTCTGCTTGGTTACTTTTAATTTTTATGGTAGCTGTCATTTCCTATAGATCAGATTCTTTTAAAACCAAATCTTAAAAAGGAACACTTCACATGCCTCAGATTCTACTGATTTATTGGTCCAGCACTGCGTAAAATAAATTTCGGGCAGATCTGCTGTTCTCACCTGTCCGGGTTCTTCTTTTCTTCTGTTTGGCCAGTAATTCACCCTGCTGTTTCTTCTGCGGGATAAACTTGGTGCAGAACACTGGACTCTGTTAGGATTCCTCTGTGCCAGGAAGGTGTTGTTTCCCTTGACCACATTCTTATTTGTATGACCTGTGGAAATTTTTCCATCTGTGCTATTGGATATTTTGGTATATCTCTTTATTTACATTAAAAGCAAATTGAACTGACAGTAAGGGAAAAAAGAGTGAGTGCAAACTTAAAACTAGTAATCAGTGGGAAACATTCTGAAAGGAGGGAAAACTATATGTAAGATAAAACGTGTTTTTCAGATTAGTTAGTGCTGTTTTAGTAGGTCTAAACCTGATTGTGTTGGAAGGAGAATGTCTGTCTGAATTTGCATTAAATGATTAAGGTAGCTTGAGTTCTGCCTGTATCAGCTGGGGTGTTTCATCTTTTGTGTAACTGTCCAGTTCCGTTTCAAGTTCTGATGAGCAAACATATAGATAAAAAGTCTACTCCAAATGTGCATGCTGCAAACTGATCAATGACATGTGGGAGAACTCGCAGTAATGCCTGGCACGACTTGATTGCAGAGCTGACAGTAAACGCTGCTACAGTCAGGGTCATCTCTGAAAGTCTGAAAAACTTTTCTGCCCAACTCATTTTAGACAATTCTAAAACACCATTCAGGATCTCTTATCACAAAGTACCAGCTTAGGTTAGCAGAATTAGATTCCCTTTTTCTTCTATTTGGAAGAAGCTGTAGCCAAAGAGTTGTTTCACTGGGAGTTGTAACTTATATTAATTGTTTTCTTTACCTGATTGTGGGTGTCTCTTGCACACTCGGGTTACATTACTGTAAATTTTTGAAATGCCACTGTTTCGTATTAATTAACAAGGAGTGAGTTGCATAATAGTCTTTCGTTTGGGAATTTTTATAGAATGTGAATCTCGTTTTTACCCATACTCAGTTCTGATACATTACATTATGATGGACTAAATGTTCAAAGTATAAGTCTAGGCAGACAGTTAAGAATCATAGACTCATTCAGGTTGGAAAAGACCCTTGGGATCATCAAGTCCAACCATCGTATAAGTCTAGGCAGACAGTTAAGAATCACAGAATCATTCAGGTTGGAAAAGACCCTTGGGATCATCAAGTCCAACCATCAACCCCACTCTACAAATTTCTCCCCTACACCATACCCCCCCGACCACATCTAAACGACTCTTAAACACATTCAGGGCTGGTGACTCCACCACGTCCCTGGGCAGCCTGTTCCAGTGTCTGACCACTCTTTCTGTGAAGAATTTTTTCCTAATGTCCAGTCTAAACCTACCCTGTTGCAGCTTGAAGCCATTCCCTCTTGTTCTATGGCTAATTACCTGTGAGAAGAGACCAGCACCAACCTCTCTACAACGTCCTTTCAAGTAGTTGTAGAGAGTGATGAGGTCTCCCCTCAGCCTCCTCTTCCTCAAACTAAACAGTCCCAGCTCCCTCAATCGCTCTTCATAAGATTTAATCTCCAGGCCCTTCACCAGCTTCGTTGCCCTCCTCTGCACTCGCTCCAGCACCTCGATACCTCTTTTGTATTGGGGTGCCCAAAACTGGACGTAATACTCAAGGTGTGGCCTCACCAGTGCTGAGCACAGGGGAACAATCACCTCCCTACTTCTGCTGGTCGCAATCAGTGTAAAAGTTCACATTCCCCAGTCACCTGCTGTCTGTCTTTGCAAGCATCTGCATGCTTTAGCTGGTAACGCTGTTTCTCATGTGCATGTCCATGAACCCCAGATTTAACTACCAAATAACCTAATTCCTAAGTCAAGCAATGACACTGGCTGTTCTTTCATCTGCTCCCTGTTCTGGCAGGTAAATTACATGCAAATATACTTCAGACTTCCAAGGTTGCATCTCTTTGCTATTGTGTAGTCTTCTCCTGCTAAATATTTGATTTGCAGAGGTACAGCACTTCTAAGCCTTTGGTAATATCCACATAACACTGAATTTACTGTCAAAATAACAAAAGTAGCAACACAGTATGTGTATTTCGAAGCTTTTTTTTTTTTCTGGGACTAGAGAATTTGGTTTCTACTTAACTCCTTTCTTTGTTACAGACTAAAAATATTAATTTGTAACTGTTCTCAGCATTATCAATAGTTTCTGAGTATGCTTTAATTTCAAGTTTTGAGTTGTTATATCTACCTGTCTGTGGTTCGTTGTGGGTTTGCCATGTTGCTGTGAAGGAAGAAACTTAAAACTTGTATCTTAAAGAAACATGAAAACTTAGTCTGAGAGTCTTTGCTACCTAGATTTATCTTTGCATTCTATTCATGAAAGCATGATTTTTAATTTTTTTTTGGTAACTTTATTTGGATGCAGGGCTGACCACACCATCTTGGAAGAGTGATGAACAAAGATGATCGCACAAGAAGACAATTTAATTTCAGTTGTGAAACTAATTGGACTCTTAATTTCCTTTCTAACTTTGTCTTCTTTTTCTCATTTTATTTTTTTAAGGTAGTCCTCAGACAGTTCATCAAGTTCACCTGAATCCAGGAAATTCTGACAGTAATACTTACCAGAGTTTTCAGCAGATGAGAAATGCAGTGGAAAAAGAGATAAAGAGTGAGAGAACAAGAGGAAATGGTAGAGAGTTAGCATTCACCCTCATGCCGTTGTATGCTCTTGGAGTGGGAGTGTTTGCAGCATACAAATTTCTTAAGGTAAGCCATAATTAAAGCATTAAATTATTGAAATTAGAAGGAAACGTAACTGGTTTGGTGTTTTTCTCCCCATTTCTGAACCTATGTATATGATTGTCCAAAAGCTATTTCTGGCTTGGTTTGACTTCGAATGTGAGCTCCAAAGTTAAAATTAGAGCATATCTGATTCTTCCTTATGAAGGCTTCGACTTACCTTTTTTTTAGAAGCTTAAAGAAGTGAGAATCTTACACACACACACTGCCCCCCTTCCCCACCCCAACCTCAGATAAGAATCTGAGAACCTAAACAGTGCTGTTACCTGATGCTGTAACTTAAGCCTCATCAGTATTTCACTTTCTTTTCATTCATCACAATGAGATTGAGTATGGGAAGGAAATGCATGATTCCTGCAAAATAAAAATCTTAGATTAGCAATTAGATAGAATAGCAAGTAGTCTAGACCTTTTATTTGGACTTCTTATTTGGTCATGCAGCTGCAGCATAGATTTTTGTCCATGAAATGTGATACCCTTTTTACCATTAGTAAATTAAGAATGGAGAACACGTGATCAGCTGTTTGGTTTTTTGTTAAATATCAGTCTTGATATGTATTATTTATAGTAAGAGATATTACAGCACTTGCAATGCTGAGAGTGCACCTGGAACATTTTTGCTTGCCTTCAGGGGAAAAAAACAGAACCTTAAACCTGAACAGGGCCGGAGACAGCATCTTTATTTCCATAGTCAGTTTCATATCATCTCCTATGTGAGAAAAACAGAACAGCTTAGCAAGATGAATATAGAGGCTGACCAGTTAGGTTTTAAAAATAAATTTAATTAGGTTGTAGATAAGATTTAAACATCATAAAAACAATATTTTGGGTGTTACAATTCTTTACACTTGCGCTTGTGGAATTGAAATGTAAATGTTTTTATAATAGCATCTTTATTACTTTAAAAAAGAAGTTTTACCTCTTAGTTAATGATAGGAAACTGGATCCAGTAACCAAGAAGGTTCCTTCTGTTCATTTTGAAACCCAGAGTTGAAATAGCAACTGTATTCTTTGACAACTTTTGTCAGTCATGTTGTCGTGGCTTAAAATTAGAAGTGTTAGGAAGGAGGCATGGCAGAAAAAAAAAAGTTCCGTTAATGGAGCACATTTTTGTGGTTGCTATTTAATTTCAGTAAATTTCTAAATGCATTTTTATTTTTAGTATACAAATAGTGATGAAGTCTTTCAACATGCTTGTATTTTTTAAAGATGAAGTCACATGAAGAAAGTCTCTCCAAACAGGAAAAAAGTACAGAAGACAAGGCAAAGGAAACAGGTAAGATACCCATTCAGAATGCATATGTTCACCAAAAATGCATATTTCCTGCTGGAACAAGTTACGTATTTTCGTTGATGCAGTCTAGCTAAATAAGAACAATCGTTTAAGTTACTTATGTGCAGTTAGGAAACAACAAAAAGCCACTTTGTTATTCTGTATATTGGAAACACTTGTTAGAGGTTTGTTTGAAAACTCCAGATGGTAATATTCTTTAAAACAGGGCTAGTAATACAGTATGGTTCTCTGCCTTTTAATTTCCCATGTTTTTCTCACTTAAGACCTGTTCAGTTTTCTTCAGTACAACAGGATGTGTCGTGGTTTGGGCTGGACTGGCCACTGAGACAAATGACAAATGCTCTCCCCCACCTCTCTCTCCAAGGAGAGGATGTTTAAATAGGATGTAATACTCTTTAGAATTAATAGGATATTCAAAAAGGATATAATGGTCTGCTTTAGAATTTAACTGTATTGATAGTGGAACAGTATGGTAAACAATCATAGAGACTGTTGAATTTCTGGGCCAAATTAGAGACCTGTCAAAAACATTACCTGTTTATAGAAGAGACAGAATAAATGATACCATCTTTTTCTTCATGATACAGAGTACTCTGGACTGTCTGATTCAGTCTGTGCTGCATGTGCCAAGGAGTGGCCTGTCCTTTAGAGAAAAAGTTATGGCACACCAAAGTTGAGCTGTTTTCATATTTTTTTTTTCCCCTTGTATAGATATTTTTAGTTAATTAAACAACTAGCAGTGTCTTTTGGTGTCTGTGTACACCAGTTCTATAATCAGGTTCGGCAATGATTTGCCACCCTGCCGACTCACCATCCTTGTGTGTTGCATTCTTCTTCAAAGCTTAATAGTATTTTAGGAGGAGTTACTCCTCTCAACTCTAGTGCATTAAGTGTTGAATGTATTTGTGAGGTATGAGTGGGCAAGTTCATGACAGTATATTAAGTATAAATACATTGCTTATACCTCAGGAAGTCTTGGAACTGCATAGCTTTGGAGGCTGGGAAGGTGAGTGCGCATTCTTGCTCAGTTTCTACTAAGGTGTCCTCTGGGCACTATTGGAGACAGGTTATTGGGTGAGAAGAACTTCTGGTCATATGTAGTAAGGCTTCTGTTCTTACCCCCACCTCTCCCTTTTCATATTCTAGAATTTTATAGAGGAAAAAACCTGGTTTTGAATCTGCCTAACCAAAAATATAAATTAACATCCTTTTGGTATCGCAAATACGTTCCTTACGATGTTCTCTCTCTCCTGCCCTCCTCCTCCCTCTGCCTCCCTCCTTTTTTTTTTTTTCTTTTGTTTTTTGTTAGAGCACCAGCTTTTAGAACTGGAGCAGCATCTAGCACAGACAGAGAAAATGTTAAATTCTTTATTGACTCAGTTGGATCCACTGTCAAACTGGTGAGTGTTTCTAAAATATCTCAGTTAGGATTGTGTTCTGTAAATTGAAGTTCTCCAAAATGTTAGCAAAGAGTTCTTAAAATGTTCTTTATTATAGGCAGGGAACAGCGTTTAGGAACCTTCTTTAATTACTTATTGTTTCTGTAGCCTTTTGCAGGTAATACCTCTTCTGCAATTTGCAGTCTTTTCCACAGACACCTCCCATCTCTTGTTCACCAAACATAAATGCAAAAGCTCAGACTTAGGATCACGTTGCCGTGGCTTAACAAGTTAAAGTTTAATATTGACCAAGGAGGCTAATACTGAAAAGATACTTAAGCTCAGTAGCATTTGCCTTTGTGGGAATTCTACTTCTGGTAGCAGAGTTTCTTCCTTTGTATATAATTAGAAGACAAAACTAGTTATCAAGATACAGCTGCCTGTTTTTGTGTTTTGAAATGAACCTGTTAAGTGACTGTGTGTTTCAGGGAAATATAAATTCTCTGTTGTAGTGTAACAAGGGAATAACCTTGTAGTTTTAGAGATGTTCTTTTCTTAAGAAGCTAGTGCCTTACCCATCTGCTGGAAATAAAAATATCCATGCAGTCCATTTTGTGTAGACTGGCATCCTTCATGAAGCCTAGTTTAAAAAATGCAGAACTTTATGATTGTTCCTTTAGTGTACTTCTGAACTTTGTATGTGCTGAAACTACTAAGCCACAAATTCACTGACCAATTTGGCTAACAAATTTCTAGTAATGTTGGGGAGGAGAGAGTGTAAACAAAATCTGAAATAAATGAGAAAAGGCTCTAAGCTGCAAAGTTCTGTATCAGGCATTGTTGTACTAAAAATAAAATTACTTTAGAGAATTGTTTCTTTCAGTAGTCATTACTCAACCTTGGCCATTGGGGCTCCAATGGTAGGATTCAGTGACTAGATTATTCACTTCCAAGAGACAGTCCTCAAAGAAAAGCTTGACCTAAAAGTGTTGCTGACTTAACTCTGCAGTATTTCCTTCCGTGGATAAATACCAATCTTGTGCATTATTATTAAGCACTCACTTCCCAAGGTAATCTTTCAGCTGTTGATATCTGTCTTTTTTTCTAGTGTTAATGCTTTAGCTTGTGAGCAGAAGGATGAAATAATGACACAGCTCCAGTCAATTAGACGACTGATGAAAGAAAGTGGATTGGATAAATCAGAGAACAAGATGAAAGGTACTTTGATTTCCGGCAGGATAGATAACTAAGTAGTTTATATTTTAAAATAATGAAGAGATCTTATTATAATAATGTTTAGCTCCTGCATCTTAGGTAATGTGTGTGGAATTAATTTTATTCTGGAGGAGTACCATTCTTGCTGTTTGAGGTGTACCTTATTTCAAAATTTTGATACATAATGATTTTTTTTTTTTTAAGAATAGGTGCTAAAAGACACTGAACTAGCATAGACCACACAGTCACGTTCTGTTCTGTTGAAACGGGCTTCTTGAATATGAGTTCCTGAGCAGTCTGTTAGTATTAGACTAACATTAGTCTGAGGATTCCCAGATGGGGACCGCTGAGACTGTGGCTAACGCTTGCATGATGCACTAAACAGCACATTGTATATTAGTTTAAACTGGAGGCTAAGAGAAATCCAAGAGAAATCTTAAATGCTAAGAATGTTTCACTAGAAATTTGGGGAATTTTTGCATTAATTGAATCTTAATAAAAGAAAACAAAAAGTAAATATTCTGCTTCTAAATGGACCCTGAAATTTGGACCTTTCCTAGTAATTTAAACTTTCATTTTGAATCTTTTTGTGTGAATTATAAGGTGTCAGCCACGTTTGTAATGAGAAACTTGAAGATCTCATTCAGTCATTTGCTGAACATTCTCAAGAGGAAGACATGGATGACAGAGAAGATGACAGTAATGAAGATTTGCCTAAGGACGTTGATAAAGATTACAAAATAGAAGAACATGAATTATGTGATGAATGTGAAGTACACCAGTTTGAGTCAGATGTGGTAGAAGACCAAGAAATGATAAACAAAGATGCTGTTGAATCAGAAGAGAGAGGATTGAGGAGACGTAATAGATATGAATGAAATCTGCATATGTAAAACTCTCAAAAGCTTATGAATTATTTTTTGTATAATGTATGCACTTTAAACTCTTTTGAATGAAGTTATATGCACTGCTATATGCTTTAAAAAGAGAGGTGAAATACTGTCTGTGCTTGTATTGCTGACGGTTCTGTAACTGACTTCAGTGGCAGCAGAATTTCACTCAGGATGTTTACATATTTTTTTCTATTTATTTTTGTCCTATAAAAATATTTCTGTACTCTGTATATAATGCACTGTAATTATATCTGATGCTTCACTAAAATATTAGGATTTCTTGTAATTAAGACTATAAAGAATAGATGTTTCATAAATGTTTTGTAACTAGTAAGCATGGTGCCACTTGAACTGTGACTTTCTTGAATTCATTAAACAGCATGTGCTGGTGAATTTAGTTCTTTGCGGAAAACTTTAGAGGGGGAATGAAAAGCAGTATGGGTTAAGTCTTAGAGATGCATTTATAGTCAAGTTTCTTTATTTGGAGAGAGAAGTGTAGCCATAGACACTATTTAAAAATAATTATGTCTGAGTTTGCTGTCTCCTCAGGAATGATGTATAGTTTTGTACGTCAATTTAAACCATAATATATTACGCTGGATCACTTAATTTCTTCCCCACCTGTCACTGGTTAAACTCAGCAGCTGCCTAATGATTGATACCCATTAGTGCTATATCCCCGTTTCATAAGTATTTTAACACACTGGAATCTGCCTTTTGATTCATTGTAATACACTATTTCTTACATCACTGTTAACAGATATATTGCTATGTATCGTTCAAGAACTGTGTGGCTTGGGTTTTTTTTTTTTTTCAATCCATTCTGCCAACTTGATAGTGGCTTTTTTAAGTCAGTGTTAAGAATTTTTTCCTTTGCTAGAATAATTTTTGTCCAAACCTTTATTGTCTACTAAATTTTTGTTCACTTAATGCACATGCCTATGGAACCGGCACCCTTTAAGGACAGGAATTACAGTGCTGTTAAATTTGCTGGTTTATAATTGCATAGGTTTTAAGTAGGCCAGTTATAATGCCTCAACTGTTTTGCCATTTTTATTCTTACAGGAAAATAACACGTGGATTTGTTTTTCTGGAGGAAATGTACTGAGTTAAAGGGACCAAACCTATTAATGTGTCACCCACTGAAAGGGAATAAATTGATCTTTCTTGTGTAGAAACATGGTACGTCTTTGGTTCTAAAAATGGATCGCAGAGGCTTGGAAGTAACAGCATCCAGAAATACATCCTTGGTGTCAGTTTATCAGTAGTTTTGCAATAGGTAAGATTTTGCCTAACTTGGGAGAACTGCAAAAAAAACAGGGTTTCTCAAGAGGTGACAGATTTTTCCCCAAGACAGAATGAATGAATCAGAACCGGTACTTGGACACAATTTGATTATTTTTTTTTTTTAACGTAACTGATGTAGGTCTGGTCATTCAGGAAAACTTGGAACTGTTTAAAAACTTAATTGCATAGAGGCTGTCCTCTGAGGTGACTAATACGGCTTATTAAAGTGAACTGTGTCTAGAGAACAAGCCTTATGAGGAGCAGCTGAGGGAACTGGGGTTGTTTGGCCTGGAGAAAAGGAGGCTGAGGGGAGACCTAACTGCTCTGCAACTCCTCTCTACAGAGGAGGTTGTAGCAAGGTGGGGGTCGGTCTCTTCTCCCAAGTAACAAGCGACAGGACAAGAGGAAACAGCCTCAAGTTGCACCAGGGGAGGTTTGGATTGGATATTAGGAAAAATGTCTTCACCAACAGGGTTGTCCAGTATTGGAACAGGCTGCCCAGGCAAGTGGTTGAAGCACTATCCCTGGATGTATTTAAAAGATGGGTAGACACGGTGCTTAGAGATACGGTTTAGTGGTGGTTTTGGCAGTGTTAGGTTGATGGTTGGACTTGATCTTAAAGGTCCCTTCCAACCTGGACGATTCTATGATTCTAATTTCAAAACCTTCGATTGGACAGAATGAAGGAGCGGGAACCAAGCGTGCCGCCCTGCTGTGGCGGTGGCTGTTCGTGGCTCTGTGGCTCGTGTGGCTGCCAGAGCCGTGCGGATGCAGGCCAGTCTTGCTGCCGTCCTAATGCTGCTGCTACTGCTGGTGGCCTTCCTTTGAATCGTCAGCCCCGTGGCTTTCCCGGGATGCTGCTGCTACTCGAAGCCTTTGTCCATCAGGCTTTAAGCTACTTCGGGGTAATTGCCGTATTGCTGAGCCGGGGCTACAACCAATCACCCTGAGCCCTTTTGCTGCTGTTTTGAAGTCTCTGATTTCATCTGTTGGGTTTTATTTAAGGACAGGGATCAGTGCAGCGCCCCACCGCCCAGTTTTCCTCGCAGGCAGGGGGCTGCGCGGTCGCGGCGGGCGGGCGGGTGAGCGAGCGCCGGGGAGGGCC
>VYZM01015638.1:41065-56543 GCA_013398915.1 Dromas ardeola
CAGGCGGGCGGGTACGGCGCGGTCGGGAGCCGTTTCTGCCCCTCAGGCGGCGAGTGGGAGTGGTGACCATGGAGACGCAGGGGAGCGGGCCCGTTCCGTCGGCCGTGTGCCGCCCGTCGCCCCCCTCCGGGGAGACGCCTCCGGGACCCGGCCCGGCCCTGCCGGGGCCCCGGGCCCCTGCGAAGGGCCGCTCCCGGGAAACCCGAGCTTTTTCCGTCACCCACGATGTTTATTTCACCTCTTACAGTGTTGCCGTTTATGATAGTTATTTTGGCGCATATCCGTTAAATGCAGTAACGCTCTCTCCCCCCTGTGCCTTCAGCTGGGGGCATGCGGCGTTTTGGTGGGAGCCTTGAGGTGGTGCGAAGGCAGCGGTTCCATGTTCTCAGTGCTCTGGAAAGGGGGAATGGCTGGAAGGCTAGCCACTTGGCCACTAGCCCTGTCCATCGCCAAGGAGGCCTTGCGGTGGTGCACGTGCTCAGTAAAGGCAAGGGTACTTGGGAGTTAAAACTTGCTCAGTAGGTAAAAATGGGATTTTTTTAGGAAGCAGCTTTTGTGGATGGTGATTTGAAGACAGAGTGTCTGATTTCTGGGAACTAAACGACAGGCTTTTGGTTCAAAACTGGCTGGGTGGGAGGAGGAACCAGCAGAGCAGGGGGTCGCATACTGATAAAACATCGCTCCGGAGCTCTCAGAGGCCAGCTGCCTGCCAGGGGGGCCCTTACGTCTTCCTGAAAATATTTTGTCCCGGGGCATGGTGCATTTGAGAGCCAGGCATCAGCTGTAAGTGAAGAGTAAAAAACGCTGGATGTTGTTACCAAGGGATAGCAAATCAGTAATCCTGGTATGAAAAGGTATCAAGAGAAGCATGAGGGAAAGAGGGAGTTAAACTTGAGGCAAAAAGGTAAATTTGAATAGGAATCTGGTTAAACATTAGTAAGGAAATACTGAAATTAAGAGGCAGTGAAAAAGGAAACCCAGCAGCATTTCATAGATCGCTGAAGACAATACCCAGATTATTGGTGATAAGACCTGTTCTTTCTAATGCAATTATGTTTATTTACAGAAATACTTATATAAAAAAATAACATTATTTTCTTAATAGCTTTTTCTGTTTTTCAGTTTATTCTGAAGGCTGTCATTGAATTTGCATGGATTTGGAAGTTAAAGGAGTTGCTGTGTCCGCTCGAAGGCAGACTCAGCTGTCATCAATGGGGAAGAAACGTCAGGTTTGTTAATGGATGGCTTGTGGTTGTTTTCCTTCCTTATTTTGATGTTTTTACAAATCTTTTAATCATGCTTCAGAAAGCTTTTAGTTTGAGATTATAATACGTTCTGTAGAGAAGGAAACTTAAACTATTTTCGTCAGAAAGTGATGGTTTAGTACATCAGCTTCTCAAATAAAGGAGAGAATTTCCAATAAAAACCAGCTGCCCTAAAATAACTGATGTTCTGGGTACTTAGCTAGGATGTGGAGAACACGGGGAACAAACTAGTGCTTGCAATTAAGTGCAGCAGAGGCTTGAACCTGTTCTGTGTGCTGTGGTGAAACTGGTAACAGGTGTGTCTGTGTTTTTGTTTTGCAAGACAGCAAGAAACATAATTTCAAAAGGCATGATTTCAGATTGATGTGTAAAAAGAATCTCGGTGCTCTGCATTCATTATGAAGTGGAATTTTGTTTTCCAGATATTCCTAATAGTCTACATTTTGAGATGTTAGGTGTGCAACTCTCACAAGATCACTGTAGCGGAAACTTTCAGGGTAACCTTTGAAAGCCTGATTAGTAAAAATAACACCTTGGATTCTGAGGGCCATTGTTTTTATTATACCCAAGGTAAATATTAATATTTTTCGTAACAGTTGATTTTTCTCACAGATAGTGTGTACTTTATTCCCATGAAGTAAAGTTAATTGGTAATCTTCCCTCAGCTCCCAAGCACCCATTTAACTTCCTTATTTGTTGGATGACCACATGAGGAGTTCTTGGAGTTTGACTGCCAAGTTGCTGTTTTCCTTTTTTGTTTGATTTGGAGTGAAAAAGGGCCTTTTGTAAATGATATCACATGAATTTTATGTTAGCTTTTAGCCAGTTTTTTGAGAATGAAATACCTGTTTACAACAAGAGAAATTGGGGCATGTAGTGTAGGTTGTAAAAGAAAAGAAATGTCCATTTTCCTCTAACTGTTACCCCTTTTTTCTTCTCTTTCTCATGCCCCTCAGTGTCTAAATTTAGACTCCATAGTCCATCTGATTCTTGGTGGTTCGCAAAAATAAAACACAGATTAAAATCAGGTTGAAACTATGTGCTTCATCCCGTAAATGTGGACAGTCTTCAGGATGATTTTTCTTTGCTTTCTTCTTGATTTGTTGACTTATGGTAAAGGAATTACATTAAGACTTCAACATTTAGAATGTAGTATGTTCTTTATCGCAGTTGAAATAGTACAGAAAAAATGTAATTTAAAATGCATTGTATTTAGTCTTAAGAATAAGACTAAATTGTGTTAGATTTCTTAACTTTTTTTTTACATATTTGACCACAAGGTGGTGGTGTTTATTATGTGCAACCTTCCTGGAGAGAAACGTTTTTTTCCTTTTCTAAACCTGAATACGCTTTTTTGAAGGCACTAGAGGGGAGTGTTGCTGGACTGTAAACTTCTTTTTCAGGAGCCCGCTACAAGGGTGTGTGGCAGGAAGGGAATTGCAGTTTTGTGACTGCTCTCAGATCATGAAAGGTGTTAGGGCAGCACTGAGATCGGATGTCTGCTCAGTTCAGACTGTGATGCTGACATCTCTGAGCTGAAGAGTGTGAAAACAAAGATGCTGGCCCTGGTTCAGAACATCCCTGAACCACATTTTTTTTCCAGATTGGAAGGCTAGTTGGGGGAAAACTGTTGCTACATCCTTGCCCCAGTCAAACCATCTTCCCTAGGGATTTGTTCTTGGCTGTTTTCAGAAAGCTTTGACTTGAGTCTTTTCTTCCTGGTATGTTGTAGCTCAGTTGAATTTGGAGATCTGTGTGGTACACAGCCATGCAAAATGAACAGTATGAGTACGCAAGCTGCCTAATCATGTGCTGCTGTACTAAAGCTGAGGTGATACATTTACACCAAATATCAGGGCTTCTCTGGGGTCTGAGCTAGCTCCATGTGAGCCAGCTGGCTGTCAGTATTGTGGTTCCCAACAAACATGGACCATGTGACCGAAACCCTGTGACCAGTGGTTGTACAAAGTCTCAGGAACATGGATTATTTATAAGGCATTATTAATAGCTGACATGGGAATTGCCTGGATTCTGTATTCTTAATGGCTGGAAATCGTTCTGTCATGATGAATACTCAGTCTTTTAGTCACATAATCTGTAAGAATCAACTTTCAATGAAAAGGTTTTGTTTTGTTAGTAGCATCTCGGTCAAATATGTCAGACAGATACTTTGAGGCATTGATTTTAAATGTTCCAGGGGAACTTGAAAGAGAGAACTGAGTATTTTAATCCTGATCCCTGGAGATACGTAATAATGTGTCATTCTTTTAGGGCTGGAGACCAGATACACGGGCAAGTCACGGTCCTCGCCCACCAGAGTAAGTCTGCTTGTATTTCTGATCAGTTTGTGTAATTGTGCATTTGCATTTGTATTGGTATGCAAATCGGTGTTCCATGAAATTTATCATCACAGGTTTGTTTTCTATGATTTATATTTAGAGTAGAATTTTTGATGCATTATTTACATTGGAATTAAGTTGATTTACATGTGGTTGAGCTTGATGGCAGAGTTGTGCTCAGAGCTTTCATATTTATGAAAATTTCTTAAGTATTTTTAATAGTCTGCAGAAAGAGAAAAACTTTTTTTTTTAACTATTAGTCTTCTTTGTAGGTATTACAGTAAAAATTACAAAGAAACGGTTGTGAAGGGTTTTTACAAGCAAAGGGAAATTTTGTACCGTGACTATAAAATTTAAAAACTTATAGTGACTTCAGCTGATAAGCAAACTCTGCTATTCCAAGGTTCGTGTTTGATAGTTTATGGGGTTTTGTTTACTGAAATGCCTCACAGACAATGTATGTGTCTACTTTATTTTACAAGTACATGTGACCATGTCCTTGGATTGTTCATATTGGAGTCAAAAACCTTCAATTTCTGTGTACTGTCAGTCATCCTCTAATAAAAAAAGACTAGGAATTAAGGAACTGTCTTATTCCAAGCAGTAATCTTGTTGTAATTTTCTAAATTACTGCTAAAGGGACATATTTTAAAGATATTTGTAGCGACAGACTGACCTGTTGAGCCTGATGATGCTGTGCATATCAAGTAGTAACAAGTAATCTTGTTATAATTCCAGAGTATATTTAGAGTAAAGGCAGAAGACATGGAGATGCTTTGATGAACTGGGAGATGCTTTCATTTCTTTAGCACAGTGGAAGCCAACTATACTTCAGTATTTCATTTTGCTTCCAAAAAGTTTGGAAGGTTTGCATCCCAAGGAGCTATTGCTTCCCTGTTGCCTCTCTGGTGACTGATTATAGAGGGATATTGCTACAGACTTGCTGTGGAAGACAGGAATCCCTGATATATGATCTTGTTGCAGCAGCTCCTGTTGGGGAGTGAAGAGAAGCCAGGATGGCTGTGCTGGGAGTGAAGATGGGCCTTGCAGGGGCCTTTTTTGGCTGTCAGGTTACTCTGCAACTGGGGAAGAGGAAAAGCTCACTGGCCAGTTCCTGAACTGAAGCCAAGAGGGGCTAATAGGGATTTTCCAAGTAGGCCATCTCCAGTTGTAGTGAAACTGTGCATAGCAGGGAAATTTTTGTGAAGGAGCTGATAATAATAACTAATAGGCAATTTGCTTTTACTGTAATTGAAAAATAAGAGAACATATTGCTATTAAAATCATTTTAACTTCCTGCAGGGTGCCATGCCTAGATCTAGGGAGGCTGGGAGATTCTGATGAAGAGGTAATTATAAATTAATTCTGTCCTGAATAGTTTTTAGAATTCATGTGTTGCAGGAGTTTATAAAAATATCACTCTGAATATAAAACAATTATGATTGCTTGTCCTTTTTTTTTTTTTCCTGTAATTTTAGGATGGGGACTCTTACATGCCATACAGTGGAAGTTATCCTCATACATGCCGTCTAGATTTATCTTCAGATTGGAGAACATCATTACAAACGCCATATGCACAGCATCATCAGGATCAACAGGTTAGTCTGTCGCTACAAATATCTTTAAAATATGTCCCTTTAGCAGTAATTTAGAAAAGCTTGCTTAGCTTTATTATAAAAGTTCTCTTTATTTCTTTTGGCTAAACTTGTATCTGAAAGTGCTGTTGGTCCAAAATATGTTTGACAAAGTACTTTTTATGGAGAAACCTCTAGAATATTTAAAAAATCCTGTTTTCTTAAATACCTTAGCTCCTCTTTGTTGTTTGATAGGCTCATCCACTTCACTGTACTTATTTTTGAAAAGATACACTAATAGGCAGCTTTATTAAAAATTTGTCAAAGCAACTGAAAAATGTAATACTTTTGAGGTAGCATGTAACTTTGGGTTCTCTTTCTAAACAAAGTGGAACTTACAAAAATGGTAAAGATAAGATCAACAGTAGTCAGTAAGCGGTTGAAGAAAAGGCCCAAGTTTCCAAACAGTAAGTATTATTTGTATGGAAGAATACTTAATTCTGGTGAAAAGGGGACTTCTGGAGTTACGTACAGCCATTTCATAGGGTTTTTCTTAAGTCTCTTGTCTTTAAAACAGAACTGTGATGTTAACTGTGGAATTATGTTCATTTGTCAGAGCACTTCTATTTAAAATTTCCTGATCATATCAGCATTTATTTTCCCCTGGATGACTAAGAAACTTAATCACAACTAATCTTAGGTGTTTCATTAGGAAAGCCAGTAGTCCAGATGCTAATATTCTGGTTTATGATTCAGTACATCACTGTTCAGGATCAATATCCACTATAACAAGTTTAAGAATTAATTTAATTACTCAGTTATTACGGTTGTTCCCTGAATGTAGGAAAATTTTCCTTTGAACTCTTATAGCTGAATTAAATTTGAAGAAATTAATGTGACAATTTTTTATTTGATCATTGGTACATATTTAATTTCTCTTTACCTCTATTTTCTTCTGGTAAGATTTTCTAGACGCCTGTTTAAGCTAAAGGAAAAGTAGCCAAAAAAATATACACTGACAAACTAACATTAGCAATTCAGTATAGAATACTATAGTATATCATCTGAAAATGTAGTATGTTTTAACTTTTGTGTGGTAGGAACTAGTTTATTGGAGACACTGTTTTTAATCTGCTGTCATTCCACCAATATTTTCAGTTTTTCAAATGTGATAATTAAAGGGAAAATGCTGAAGTACTGCAAACAGTAGTCTTCTCTTTGTAGTCCCTATCTATTAGAGAGATTAGATATCTAGAGCTTTAAAATAATTCAAGAATGCTACCTACATGATTATTTTCTGTCATAATCATGCACCATACATAATCATGGTAAAAATCTTACTAGTATGTTTTTATTTGATTAGGGTGCAGGAAATACCCTAACTTAGCAATGTTCTCTCTTTTTGGAAGAATTGGAAAAGATATTGTTTAAAAATCCATTATTTTAAAAATATTTAACGTATGTAAACCTAAGAAATACTCTAATGAGTGTGTTTAAAACAGAAGTATAGCTTGAGGGAAAAACAATTATTAATTAATTTGCATATAACTGATGCCCCTTGAAACGAATAATGTAGCGACTTATATGGCAGGACTCCAAACTGGCTGGAGCGCAAGGTGAATCTGCCAAGATCATAATTTTGTATGTTTTCCTGTATAACCGAGTGGTTTCTCAACTTGGAAAAAAAAAATTGCATCTAAATTAAAATAAAAACGGTTGGTTTTTTTTAAATAATGGTCTAAGAATGTACTACTCAGAATATCTATGTGCCCAACATAGGTATTTATGCATGTCTTAAGATGTAACTGTAAGCATGTAACTATGGATAGGTTATTTTCCTCTGTACTGCATTGTAAGTGGGCAGTGCAAGCATACTTGAGTTGCTATACTCTTTTTAGGTCTAGATGTGTATAACTTCACTGCTTGCTTTGCCATTTTTTTAAAAATCTAAAGTTCATACATGTAATTCTGTCTAGCTGAAGAAAAGCTAATGGAAGGTTGGAATGGCTTTGTTTGTTTCTTAGGGTCTTTCCCCCATCTCTGCTCTCCTTTATCTCTTGTTGCTTCCTTTCTGCCTTCATTATGTCTTAAATACTAAGGTGCTGAATGTGCAGGAATGTATCTTCTGTTCACTTACCTTCTTTTGCTCTTCCTCTCTATTTTGCCCGATTTTTTTTTTTTCCTCCTTTTTTTGTGGAGAGGATTTTCAAGCAGTTCTAAAATATTTTAATGTATTCTTCTGAGCGGCCTTTTTTTCTGCATTGCTTGCTTCTGGGGCCCTGACTGAGCATTCCTTTAGCAAGATATATTCCAGCTTCTTCAGTAACAGACTGTGTAAGTAAATCTTCCCAAAATAGGTCACTTTTGGAAGAATAATTTAAACATAGTCTTGTGATTCAGGAATTAACCAGTGAAGGGATGTGGATCCTCTTTTGAAAGAGAAAGCTGCCCTTTCAAGAACACAAATCTTTTGGGGTTTTGAGAAATGCTTTACTAGAACCAGGACTGTTACACCTGTGTTGTAAGATGAGACGTGCCAAGTAAAGATGCTAGGTAACACCGTCTTCGTTTTGTTAATGTTGAAGGAATGTCACTTGAATGTCAATTGAAGGTGTTAATTATTCAGGGAGAGAAAGAAGAATGGAGTCTTGGCCTTCTGTCATTGCTGCTATTTTTACTGATCCAGCCTCCGTTGTGTAGAGCACTAAAATGGATATAAAGATAGGAGGGTACTTAGCTGGCTTCACAGCCTTTTCAGCGGATGTTATTCTAGGGAAGGAAGTCCCGGTACTAATACTTACCTGCCATTCAAGAATATTAGAACTTCTGATTGAGAAAAATCCACCAGGCCATTTTCAGCCATCCAAAATCAAATGTCAGAATTCCCATTTTAGTGATTTGTAACATTATCTTACAAGATAGAACCACTGAATCTTGGCTTCTCTCTTTAAAAGTGATGTAAAACCATTTGGCTGTGTACTTTTTAAATTAAACAAAGACAGAATATGAAGAACTCAATGAATGTGAAGCCTGAATAGGCAGTCATGTTTGCACTTTTTCTTAATGTGAAGCATAGTGTCAAGAAGTTTCAGAAGCTATACTGGATGGGAATTATAGTAATGCTGTTCTCATTCAGGAGATTGATCAGAGGCTTTTATATTGATTATTCTTTGCTTTTCTGTTTTGGAGCAGAAGACCATACCAGAAAATCTTCCATCCCCAACAGACAGATATAAACTGAAGTATCGTCAGTATGAAGCAGATATGAGGGAAGAATATAAGCAGTATTCTCAGAGAATTGCAGAAAGGAAAAAAGACCACTTCCAGTGTCCAGAAGCTTCAGTAAAGGTAGCTGGCAAAGATGTTACTGCATTTTTAAATAGCAAACGTGTACTGGTATTTCATTACAGTGTTTGGAGAGGTTTGCATGCGTGTGTAACTAATTTCTGCCATGTTTTTATTGTAAATAAATAAAAACATGTAATTTCAGCATCTGATGTTGAGTAGGAAATAAAACGTAGAAGCTTGTTGCAGTTGTACCAGAGCAAGAAACTGAGGTGCTCTGAGAATCTAAGTATGCTTGTATTCTCTGGTAAGAAATGTAACATTTGCTCTCATAGTGCACCTCTAGCCTGAACATGAAGATTAGCGTGATTGATAGGGAAGAGTTTGCAGCCTAAGAAGAGAAGAGAAAGCAGGAAGATCTTGGTAGAATGGTATTTCCAAATACAGAAATGCATTCAAGCTTTTTTATTTTTTAAATATAGAAATCTAGTAATTATTCTTCTATTCAATTATGACCGTATATGGAACTTAAAGAAGTGAAAGATATAATCTGTACCCTAGAAAACTATTAACTCTGAAAATGGAAGGGAATATGGGGTTAAAATAATGAAAGACATGATCTGTACTTTTTGTTTTGTCTCTGTATAAGATCCAGTGTAGTTGGACTGCAAGCTGTATTAATTCCACCAGGTTTCTTTTGTGTTTTTTAAATTAAAACTAAGATGCAAACAAGGGAAGATCAGTGGAGAGAAACTGGAAAACAAGGGGGTGAACAAACCCAACTAACTTCTTGTTCTGAAAGAGAGAGTGGAGAAGGGTGGTTGCACAGAGCAAGACACATCATTGTAGGCATAAGGAAACAGGAGACAAAGTAAGCAACAGCTGTGAGGACTTGCCGATTGCTAGATTGTGCTGAGGGTAGATGACCATTTAAGAATCTTAATGAAAAGTTAAGTATGCAGATATTGAGGGAACATATTGTGCTCGTGGCTTTTCAGAGAAAAGGTTTGTGATGAATAACAAAGAGTTTACTGATTTTACTTCCTTAGTGTTCAGTATAATGAAAAGGGAAGGTATTACATGAGACAGAGATTATGTTTCACATATTGTTGTTACTTTTTTACACATTGTTGATAGTTTTAAAGGGGCTTTCTCCTCTTACAGTCATTCTTTTAGCGTTCAGATAAAACTTGGAGAACCTGCAAGTAATTCTAAGTAAATGTTCTGTGAGTTAGAGAGTTGATTTTGTTAAGTTTAGTTTTATGTTTGTTGGCAGTTAAAATTGTCAGTTTTGGGGTTTTGTTGTAGTATTACTTTTTTCGTTTCGGTTTGTTGTCGTGTGTTTTTGTTTTTTCTTTAATGATTCCACGCTTAGTACCAGTCTGACAGCATCACATAATCTGTTTTCCAAGGAGTGACTCCTTTATATCCTGTACTGCAAGCCCATCAAAAGGGTATTTACAGGAGCAGCCACATTAATCCGAAACTGAAGAAATAGGTGGCAAGTGTATACAGGGAGAGAAAAAGCAGGACTGGCTTATTCTGGTGCTTTTGAGTTCCAGAAAGATACTTGCTAAGCACTAGAAGCCATGTGTGTCAGTTCTGCTAGACTTTTTATTAATATCTGTCATAAGAACAATTTTCTGTGTTAGATATTATCACTACCTGATTAAATTAATAAATCAAAACCTCTTTAGATTTCAAGGTGCTTATTATTTTTTCTGATTAGTGGAACTTGTAGTATCTTTTCTTCTCTGAAAAGTAGCTGCTCCTAGAGGAGCATAGCTAACAAAACATGCTCTTTTGATTTCTTTCCTGTATTCCCTCCTTCATGACTTCTGTAAACACAGTCGTCTTTGTCAGTTTTCTTCATACCATCCATGTAGCACATATTTCCGTAATAACCTCAGACTTACAAGTCTGTTAGACCCAGTTCAGCGGCGTGCCTTGGCATTTCCCTGTCTAGACTTTGTTTTCCTTATTTACTGGTCAAAAAGCAGCATCTTTGCAATGGTGAACTTGAGCTATATTCATAATGGCAAATCCGCCTCTTTCTCTTGGCTGTTCTGGAGCAGAACAGGGAAAGGATGAGCTCTTTTCTTCACAGAGGTACTAACAGTCTGCCTTTTCTAGTTGCTGATGAGGTATCACAAAGCTTGTAGGAACACAGTATTTTTGAGAATTTTTATTTTTTTTTTAATTTCGATATGGTCAAAAGCTGGTAAGTATTCAAAAGCTGTAAGGGAAGACTAGAGAATAGGATTTGTAAGTTCAGTTTCTGTAGAAAGCTAGGCTTAAAAAGTTCGTTCTCTTATTAGCACGAAGTGGAAGAAGCAGGCACTTTAAAAAGAAAGAAAAAAAAGGAAAATACTTTAAAATAAATTGTCGAGGAAAATGTGTGTGGTTTGTTTGTTTGTTTTTCTTACAGTTAATTAAATTTGATTTATGAAAACAATGTATTTTTGCATAGGGTACACAGCCTCAAGATGGACATACCGATGATCTTACAGCTCTTGATGAGAAAGCTCTTCTGCAACAATGCTACATAAGCAAGCCCTATAATATGCAGCATAGTATAAGGAAATCAGATGCTGTAAGTGTTTTGGCTGATACTATGCAGTTAACTGACTAGATGCATAGAATGACTTCCCAGATATTCAACAGAAGTTAGGCCTTTGATGATGTGGTCCTAGTATGTAACTGCACCCATTGAAGTCCTGGGAGTTTAAACATTTGTTTCAAGGACAGCTGAACTGAGCAATCCACTGAGCATTGTTTTAATAGTATCTGCAATGCTTGTATTTTATGCAGCAATGTACATAAATAAGAATGCAAATTATGAATAATAAATACAAATACATACAACTAACATTAACTGAGTGACTTGTGTGAACCTGAGTATAGAATTAACATTTCCTCTGGTCTGTAGCTTGTACCTGAGCCTGTATTCCATGATTCCGTCAGCGCCTACTCCGACTTGTTTCTGGAGTAAATAGGCTGTTTTCCCTCATTTACTCCTGAGATGGAATACATGATAAGAACTGCCGTTGTAAGCTCTGTGGGCTCTGCTGCAGGTATTAGGTTGGGTCAGCTATGGCTCTGGCTCAGCCTTCAAGCTCCAAGGATGGAGTTTCTACAGCATCTCTAGGCAACACCTTCCTGTGATACGCTACTCTCCTTGTGAAGAAGTTCTTCCTATTATCCATACCAAGCCTTCCAAGGCTCCGTTTGTAATGCTGGCCTCCTGTTACACTGTTTTGCCATTGTCAGAAATGTTTGGTTCTGTTCTCTCTGTAACATCCATTTTATTGTAGGATATTTTCAGAATGCTTCATAGCTGCTGCTTCTGCAAACTAAACAAACCTGAGCTCCCTTAGCCTCTCCTTTCAGTTGCTTTGACTCCAGTCCTCTGTTAAATCCTTTCCTGATTCCTCTCATCCCTATTGATCTTGGGAAGGAGGGAGCCCTGAAAACTGGCAACAAGTAAAGTGTCTACCATGTGTGGAGGGGAATTAAAAATTTTCTTGTATGGACGTACCAAATACGTTTCTTTAATTTCTTACATAGACAAGATTTTTGCTCTTTTAAGGACTGAACAATAGGAGTCTTGCCCATCTAAGGCTAAGCTTTGAATTTAAGATTATTTACAGCAATGAAGATTCTTGAGATTTGATAGTGCATAATTCAATATTTGCATGTGCAGAGTGATGGCTTTCAAAACTGATTTTTGAAGGTGTTGTCGAACAGTTAGCATTCTAACTTTCTCATGGAATATTAAGCCATGAGAAATTTTATGAGCTTGTAAAAGTAAATAATTTTAATTTATTTTGTTTAATCATCACTACGCATTGCATTTTGCATCATTGCAAACATTCTAGTCTTGTCAAAGTGAATGTGGATGTTGCACTGAGGTCATTATTCATTTTCAGGATAAGAAAATCTTTAGAAAGTGCTTTTATGAAGAATTTGAAGAACTTCTGTTTGTTATTTTTAGAAGAAATTTAAGAATCTATACTATGGGGTGAAGATAATGGAAAAAAGTTTTGAAGTATCATTAGAGTAACTACTTAATGCTAAATCAAATAAGCTAAAAATACTGAGAAAGGGAGCAGTGCAGGACCACAAAATAACAGGTATGCTGCAGCTGGTGTGCTTTAAAAGGAAGCCAGCAGGCATCTGAGTAAGGCGTCACGGGGACCTGTAGAAGCACTCTTGCTGTTGATTAGCACTGATGGTTGCACAGGCTGGCTGTCTCTTTCTAGGAATATCTCTTAGGTTCTCTCAAGTTCGAGCTTCTGATAGTGGTAGGAATAATGGAAAATGGCAGTAGTAACTGCCTACATATTAATTCCATTGGGTACATGTTGCCTCAATTGTAGAAGTTTGATTTTAAGATGTTTTAAAAATTTGCTTAAGAATACACAATGCTAAAATTACCTTTTACTGTAATCATTACCAAAAACTGTACAGTAGAATTTCCTGTAATTTTTCTGTAGTTTGGGATGAAAGTTCCCATATTCAAAACAGATTATAGAACATGTGTGATTGCCAATAAATGCTACATGTAATAAAATCAGGGCTTTTTGGAAGAAGGTTGCTTTTCTTTAAATAATCATATTTTGTGAACAAGAGTTACTGCTTTTTAAATAGTGAGAGCTGCTGCAAGTTCAATGATTGCCTCAGCAGTTTTGTAAATTCATAGTAGAGCTTTTGTCTAAGAGATGAATGGAAGCTATTCCATGGAAGAGTACATTTAGTGACCTAATATTCAACTGAAGTTCAAGGCGTAAGATTTCTTTTTTCAGCGTGCTAGATGGCTTGGCTCTATAAGCCAGGGTCAATGGAATATGTTGTGTATTAACAAACACTGCTCTGCATCATCACTGTGTCCTCCATTGCATAATGCTTTTTAATACATCTGTTGTGACAGTTAACGGGCAAAGATTCAGTAACTCGGAATAAAGCACCTGTAGTTCTGATAGGTGCAAAAATGAAATATGAATGCAAACTAAGAAGTCCCTATCTCCTATAATTCAGAACTCTTTTAAGGCTTAAAATCAGGTCGGAATAAACACCATCTGGTCTGATGTTACATTAGTTGTTTAGATTTTATAGTTGGTGGGTTTTTTGGGGGTTTGGTTATTTTTATGGCTAATGCTAATCGGTATTTACTCAAACGTTGTGAATGATACCGTAACATCTCTGTGGAATTAGTGATTATCCCTTACAGTTACATGGTGTCTGGGAACCAACTTTTGGTTCTTCTTCAGCCATGGGAATGCTTGATCTATCTAGAATTTGGTTTGCACACAAGAGTTGAGTGGAAAAAATAACGAATCAGAAAAATATCTTAATTCTTCAGTTTCAGAATACTTACAGAGTTGTCAAAAAGGTTTCATTAACCCCCTCAGTAATAATAATCTCTGTTTTCTTATATATAAAAATTATTTTTTGGGGAAAAAAGGCAAATTTGAGTGCTGTGAAAAAGTTCAGAGATCTGGAAAATAAAGAGAGCTGCTGTGGCCTGGTTGTTGCCAGTTGCCTCCATGCTGTCCTGGGGCATCCTCTTGTGCTTTGGTTTCTCTTTCTATGAAACAAACGATGATCAGCACCTGAGCACTTTATAGTGAATGGCACAAGGTTATGGTTCAGTGTTAGTCTAATAAAAATAATAATAAGATCATGATAAATCCCCCTTCCCCTTAGGATGATCTTTCCTGAAAGGTTTTTCAGATTGGCCTGTCTCAGCAGAAA
This sequence comes from Dromas ardeola, assembly GCA_013398915.1. Classification (NCBI taxonomy): domain Eukaryota; kingdom Metazoa; phylum Chordata; class Aves; order Charadriiformes; family Dromadidae; genus Dromas; species Dromas ardeola. Next base: position 55,283 of record VYZM01015638.1, read on the forward strand.
ATTCTTGTGGCATGCAGCACGTAAAAATTGTGCCTTGAGACTAAGTCTTAAAAGAATTTCTTTGACTAAATATTGCTGGAGGTAAAGTTTCATTCTCTGAGTTGGAATCTGTGTCAACCATGAAACCTGGAAGAGTGTGAGTTCCTCAGGCTATTGTGTTTCCAGAATTTATGGGAAAGAATACAGAGATAAGGATGCTGTCTGTCAACAGAAATACTAGAATTCTTATATTTATTGACAACTAATATGCATAGACAATTTGAGTGTGTAGCAGAGAATATTATTTGTCTATTTGTTATACAAATAGAACTCTATTCAAAAAGATGAAAAAATATTAATTGTGACATTGGTAAGATTGTGACCTCTGAATGCTATCTTAAAGGGTAATTTATTATTTGAAGTGTCTGATGTTATATATTTCATTTTCTCTCAGTCAGTTTTTCATTGCAGGAGGATGTTGCTGCAGAGAGAAGAAAACAGGCTGTCGTAGAACAAGTGATGGTGGATCAATTATCTAGGTAAGTGAATTTATAATGTAAAATTTCAGTTTTCCCTGCAGAAGAATTTAGATCTGCGAGTGCATGGTTTTTCTTGCCTAGAAGGTGTTTTGATCATCTCGTTCCAAGTCTTATGCAGTCTTATGTAGTGTTATTATTTGCAAAAATTGTTTAAATGGAAAGTCTTTTTAACTTAAGGTAAAAGATCGGTAAATAAAAGTCTTTTTAATGCCCAGGTGTTGTGTGTCTTCAATCATGGATGTTCATTCTGTGCTTAACCTTCTTTACTTGGATTTTTCCATGTATTCCTCTTCCTGCTCTGACACTTTTGTGGACAGAGTCAAAACAATATCCAGTAGTGCTGCAGCTGCATCATGATGAACTTCTAATTTAAAAACTCTCTCTATTTATGTGAGAGTACTGTGCCAGTACTGCCAAACAAATTGGTATCAGAGAGCAGGATGTTAACTAGGGAAGATTTGTTCAACACTGTTGCGTTAAAAAAATCTACTAAAGGAAACACAAAGGTGTTTTGATATTTTTTTTTATTTTTTTTTTTTAGTAGAGCCAATTTTGCAGGTAAATCAGTGTAACCGATGCGTGCAAAGATAGATCTGCATAGATCAGAGAGCAAGTTTATGAAACTATATTAGCTGTGCATAATTATTTTTTCCTTCTGATTATGGTCCATTTCAGTAACGTAAAAAGAATCTAATGTACTTTTAAAGGGTCTCTTCTTTTGTTTACTTGTTAAACTGATACAG
>VYZM01015638.1:59080-81928 GCA_013398915.1 Dromas ardeola
TTATAAGTGACCCTGAGCAATCCACACGTGCTGATGTTTACAAGGAAGCTCATGGACTTTTGGGATTTGGGACAGCACCAATGCGTTGTAGAAAAAGAACGCTGCATGAAACGAAGTAAGTTTTCTGTAGCGGTCATTTTTTTAGAAATACATTTTCTGCTGTATTTTTTATTATTTTGGGCTCTGCAAAGTCTGTTTGCCTTTCCTGATGTTTTATTACTGACTTGGATCCACTAGCTTCATGCGAGGTCTTTTTTGTAGCCTCCCCATGCTTATAATTGCTTAGTGGGACCTTATTAAGTGGATTCTCTGTGTATAGTGATTGATTCATAGAATTTATAAAACCTGGGAGAACATTCTTAAGCTTATATTGATATTGTTCATCACAGGGTTTTGCCAGCCTTTTCTTAGCTGTTGAATGCTTGCAGTCTTGTCACATCCTTTTAGAGATTCCTATCCTGAGGTGAATAAAATTACATAAATATGCATCCGTAAATGTTAATGTAGATCTTCACAATATAATCATACTTTTCTTTCATGTTTTGATTTCTGCTGCAATATTTAACCATATTGGCATTTAAGTGTCATTCCTGGCCTGTGAGCATTGAAATAGTAACTCCGAGGGCTTAAGAAAAACTGAGAAAACATTGTGACCCATAAAATTAAATTAATCTGTAGGTCCAAGTTTTGTTCCGGTAATCTTTCTCAAAATGCAGATAAACGTCTCTGCTTTATGCATTTTAACATCCTGCTTTAAAGTCTTTCTCAACAAATGTCATCTTTGTATTCTCAAAAAAAAAAAGTTAACAAAACCAGTCTCAGTCTCTTACACCTGTCACATGGACAAATCTCCATTTCTGGAACTAGTAGTATGGCCAATATAAAATAACTATGTGGGTAAAGAAGCTCCAACTTGGGTATTTTTGCAAGAAAACACATTGATTGGTGATTGTATGGTGAGTGGTAGAAGTTTAATTCTTGATATGGGTGTATGTAAACAAAATACTCCATTCATATCTGTGCCTTCTGTGAATGTACTGTCCCAGAACACCTTCCACGTTACAACTGAGTTGCTTTCTAATTCAACTACGAGGGATCATCTCCTCAGCCAGTTGCCAAGGATACCGTATTTCACATTTTTTGCTGTTTTGAAACCGTTGATTTTTATGTAACATTTCTCTGTGAGTATATAGGTATCATTACTATGCTGCATTATTTTCACAGAATAAGGACCAAATCAGGATTAACTGAAAACATGCTCTCTAACAAGCTACGCTTTGATAGTAGGATTATATCAAGGTAATCACAAATTTTGTAAAGCTTTTCAGTTCTCTTAATTTATCAATGATGATATTTACCCTCTTGAAATAATTCATTGCACTGAATGTTTCTGTTCCCTATGTTTAGAAAAAAGTATGTGCTGTGTGGGTATGTATGTGCATAATACAAATTTTGACATGTCTGGTGGATAGTGGCTTTACTGTCTCATTGTAAAGATGCACAAATATGTTACCATCATACCCGTAGCTCTGTGCAGGCCAGTTAGCACAGGGGCTGTGTAAAATACTGCTCTTAGCCATTGCACCTCAGTTGATTAAAATTATTTTAGCCTTGTCTTAGTAGGTGGCAACCACAGTAGGTGGAAAGGATAGCTTTGTGTCTTGTTTGTAGCTCCTTATGTATTAAGTATAAAACTTGCAGGTTTAGGGCATTTTTGAAACTGTTCTGAAGGGAGTAGTGGTGACATAATCATATTCTTCAGCTCTGAAAGTGGTGCTTTTCTGAAGCAGTGAGCTGTGTACTTGTTAGACATAGCTGAGGATTCAGCCACATAGCTTCATATACCATAATGAAGAAAATTACATTGGTATACTAATACATGAAGCCTTGGAAGGTATTTTTAACATTATGGAGAATGGAATATTGTGTAAAAGTATGTGTCTGAATCTAGAAGTCTAATTCCATAGTCGGTTAGAGAAAATAGTCCGATACCTCTTTCAAAGAAAAAGACTGTACAATATGCAATATTGGAAATAAAATGCATATTCCGAAATAGAAATATTGTTCATGTTTCGGTTGAATTCGGTTTATATAGATGCAAAAACATAACGGTGCTTTTCAATTTTTCTTCTAGAAATGGTCGTGATGCTTGTAGAGAGTTGATTGGATTTTTTTTCGCATGTGACAGATCCCTTACTGTGTATGAATTTCGACAGTTTGGAAAAAATAGGTAGGATAAATTACTTTTTAAAAAAGGTTTTAGTAAACTTCTTCCACTGTATCTAAGAAACTTAAATAAATTTAGTTGTTTTAATGTAAGTTTTGAATTATTTCACAGAACAAATGCCTTGCCTTTCATTCAGAAGGGAGTTTATCAACATCAGCGTGGACAAAAGAAGGGAAAAGCTTATGATCTTAGTGACTTCTATATTGTAAGTATTCTTCTGTTGAATGTAAGTCACTTTTGTTGGTGTTTTGGAAGTAATATTTAGAAGTCGAGTTGAAAATTGTGATTAGCTTTCAGGGAAGACCTAAAGTCCTTCCCCTCAGTAATGTCTTCGAATTAAAGATTTTCAGGAGTTTGGATTATTTTGTTGTCCCACATTTTAGAGATTCCATTTTTGGCTTCAGATTAAGCTGTAGTTTGCGTTTTTCTCACTAGAGGGCACAAAACTGCAGTCAGTGTAGAGCTTTTCGTAGGCACAAAGAGCAACTCGGGAAGGAGAGTCCAGAAGATGTAGACCAAAGTGCTTTGCAAGGTCTGCTGGCATTTTTGATAGGAGGCGATGATTAAATATTTTTTATAAACATGAGGAAATTTCAAGTTAATTGGTTTTAACCTAAAGTTTGAAAACGTTTAGCACTAGCTGTTTAGAATGACCTTTTGAAACAGTGGTAAACTTCATCTACTACTAATCTGACGAGTGACTACAAATCGTATTGCATCTTCTGTATGGCTGTACTTCTGTACTGGGTTAAGTGTTCCTGGTTCATAAGTACTTGAGCAATTTTTCAAGTACAGAGTATTTTCACTGAGTTGTTCACATCCTCCTGCAAATCCTAAATTTAGAGCAAAAACTGTGTTTGAGTGAAGTATTGAAAGTAAAAAATGACAACATTAGGTTTTAGAGTGTTTTTTGTAATCACCTGCCTAATCCTAAATGTTTACATGTGGCTACAGTATGAGAGTTTCCAACATGAGATATATTTAGAGAGTTTTTTTATTTTTTTTTATGGTCATGTGTATCTTTGCAGGCTGCAGATGGAAATATGTTCTGAATAAAGATGCGTCTTAAAGCCATCCAGAAAATGTACTGCTACCAAGTTCAGTAGCTCATTGGAATGACGTCATATCTGTGAATCTCCATATCTGCAAACTAGGTTTCTGGGCTGACATTAAGATATAAAAATCTCTCACGAAGTCCAAGTGGTTGAAACACTGGCACAATAACGGTGTCTCTGCCTCCTTCCTAATTTATGAGTTTTGGAGGCTTTATAGCCCAAGCCTGCATGGATATTACAGTTAGAGCTACTGCTTTTTTTTATTCTTCTCAGCATTCTTTGCTTCTAGTTTGCTGCTTTTCTTTCTCTCCCCTTCCCTCTTACCCGAAACCAAAAAGCATCTTTAATTTTGCAGAATATATGAGGTGTGTCCTCTGTCCCCAGCTTGGAGGGAAGGGGAATTTGCAATACTCAGAAGAGACTATACTGAGTAAAGAACTGTATGCTACTAATAACATGTTCTTATTGAATATTTATTTAGTGAAATCTAGTTATTTTAAAGAATACCTTTAAACATTGCAGGAATGATTTGAACTTTGGGCAGGCCACTTTTTAGCTGTTTATCTCAAGTATGTTTTGAGGTTTTTGAAAATAACTGTGGAGGGTTTCTTCTAGTCTGAGAGAACTTTGGTCTCATGGAATCAATGTGGCACCTTCTGTGACTCTTTTCTGTGATCCAGTGAGTTTTGGATCCCGTGAGGATGAAGGGAGAAGAACTACTGAAAAGTAGAGCCTGACTACAATGTGTAATCTCATGTTTCTCAGCTGGGATTAGACAACAGTAGGCCCTTTTACTAGACAAACCTCTACATAGAGGATAATGTGGCATCTTGGAGCCTGCAGCTGTTTTTACTCAGTACTAGAAAGGCTCTGTTAAGAAGGTTAACTGATCTTAATTATGTTTTTTCATCATTTTGTACCAAAGCTTTTAACAATCATACTTCTTGAAAGCCTTGCAGTATGTATTTTATGAAATACACCACCTATTTGTAAATCGTTGTATGCTTTACCAACAGGGAGCTAACCTAACTTTCCGAAGTGTTGATCATAACCTTCCAGAAAGTTGTAAGCAGAACCCCGTTCTCACCCTTCGTGTGATAGGTATTGATGAAGCAGCTATGGATTTTCTAAAGTAAGTGCAGCTAAGTGTTTTTCAAATTACCTTTCCTTCCTTAAGCAAAAAGATTTTTTAGTGAGAGCTTCTTAATATCTTATTAAAAATGCTAAAAAAAAATATCTCTAGGCTGTTGTTAGGAGAATTTAGTAATAGATGTTAATGGGTATTCTATAATTCAGTGGCTTTCTGGAGTGAAGTCTTTTGTGAAACTTACGTTAAAAGCTGGTATCAGTCATGATAACGCAAGTGTTTGAATGCAGGCAGGGGAAGGATTGGAGGCTTCTCTCTCTGTTTTTAATTTTTCATTTTCTTTTTCCTTCCTTCTCGTATCCCTTCATTATTCCAGATGTTGCCACATGTTGAAGACTCCTGGGACAGGACTTTGGCACTTAGTCTTTCAACATAAGTTTTAGTAAATTATGTTATTCCATAAACTGAAAGATGGGAATTTCTTAGAACTTTTTAAAATGGTTAGATGAGTGGTTAATCTTTGAGTGTGAGTTATTTTTGAAGGTAATATTTTCATCTCAGTATCTATACAGAAGTAAACTTTCTAGGGAATGAAGCATCTTTCTCTGGGTTTTCTGGCTTTTATTGTGAGTATAGTGGTTATTAGCACAAATAAAATCTTGGTATAAAATTTATTGCACCGATGTGTTGCCCGGACATGGAAGTTACTTAACAGTGTTGGAAATATAGTCAGAGTTTGATTACTCAGATTTTGGTGAGCAGTGTTAGCTCACAGCAGATGTTACAAGGTAGAAATTTTCATAAAATCATGGAATCATAGAAGGGCGCCTCAAGAAGGTCTTTAATCCAGTCCCCCTGCTCAGAGCAGGGTTTACTGCAGCAGGTTGCTCAGGGCTGCATCCAGTTGGGTTTTTTATTCTCTCCACAGATGGAGACTCCGCAACCTCTGTGGGTAACCTATTCCAGTGTTCAATCACCTTCACAGTACAAAAGTGTTCAGAGGGAACCTCCTGTGTTCAGTTTGTGCCCATGGCTTCTTGTCTTGTCACTGGGCTCCACCGGGCAGAGCCTGTCTCAGTCTTCTTTACTCCCTCCTGTCAGGTATTTATACACACTGATAAGATCCCTCAAGCCTTCTCTTCTCCAGGCTAAACAGTTCCAGCTTTCCTGGCCTTTCCTCATATATCAGATGCTTCAATGCATTTTTGACTAGGAACAGCAATAACAGAATCTCAATTAAATACTTTCACTATCTAAAGACTACTTTTGTTAGCACAACTTAACTGACTATTTTTTTTTTCTGCAAGTGTGTAGACACATGAAGCCTGTTCACAGTTACGAATATTCACTTTAAGGTATTTAAAGCCTTACAGGGAAAGATTTGCAAAGGAGCCATAGCGAGCTGAAAGTACATAAAACAGTAAATTCAAATGTAATTGGTTATAGAAATATACAGTTGTATGATGCTTAGTGCTAATTGTTCCCTCTCTGCAAGGTTTCCATGAAATAAAAAACAATATAGTTTAATTTCAGATAGCTTATGTAAGACATTTTACATCTCAGAAGCCTATCATTCTGGTAAACAGCTTTTTCTTTCATTTGTTGCTAATCTTATACCTGTGAAATTTGGAGTTGATCCAATAGGCTCTGAAGGCTCCAGAAAGAAGACCTGCTCACTGGGTTATAATTTTGGATTTTCTGCCACCTTTGGTGGAACAGATTGTTTCTTTCTTATACTCTCTCTCTTGTGTTCTTTCCATTAGTGACTAAATTTCAGATTTTGAAGTCTGTCTTTTTGTTCTGAATGGGACTGTTATTGAACTCGGTGTTCTCTGGTGTAAAACTCTTGAATTGAGTCCTCTTATCTCCATTACTGTACTCACAGAGAATCCTGCTCAGGTACAGTCCAAAAGGTCTATTTGCAGGTGTTCAGGAGCAGCTATGCCCTGCTGTCACAAGCCATGAATCTTTTGTTTAACATATGTTTTAGACAGAGTATACTGTCCTCGGTACGTGGTTGATGACTTTACAGATTAGGTGGTTTGATACAGACAAGTTCTTAGGGACTCCATGATGGGAGATACCCAAAGTGGAGATGAAAAGTCCTAACAGACAGCAGAGAGGTAAGTCTTTGGCCTCAGAAAGCAGGAGGAGGAGTACTCCATGGCAAAGCACTGGTGAGCAAGCAGCTCAAAGCTGACAGTAGTACTTTTGCATTTGCCTACCTATTCTGATTAAAATAACTATTGGACTTCTTTTTTTTTTCTTTCCTGATAGGTTTTTCCACAGTTTTTTTTTTTTTTTTTTTTTTTCAAACTCTATAATATAATTTCCGATGTGGGTTTCTGGGAAGCTCTTCTCAGAAGTGAATAATTTGCCAGACAAAGCACAAAATGTAACCGTAATGCTTAGATCATACCTAAGATACTCTCACCTGCATTTTGGTCAACACCCTTGCTATTTCTCTTCCAAAGAGAGATTTGTAGCTACTTCATGTTATTTTCCTATCGGTAACTAAATGTAGTTGCTTTAACAAACTCTTCCAGTGGCCTGAGATGAAGATTAGGACTGTCTCGAAATAAATTTCTGGAGGTTTTACGCACAGGAGGAATTATCCATGATTAATGCGTTAGTAGAGGAGCTGCTAATGCAGTGTTGTTAGAAAGGAATTTCTGCAGCTGTTCAGCAAAGACCATTGTGTGTGCCATCTCAAACTCAAGCAATTGCATACTATGATTATAAAGGCAATATAAGAATTAAATATAAAGCTCAACATGTTTTTTTATTACAGCTGTTTTGAATTCAGTAATATTACATGTACTTTCACAATCAAGATTAATTTTGATTATTTTAGAGCTGCTTCTGTGGAATTCAAGCAAGAGTGTTCCAAGCAAGTTGTTGATAACAGCAAAGTTTTCAAGAAGATTCAAGGTTTGTATCTACCAGAACACATTTAATTTAAATTTCTGTTATCTCTGTCTTTACAGCTCAACACAAAGAACAATAGTAACATTATAAATCACACAGAAGTTAGATATTTATCAGAATATTATTAGAATCTGATACCAGAATAAATCAATCATAAGAGTACTTTCTCCTCTCTCTTTCTTTAAAGAAACAGTCTGGCTAAATATCGTGGAGACAGTACAGAATAATTGTGAATGCAGTCAATAAAATGTTAATCTCTGCGTCAACATAATCTCTGAAAAAATGCTTAAGCATAATGCTGATCCTATGTTAAACTGGCATTGAATTGAAAAAGTTACTGGCAAAACGTACAAACACAATCTCATTTATTCAGTAAAGTTTGTCGTAGATGCTTCTTTGGGCCATTATTTCTATACATTGATAATTTGGTTTTTGGTAGTCTTTAATACTATGCTTATTAAAATAGTTGAGTACAATTGAGTAGTATATTCTGGAATATGTAATTGAATTTTACCAGGTTCCTACCTACAGTCTTTAGGACAAAGGCAAAGCTTTGTGTTTAAAATTATGGAAAGATGTTTATGCAGTGCTCTGTATTACCTTTGTAACCTGCGGTCAACAAAAACTGTTGAACTGAACAGCTTCCAGCTCTTAGAATCTCCACTATTTACTGTCATTAGCTGAACCTGTTTTAAGTAGGCTGCCTTTGGTCACTAAAATCTGCTTGGACATTCATGTTTAGAAAAATTGTTAGAATAAAAGATTAGGGATATTTTTTTTAATCTTCTAATTAGTCCTTGTTTTCCCTTGCATAATAGACACAAATTGATTTCTTAATTATTTGACTACATCTAAGGTTTGCTGGTGTGGCTTGGAAGAAGGTTATGTGTGTATCCTTCAAGACATCTTTTAACATACGTCTGAATTTGAACTTTACTGGAAAAAACTTTATTCTTTCACTGTCTCTCTTATTTGGCTCTATAATTGTAGATAAAAGTAATCTGAAGATATAATATGATAATATCAGATGACCTCTGTTAACAGAGTATGCTAAGAAACCTCAGACATCCTTAAATTAGACCTACTACCTAGAGATTTTGATAAGGTTGTCATTTTTACCATAGAAGTAGTTCTTTCTATATCCTTTTGGAACGATTTTGCAGAATTACTTGTCTCCACATGTATTTTCACATTGTACAATGAAGGAGCAACTGCATGTCCCGTAACGGAATGGTTGTATCAAAGTAGTGTTCTTAAATCTCTTTGTATGTTGAGTCATGGTATGTAATCAATTCTAGCAGAAGTAAGCAGTTTTATAATCCGGGCACATGAAGGGCGATATCCCATTCTTCCTTTCCTTCTGTGATCTCTTTGAATGTTTTGTTAGATTTTGGCTGCTGCTTTATATGATTTCTACGCAAATGTTAAGTAACTGCTGCTTTATATGATTTCTACTCAAATGTTAAGTAACTGGTAGTTTCATTTTGAACTGACGTTCTCTCATCAAAGATAAGGGAGCCTGGATGCATGGATGTGTCATTTTAACCAGTAGCGTCATAAGTAGTTGTGGTCTACTTTTGTATCAGCTCTGTAGCATGTGGCCAACTTCAGGTAAACATTGTGTCCTTTATTTCTCTAAATCCTTAGGTACGCTCAGAGAGACGCTAAGTAAAAGAGGAGTTCGGGTTATAACAGGCTTAGGAAAGTATTTCCGAAACGTAGACAAGAACAGAAATGGTTTTCTCTCTCAGGCAGACTTTAAAGAAGCTCTAAAAGTATTCCATTTGGAAATACCTGAAGGGGTAAGTCTAGCTGAAACTGTAATCATGGGTTAATACCCATGATTGCATTAAAACCCATAACCATTAATACCCATTATCTTACTTTAATTTATAGAATCACTTCCTTTCTTTGCTTAAATCGATAGTTTAATAACTATTTATTTCTAAGGGGTTTTTTTCCCCTTGTGATATATTGGCATTTCTGCACGCAGTCCTATGTGAAATTCTTAAAAATAATAATAATAAAAAAAAAAAGTACAAATGTGCAATCTTTTTACATCATGAAGAAGCAAGTGGAGTTGCAGTCCATTTTTTTCTTTTTTTCCCTTTTAAAAATAATTTAGATGATGCTATTTACTTTTTTTTTCATGTTTTTATATATTATGTTTTAAAAACAACCCACAGCTATCAAAAATGCAAATAACGTGAATTATGGTCATCAGTGACTTGCATTATTTTGATGAATCTTTGAGTCAGTTTTGATTTGGTGGTAGCTTTTTTGTGAGAGTACTGTAATTTCCTATTATAGCAATTGTTTCATTCTAGGACATAGTGAAGACCTTTGGCAAAATATTTTTAAATTGCAGGACTTTGAATCCTTATGGCTTACTCTTGATGATAGCAAGAGTGATAAGGTTGACTATGGAGAATTTACTCGTGCTGTATTTGGAGAAATGAATGAACATCGGAAATCATTTGTAAGAAAAGTAAGTTTTGTTGCAGATAATCTAGGTGTAGATATTTTGCAGTCAAACTTTGAAGTTGGTTATTCATCATGTTCTGGTTGTTGGGTTTTTTTTTTTTTTTTTTTTTTTTTGGTTTTTTTTTTTTTGTTTGTTTGGTTTTTGTTTGTTTGGTTTTTTTTTGTTGTTGTTGTTGTTTTTCTTGAATTGTGCATCTGGTAATTGACTTTTTAAACTTTCAGATCGGTCTATTAATTATAAATTAGAAAACTGCATGCTGTTCCATGGTTGAATTAGTTAATTTTGAACTCAAGAATTAATTGTTTTATTACTTTAAGTTTATGCATATCTGGGCTACCCTTATAGTTCAGTCCAGTGGATAAAGCGTCTGGCACCCTGAAACTATCTCTTCCAGAAGTCTGTTTCCTTATTTTGTCAGTTCACTGCCAAATTTTTCCTCAGTGTCTGAAATAAAGGCAATAATACTTGCCTCATTTGAGACCTACAATTAAAGTCATTATATTTATGAGACTTCTTATATTCGAAATGCCATTTTTTATATGTCTGTAATGTAATGTGGAGCTGTTAGCATTATTAAACACTGATTACAAACCAGCCAACAGAGTAGTGACTGGATATCAAGATCAAGAAAAATGACACATACCTCTGTATTTTTAATCATGGAAGATCTGACTCTCTTAGTCTTATGTATCGAGCATGTGTATTTGAGTAAACTGAAATGAAAATGAAGCTGCTGGTGGCAGTGCTGAAGAGGCTGTGCTGAGGCCTGTCAGAATGACGCAGGAATCCTAGTAATTGGAGGAGGCAGAAGGGAAGCAGCTTAACCTCTGATTCTAAGAATGAGCTAGAGATTTTGGAGAGAAGACAAATTTTTTATTTGAGTTGGTGAGGGGACCACATTTGATGTAAAAGCTGTTGAGATGAAATAATCATGAAATTCCATAATCTAGAATAATTTTCTGGTATCTAGTGCCTCATATAAAATAGGAAAGTTGACATAATCCATTGCACAAGATCTAAAAATATGTGCTAGGTGGTTAAGTATATTTGTACTTTACATCTTTCCGCTTTTTTTTTTTCTTTTTCCTTATATGCTTATGTGCTTTTTTCCCCCTCCCTTTATAGGCTTATATGAAACTAGATTTCAGCAAAACTGGGAGTGTGCCTATGGTAGACATCAGAAAATGTTACTGTGCAAAGAAACATCCTCTAGTGTTGGCAGGTAATTCACATGGACCAAAATCTGTAACTACTGAAGTCATCTGTTAGCAGAGATACCAGATCCAGAAACTAGTTGCAAATACAAACTGTTTTCATAGCAGCTTAGACTTGAGCTGTTAAGGAGAACTTTTTTCCTCTGATGAGCTATAAAGTGTCTAGCTGAAACAGGACTATAAATAGTAAATGAGTTAATATAAACAAATTTCATAGTTGCTTTTTATCAAGCTGCAAATACTGCATATGTGCAGAGTAGTTCCTTTCCCTGCTGTGTTGGACTACATTTACGTAGGTAGTTCTCGGCTTTGGTGTGCAAGTTATCAGTGACACACATGATATTAGTTATTTTCACTTAGGAGGATACTCTCATTTTCGTATTGCTGTTTTCCATCAAAATATGCAAGGTTTCCAACTGACACTGAACGTGCTTGGCACTTGAAGCTCCTTCTGAATAAATTATTTGTTTATTTCTGGGACAGGATTGTCATCCTTTACAGAGGAAGTGTTGTTGTCGTCATTATTTTTTCAGGATTCTCAAAAATGTTTAGACTCTACCAAGGAAAAAATAGGAATTAAATATTTGTATGTCAGTTTCTAAAGTAACATCTAGCCAAACTAGCCATTGTGAAGTCTCCGTAGTGCCCTGACCCTTTCTGGTTTACCTGTAGAAGAGTTACCTGGTTTTTGTATTGCCAGTGATTTTATTGGTAACACATGAAGACACGTGGTGGTATAGGGATGTTACATATGCAGTTTTTTCCAGTGCTATAATGCTATATTTTTTCAGGTTTTTTTTTCCTCAATGCTATGAAATCATTATGAGTATCATCTTTATTAAATCACTAAAACACATGTCAATTGCAGAGCACTTTTCAAATGCAAGCTTGCATCTTAAGTTTTTCCTAGAGCTTTGAACTTGTATTACATTAAACATATGCTTTATTACAAGATAACTTCTGAATTACCAAAATTTTAGTTTATGTATGCATTATTAATTTTTTGCAGTCATTTGAAGAAAAAAAAATTATCCTGATCTCAAAGTTCATTGAAATTGACTATGGGCTTCATACTTCTGTTGATATTTAATACTATCATGTGCTATTAAAGTAGGATGATTTCTGCAGCTGGTATTAAGTGAGCCAATGACTTCATTCTGAAATCAGAATATTGAATTTGTTCAAGAAAACAATATTTGCAAGCTAAAATATGAAAGTCTATTGCCTGAAATATGTTAAATCCTGTATATTCACTGTTCTTGAAATCATGTATTTAATGGAAAAATATACTTTCACAGGCAAAGCTACAGAAGAGGATATTAAATTGTCATTTCTAGAAACATTAGGAGAGTCCTGCAGCAACCCCAATGAAGTGTCCTATTCTGAGTTCGAAGATTACTATGAAGGATTAAGTATTGGAATCATGGATGACGAAGATTTTGTTAATATCTTAAGGAACCCTTGGGGAATTTAGTGGAAGATGACAAAAATGAGGAAGAGACATTTTCTAAACAAGGAGTGAGCTAAATAAGGGAGGATTTAGTCTTGATTGTGCATTACTTCATAATTAGTGTCTTAAACTGCTTTCAGGGACTGAAAATTTTAGATGCTTTTAGAATAATACATGGCAAATTTCCTAAGAGTGTCTGTTGCGCTATGCTAGCCACGTTTTTAATAGAAATGCTGTTCATTCCTTTTCATTGGACCCCATACCAAAATATGTCCTTTACTTGATATTAGAATAAAGTAGCCTATTTAAAAATAAGAGGGAATCAGAATACTAAAATGCCTAAAGGAGTATATGCAAGAGAAAACTTAGTTTTATGATGCATTGTGGAAAGCTTTAGATTTAACTGTGTAAAAATCAATGGTAGCTTTTCTTCAGAGTTTTTTTCTTGTAAAACTAATATGTATGTTCTCATAACATTCTTTGTCTCATTTCTTGTTTCTTGTGCTGGTGCTTAGCCTGAAAGAGAGCAGGTCATCCTTTCCCAGTTCTGAGGATGTCTGCAGTACTGAAAGTGCAGCGATGTTCACACCAATTAGCCTTTGAACTAACTACTATGTGGACCGTCTCAACTGATCTTACTTTTTTATCAGGCATCTGAAGCTGAGCATTGAATCACAAAGGTTTTAATAAGTACACGTATATTTTTTTTTTAAATGCGCTTCTTCCTTTCCTATATTTTGCAAAGTGATTTTCAAAACAAATAGTTTAAGTATCAGGCTTCTGTACTTTTCTATTGCTGTGATTTTTTTAAACTAAAACTTAGTCATATCCTTTGTCAAACTGATGTGTAGCATTTCCTATCTACTCCGAAAGTATAAAACAGAAAAGCGTAAAAAAAAGCAACCTTCCTCTCTCACAACAAAAATTAAACCGTGAATTAAAATATGCCTTGCTACTTCAAATATTCAGCCAGATATGCCTTTCAATGTAATACATCTTGTTAATTCTGTAAAATTCTTTGTGTTAAGAAATGAAAAATGTATTATTAATTTTATATATATAGAGAGAGATAACCTCTGGTTTCAAGATACCTGTCACCAAAGTTAACTGTATGTTGAATTGCATTTCTTAAGCCTATGCAATTAAAATATATTAGTTTTCTTTGTGCCTGTCTGCCTGGTTTTGAATTTATAGTCTGTGGTTAACAGAACCTTCCTCTGAGATAGAATTTGTGTTTCATAGGAATTTAAGGCTGGTGCTGAAACAAATGCTGAAATGAGGGACTTCGGTCCCTCTGTGGCTGACTGGTTTATTCTAGATATAGCACTTCCATGTTCTAATAGCTTGGGCATTGTTATCTTTTGATTGTTTGTGCCCTGTCCTCACTTGTAACTGGAATTGCAGTTTCTGCTCTAAATCCTCTAATGAGGGATTTGGGGGCGTTCTTTTGGGGCTACAAAAGTCTGTATGTATTTGTTTAGAGAGAAAGGCAAATTTGTCAATGTTTATTCTAAGCAAGAATTCTGATGTGGCTTTAGTATGATCTTCTTACTCCCCATTCCTGCTGGAATTTATCTTGCTGGAACAATTTTGTTATTTAGTGTTCTTGGAATTGGTGATTCTGAAAAGGGCAACTTCAGCTGGTTTTACAGGGGTCTGCTTGTTAATGTGTCTATTCAAATAACTGAAAAATATCAAGTAACGTTTTTATTAGTTTTCCAAAGAATCACCTACTCTGTTTATACTTGTTCACTTAGGAGAGTTGTACCAACGTGTAAAATTGTAGCTTAGTTTAATGAATGTGAAAGTGATTGTGAGATGAGGTATTGACATATTTCTTTTTGCAATGCTTAATTTTTTTTGTGATGCTTTTAGGAAGATTGTTCCACATTATCCTATGGAATGGAAAAATTGATGACAAGTGGATGTATCCCTAGTGGGCTTGCTTATCAGCAGAGGCTCTACAGGTTGCATCTACTGTAAATTGAGCATTCTTTATTTTATCACTAAAATGAGGTGCCATTCTAAGAACATTATTTCCATAGGTTTCGTAGTCATGTGTTATTTTTTTTGTCTTAATCTGAAGACAGATCCTTAATGGAGTAATCTACGATAAATTCTAGAGGTAATTTCCTGAAAATACAAGTAGGTACTCTGGTAATTACATAAAACCTGCCAGCTATATAATTTCTGTTTACTACGAGGTCAGTTATGCATCAGTGGCTGCCTCAAAACATCAGGTACGATGTCTATGGTGAATTTTTCATGGAGTTCGCAAAAGTGGTTTTCCATCTGCCTGCTGTTTTTCATTGTCTAAACTTTTAGATGGTTACAAAGAATTCAAAGCAACTTCTACCCAGTGCTGGACCACCATGTTTACACTTAGTAGAAAAACACAGAAACTGTATTCAAACCGGGGTCTGTTGTGTCTGACTTCTTTTCATTAACAGTGGTCGCAATGCCCTGATTAATTGCATTCTGATTTGCTCTTATTTAGTAGTAAACTTTTGATGAACCTGAATCCTTTTCTTTGATCAATGCTTTGAAGCTTTAAAACTTTCTGGAGGTATCTAGTGGGGTTTCGTGCCCTTTAAATGTGTTTCAAACAAAACTTTTCCTACATTTGCTACTTTTCTCAGAATTTCCCATGTTTTCTGAATTAGGATGTGTTCTTAGTTAGAAGGGTTGTTCTCAGAGAAGCTGGCTGGCTTCTTTCCTGAAACTCACTGCCTAATAAAACTAATTGTTTTCATGCCACCCTGATTTACATTTCTGCTAAAAAGTCCTAGCAACCTGCCATAATTGAGACTATCAGGAATGCATTATGCTACAAACATATTTTGTCCCATTAGATGCGCACACTCCCAGAAGACAAGTGGGGATTAATGAAGTGATGTAAGTCCTCGTTTCTGAGGTCTGTCACCACTTCATCAAATGGCTATCACTGGCAATGTTTGCTGGGGGGATGTTTAAGGGCATTTTTAAAAAGCAAAAGACAGGCACGCGTGCAAACCTTCAGTAGGTTCACTTTGTCAGCTAATGGAAATACGGCATCCTCACCTGGGAGAGCTTTGCTGCTGAGAGAGGGTGTTCTTACTGATTCATGCCCACAAACTCATTTCTCTTTACTAAGTCGCTGCCAGCTGATCCAATTTCGTGGGTCTTTGGGGCCAGAAAACCCAAAAAGATTAAAAATATATCTACCACTGTGTGTTTGTATGGAGATGCTGTTTGGTTTGGGGAGTTTGGGGTTTTTTGGTTTTGTGTGGTGTTTTTGGGTTTGGTTATTTGGTTTGTTGGATGGTTTCTTTTTTTTGAGCATGCTGTCTGTAGATAGACAAAGCCTAGGACTGATTTCGTGTGTGTTGGTCTGTTAAGTCCATAGAAAAACAAAGCAGGTCAGTTTCTGTGGTAGAAAAAGGGAAGGTAGAAAATCATACGCTTTTTTCTGTGTATTACTCTAATAATTTACCCTTCCTCTCCTTCATACTTAGAAGTTTAGAGACTGAGATAATTCTGTACTTGCTTTTCATGTTGTTAACCATCTCATCTTTGAGAAGCTGAGCCAGAAGGACTGTGTTGCAATCATGAGGCATCTCCAGTGATGAAAGAGGCAAGTAGTATTTCCTTCCTGACCTATTTAGTCTATATTTTCCACAGAGAACATTTAAAAACATTAATTGAACTGGAAGGTACTTAGGGAAGAAATGTGGTAAGACAGTACCTACATGATGACCCTATGAAATATTTTGTTTTGTGGCTCCTGTACTTTTCACCCCTTTTGGATTGTGGGAAACTAGAGGCTTAAAGATGATAGAGAGAAAGTACCCTTCAGAAAAAAAATATTTATCACAGGTTTCTTAATTTTTATTAAAGATCTGTTGTGTTTACCTGAAATTTATAATAGATACTATAAATTAGTACCTGTTTTCTGTTTGTTTTTTTTTTTTTCTCCTCACTCATGTGTTATAGTTTGGATGGCATTAATTGGATTTGTGCGTGGCAACTTCGGTGTTTGTTGCTACCGGCAGAATTCTGTGTGTCCAGCATCCCCAGAGAAGCAGCTTCAAAATAAGAAAAATAATAGCTATTTCTTTGTGGTTTGATTTTTTTTTTTTTTTTTTTTTTTTTTTTTCTGGGCTTGTTTTTTTTAAAATTGTTTTTTTTTTTGTTTTTTGTTTTTTTTTTTTTTTTTTTTTTTTTTTGCAGGCTGCATTCTTATGAAAGATGTTTAATATTTTAGGATCTTTTGCTCCCTTGTTTATTTTTTAGCTCGTGTTTTCTGACCTTTTGCTGTCATTTCCCCTCTCAGTTTTAGGAGAAAAGAGGAACCTGAAAGACTCTAGAAAAGGTAGGAAAAATGGTATTTAGAAGGTGTGCTGTCTAGATATCTAACTAACGAGGATTCTCCCTGCAGAAACTCAACACTGCTGAAGAACTGCACTTTTGAGTAGTCTCAAAGAACCTTTTTGGTGGACTTCTTCCGAGTAGACAAAGACCTGAGGAGTTTCTCCTCTCAGACAGCCGAGGTCAGCGGGCAGCCCCCTCACAAGCACGGGTGAAAAGAACTTTACCTCATGGCTTGGAGCGGCGAAGGCGCCTGCTTTGCTCCCAGAGATGATGTCTGCCTGCCTTGCTGATGGGCTCTCACCATGGGCTCCTTTCGTAACCCTGGCTGGGAGAGGCTCATGGGAAGGAGGCGTCCTTCTTGCAGACATTTAGCTACTTACCAATGTGCCAAGCTAGAACGCGGGGACTGTCCCTTACATGGTAAAGCTGCTCTTCATAGGAACTTGTGAAAACATCAGCCCTTCGTACTGTCTAGCTGCAGCCAAGTGCAATGGAGAGGGAGGAGGCTGGACAGAGATGAACTAGAGAGAAGAGATGGAGAAAGGACAGGCAGAAGACATAAAATAGTAGCACTAAGGGACAGTGGGGGAGATGAAAAAGCAGTGGATGGCAAAGAGCTCTTTTGCAGCAGGGATTTGTGTATCTTCTTCCCTACCTTTTCCCCATATTTCTATTTCATGTCGCATTTCTCATTTGGTTGTAAGTTGGGAGTGAAAATCAGCAGCAACTGATTAATTCAGGTTCGAAAGGGCTCTGGTCCAAGGATACCTTCTTGTGTTCTGGTGTCCTGTTTTTATCCTGTGATAATTTTGAGAATTTTGGCCAAGGCTTTCACAAAACTTGCTTTGGGAGGAGCATGCCATGGGTGGTACCTGCTTTACACTTCATGTGGGGAAGCCCCAGGCTGTTAGAGAGAAGCACAGGTTAAAATCAGTGGAAGCTAAAAGAGCAGCTTCGGGGATGGATCTTAAAGCAATATTCCCTTTTCTTACAATCTCTGTCAAGTAACCGAACACTTACTTGTGAGTGAACAGAAGTGAACACGCTCCTGTGACTAATTCTGGGATCCTGTGATTTGTCTTGGCATGAATTAAATCCCGCACTCACACTGGTAAAATTATTCCCCTGAAGTAATTTCTTTTGACAATAGTATTTGCCTTGCAGATGCTAGTGGTTAACTACAGGTTTCAGTTGTGAACACTGGAGTTGTTTTCATCCATTAGGCATTCTTGAATTCTCCTTTCCCAGTGTGTCATGACCAAAGGGAACAGCAACAGTGGTCAAACCAATGCTGCAATTTAACTTATTTTTTTCTTTAAAACCAGCATTTTGGAAGTGCCCAATAGCAACACAGTTTAAACCAGGTTGTAATATGGGTTTACTATGCTTTTGAGAAATATCTGTTCTAGATATTATTGTTGCATAGATCCAAGTAACCATAGAGAAATAAGCAGTCAGAAAAGTTAGTTAGTTAGTTTGTTTATTTATTAAAACCAAGACAGTGAGAAGGGAATTGGTTGTCAGTGCCAGATAATTGACTTTTCATATTCTTTGTTCTTCTTTTCTGATACTTTACCCCTTATTTCAGACTATGTGATTTCTAAGTTTTCTTTCCAATTTTATCTTGATATACCTCCAAACTTCTTTTGGGAGCATCCTTCTTGGAAATTAGCTTCTTCAGTAACAGCCGTAACGCTAAAGACTTTTCTGAAATAAATCAAAATATGAAGTAACATCCAGCAACAAAAATCCCTGGGGGAGAGGATAGGAGATGGGGCAGCTAAAAGCAAAAAGTAGCCGTGATGATGTCACTACTCATTAATGTTTTTTGTTGATTCATATTTTTTGACTCTTCCCTCTGGAATGCCAGCCATGAAGAAACGCCTGCCCAGTAGGATAGGTCAGTGGAAATGCTCTTCCTTCACATACAGTTGGAAAAAATCATCCTGGAAGAGACTTCATGAGGTTTCCTACTCCATTATCCTCTATTATCTGGAAAAAATAGTGTATGTGGCTTCTCATCTGTGATGGAGACTCCACCACATTCCCAGGTAGTCTGTTCTATTGCTTTGCTGCACTTCACGTCAGAAGAAGTTTCCTACTGATTAACCTGACTCTTTCTTGCTACAGTTTAAGCTGATTACTGTTTCCTCTATCCCATCCTTTCCTTATGCAACAGCTTTGAAAACTGTTACTGCATCCCCTTTGATCTAAAGTCTGCTAAATATGACTGCGTAGGAAAATTACGTTAACTGGACATGTTCAGTCCATTGTCATTATTCTCCCGTAAGTGCTAGTTGGTGCCTTTATTGTGCTGAATGTGATGCCGTGTACTAGGCACAAAGCTCTGGTTAAAGTCTTGCCAGCAAGGTACTTGTCTTACAGAATTTATTTATCAGTGTGTTTTTCTCTCTTTTTTTTTTTTTTTTTTTTTTTGCAACAACCCGATGTTGTTAAGTATTGTTGAGATTATGATGAGTTTTAACCCACAAATTTTCTTATTGAGAGCTGCTTTTTCTTGCATAGTTTCACTTGAGGAACAGTGAAGTTCTGCTACGCTATAGGATATTGGGAGATGTTCCTGCCTGAAAACGTGGCCTTCAGTGTCTCAGTTGCCTGGGAGCTTGTGCTTATGCTTCTTTTCAGATAGCTAACGTGCTCTCATCAGCTTTACCTGAGACTAGAAGTATTTTTTTCTCACTTGTAGTTTTGCTTTGTAGTATATATGTCAGTGAAATCCATAGCATCAACATGGAATCATATAATGGAAAATAAAGAAGATCCAAACAATGATTATGATTTTCTTTTCAGAGGAGGTGGGAGGGTAAAGGGAAGCTGAACCAAAATGTAAGGTGTTTAACAGCAGCTCTTTTCAGACTCTGTATGTAAATGGTCTCTTAGGCACTTAATAAATGTAATGTAATATATTACTGTGTGCAGGTATTTACTAGAATAGGTTTCATCATTGCCTATTTTTGATGTCATACGGAAAATCGTTTGTCTCAGATGAAACATATCTTTATTAGATTTTGATATGCGTACTAATCCCTGCTACTGTCTGATGCATAGAAGTGCAGGTAGCCCACCTTCAGTCTACAGCTACTTTACTGTAATTCCCAAGCCAAACCCTGCTTCTCTTCAACAATGTTCAAGATGTAGGACTTCTATTATTTCCTGCTGCTCTGTTTTTTCTTCTTTTACTTAAAGTAGGCTGTCTCTAACCTGGTGAACTGAAAGGTTTTGTTCAGTAAACATAGTGAAAGAGCACTGATACCAAGTGAGATTTTCTTTCAGCCCCCTTTTTAACTTACTACCATAAGTTAATTCCTGCAGTGCCTTCTCCCTCCTCCCCAGTGAATTAATGACCATGAATAATACATAAAATTATGAACTGCCTTTCACCCTGAAGGAGCAGACCACAAGGTCACTTTAAATACTAGTCAGGATTACATCAAGAGTACTAATTTGTTAGTATTACCTTTTTGGCTTAATTGCAATTTTCTCTCACTAAAATAAAAGAAGCAGTAAGAATAGTAGCTGTAGCAGTTCCAAATAATCATGGATTTCTAACTGTTCCTTTGCACTTTTACTTCAAAGACAGGCTTTTTGATAACTTGTTTGACTTGTGCTCTTGGGCTGTAGAGAATATTTGATGGCAGCAGTAAATGTTGACTTGTGTATTCATCACTCATATCTATGGGCAGTTTAAAGGTGGAAAAAGATGGTTCTCACACTTAAAAAAGCAACCCGGAATGATAACAACATAGCAATGCTCAGTGTAGACTGAGTTTTTATTGCCAGTTGCTAATATCTATCAGATAGAAAATGGTCAGAAGCATTGAACAAAAATTGCCATGGTAGATATCACTTTAGTAATACAACAAAATGTAAGTGGAGGCTGGTGACATGTCTGTGTGCTTCTGGAAGTGCATCGTGCCGACTCTATACTGTGAAGCCGAATGTCCTGTTGCCCAAACAGGATGCAGCAAAACTCTTCCGTTGGGAGATGCGATTGACCAGAGGCCTTTTTGCCCATCTATATTCTTGAGTGCGTTTTGCCCCAGGGAAGGGCTGTGTGGCTGTAGGGTGTGAGCTGACACATGGAACCTCCTAAGCAATTTTCGAAATTAATATTAAAAGCCTAAGCCAAGGAGTTATTAAAAAATGTAAATGAACCTGATAAGTAGTGGCATTTTTTTCCCCAAGATTAGCGTAATATTCACATTAATTATGATACGGCTAGATTTTAAACTAGAGCTTCCTTTTCTGGAGGAGGGGTAGCAATCTTTCAGCCACAGCAGTGGGAGAAGCTTAAAGGTACATTTAAGGTGGCAGCTCTGTCCTCAGAGCATTTCTTTTTGCATTTTGATTTCCACTGTGCATCTCCTTTTGATGCTGAAAGTTTTTGAACTGGGACATATGTCAGTTACTGTTTCATTAATGTGTTTTCTCACTTTGAAGCTGCTAAAAACAGCCATGGGCTGAGCTGGGCACTGTGCAAATGATTACTTTGGGATACAACCCTTGCCTCAGAAAATGTAAAATCGGAGTTGGAAAAGGTAAAAGAGAAGAGATGAGGATAGGAGAAGGGAATATTATGTTAATGATACAAGCAGCTAACACTTAATGTAACAATAAACACCTCGGGTTGCCTCTTGCTTAATAAATATCAATGGTAATGAGTAGTAGAATGGAAAGATGATTGAAAAGTCAGAGCAAACCTTCATCTCTGCATTGGATAGCAGGAATGCTAAAGTAGAACTCTAGGTAGGTAGGGCTTTAAAATATTATACGGATTTTCTTTGTTTAGGCAACTCCCAAATAGAAGATCTTTTGAATCCATTCTTTTTTAGAAAGGTCCTTTGAATCTCCCAAGTGATACTTCTTGACTACAGAAGGTTTTTCAAAAAAATAATTATTACATGATATGGGAGTGCTGCTTCCATTTTGACAGTCAACATTTACTAAAAAATAGAATAGGAAAGAGTTTGTTGTTGTCGTCGTTGTTTGTGTGTGTGGTGGTGGTGTTAACCTCCGTCTTGGGAAAAAGCAGATGGGAACCTGAGTGGAACAAAGTGGCAGTGAGGGACTTCCTCGTGCATGCCTCGCCAGTAGCTGTCTTGCATACTGAAACAGCTTTCCTCGCCACGGCAATGGCAGACTGACTTCTGTCTCTCTGCCAGTCCCGCTCGCTGCCAAATTGCAAGCTAAGTAGAAGGGGGAAGGTTACAAACCCGACACCCTGGATTCCCACCGGCGGCTGGCAGTCGGCTTGTACTTACCCTGCGGCACGCACGCTGTGGTCTTGAAGTGAAATTATCTTCTAAAGAGGGGTATAAAACTCTCGGATCATTTTATCCTGCATGCTTTTAAGGTGTAGGGGGGTGAAGAAGGTGTTAAAGCCACCCAGTCTCAAGAAACAGAGCCGCGGGTGGTTGTGGCAAGGTCTTGGTTAGTTGCTGGCAGGAGTGTGCTGCTTAACTTGAGGCATCTGCTTTAGGCACCTCTGTTGTGCTGCTACAGTCCTTAGGCTGGCTGCTTATTCTGCAGAAAAAACAGTGTCTTCCAGACCTTTAAAGACATCTGTCTTCCTCTTGTTGAATATGTAAAAGCTTAGGGAAATTACCATAGCTAAACTGACCAGAGAAAGTTAGGAGGGTATCCGCTCTTCCTAGGGGACACGTGTTAAATTTCCTCCGTGCTGTAGTTTCTGTGGTTTGGCAGATGGGATCAGTCCAGGACCTAACAACTGTCTCCATTCTGGGTTCCTACTGCAGGCGATACGCAAGGCCTTAGACAAGATTGGTGATGTTCCAACAGCCCCAGTTCCTCTGGTGCAGCTACATCTCTCCACGGCTCCATTTGTACCCCGCGTGCACAGGATGGGTACGTGGTGGCCAGGGGCTGCTGTCTTGTCGTCTGTGTTGTACCTGCTTTCCCCAACCCGGGGGGTGTGCTCAGCAAAGGTGTCCCTCAGCAGCATCCGCAGCAACAGCAGCCCCTCAGCCCACACTTTCCCCCGGCTGCTGTAAACCATCCCTTTTTTTTTTTT
>VYZM01015638.1:91552-102068 GCA_013398915.1 Dromas ardeola
CTGCAGCCCCCGGGGCAACGGCGGCGCCAGCGAGTTTTTCTTCGACCGGCACCCGGGGGTCTTCGCCTATGTGCTCAACTACTACCGCACCGGCAAGCTGCACTGCCCCGCCGACGTCTGCGGGCCGCTCTTCGAGGAGGAGCTGGCCTTCTGGGGCATCGACGAGACCGACGTGGAGCCCTGCTGCTGGATGACCTACCGCCAGCACCGCGACGCCGAGGAGGCCCTCGACATCTTCGAGGCGCCCGACCTGCTGACGGGCGAGCCGCCCCTCGACGGCGACGACGACGAGCTGGCCGCCAAGAGGCTGGGCATCGAGGACGTGGGGGCGACCGCCGAGGGCAAGGGTGGGCGCTGGCGGCGGCTGCAGCCCCGTGTCTGGGCGCTCTTCGAGGACCCCTACTCCTCACGGGCCGCCAGGGTAAGCGCCGATGGAGGGACGGCGCTCCCGCCCGGATGGCGGCTGGGGAGGCCGAGGGGCTGCGGGGGAGGCACACGCCATGGTCCCCTACCTGGGAGGCAGGAGTGTGGAGCGTCATGGGAAGCTCGCCCTGCTTGGGGTGGGCATGTAGGGGTGATGCTGTGGTGGGCTGCTGCGTGGGGGTGATGTCGGCCCCCGTGGGGCGGTGGTGCTTGTCCCCTCTGCAGGCAACATCAGGTGGTGAGGGGGTCCCGCTGTGCTGGTGTCCCCCCGTGGGGACACGGTGTGAGGTGGGAGCTCTGCCCCGAGGAGCCTGCGAGGGAGCCACGCTCACCCCCCTGGTCTGTGTGGGGGTGTGGAGGTGCGCTTACCAGGGGACCCATTCGTGTCTGTGGGTAGGGACAGCCCCAGGTGTCCTTGTCCTTTCTGAGCACCTGCATGGAGGTGCATTTGGGAGGCCATCATCCCTCCCCCAGCTGTCAGAGGTCTCGGGTTTGGGGTGAGGAAGTGACAGTGACGCAGGAGAGCGACCTCAGCCCTTTGCCAGCTTTGCTCTGTCTGCGCTGGGAGGTGATCCGAGTTCAACAAAGTAAGTGTGACAGGGGGTCATCCTGTCTCTTTCTCTATTGATTTCTGAGGGTGACCCTCGCTGGCTCTGTGACTAAGGGTATGGGCACAAGGCAGTAAACGATCATCCTAGGTTTCTGTTATTTAGGTAGGGATTTTGGATTTTGATGCTGACTACTTTTTACATTGATGATTTAGATTTTAGTTTGGTCTTTTAGTTGCTGTTGTCAGTGGCGATGCGGGTTGGCTTTCTAACCCAGGGCTTTGGAGCAAATAGCTGTAATTCCTTTGAGAGAAATATACAGCGGTGCCTCAAATTTAACAACAAGAAAAGCAGCTACCAGCAAATCCTCCCAATTTGGGCATCGGAAATGTTTGATTATAAAATGGTAATAGGTGTTTTCCAGCATATTTACCAGGATTCCTATGAAGTATTTAGAGCTAAGCCTCATCCTGCAGAAAGTGCAGTTGTTGTAGGTGTCATCTCCTGATCAGTTCCACTGATTTCACTGGCGATCTCATAGATGTGACCGTAAGCGTGTGGTTAAGTGACTTCCAGAATTGTACCCTGCGGCCTGATGCAGTTGCTGTGAAAGTTAGTGACTCCTGTGAGCATAGTGAGGTAAGTTAAACAGAAAGTAAAAGTCCTCGTAGTTATTACTGTCACTTGCTGAGTGACAGCGTTGTTTATGTTTTTGAAGGTTGCCCACTAATACGTTTTCCCGTGACAGCTGGCTCCAGCTGATACTTGAAATACGGTTTTAATAAAGGATAGGTTCTGAAGAAAAACTACCAGAAGTGTCTATCTCTGCTGATCAGTGACATACTCCCGTGGCTGGCGTCTTAGCTGTCTGAATCCTAAAGAAAATTTGGCTGTCAGTTACCCGACAAAACAGTTGTGTGCATTGTGATTGCCCTGCAGGTTGTCTTTCACCTCCTGTTTGGGGGAAAGTTGCTGATAGTGTCGAATCTGCGGCTTTTACGATAGGGAATCTTTCCACTCAACTTTGCTGGGGAACTGAGGAACTGAGGAGCGCGGAGTAAATGTTAAATGGAAGATACCAGGAGAAACAGGAAGGTAGGCATGCTGATTGCAAATTGCGTCCTGGAATTGTAGCTGCCACTTGGGTTTTCAGTCCACTGGGGTCCACTCGTTGACAGAGCCTGTAGGCACTTGCTTTCCAAATTTTCTATCTATGCTAGACCATCCTGAACCGTCAGTGGCTTGGGTAAAGATATTTCGAGTTTGGAAAATGAATGCCGTAACTAACACTATAATAGAAAATGGCGACACGGCATTATTAAGTCTCTTCAAAGATAAGGTATTTACTTTTTTATAACTTAAAAACTGGTTTTAAACTCTATATCCTGATTTAAACCCCAGGCAGCCAGAGTAAGGCGGTGTCAGAGCCGTAACAACAGTGTCTAGATCAGTGTTTTCATTTTCTTCAAGGCTGCTGCCTTCAGCTAGGGAGAGAACTTTGAGAATTGCTGGCAAGTTTTAAAGCATTAAGTAAATTTGTGTTTAAGGACTAGCATGCACTTAGTAAGCGCTCCTGAACACAGTAATTTAAGGTGATGGTAACCTTGGTTTGGAACCGAAACATTACTGTCAATTCAACGTTTTCCCACCCCTGAAACAAAGACATTATTTTCTGAGTTTTCTGGCAAATACACTTTTGTTTTGTGTCAGCTGAAACGATGACTAACTCTAAAAACATTTGAGTGAAATCCTGGCCTCACTGAAATCAAGGCAAAACTCTGTGAACATCAATCTTTGCCTTATAGTGTTAGCTAATGACTCATACACCACTTAAATTATGGTGAGGCTGCTTAGTGGTAAACTTTCCTAATCGCTGTGGTAATTATTTTTTTAGCATTACTGCCTGATTTAACTTCAACAGTGTCTTTTCTGGGAAGTATGATGATGATAAAAATGGGATAATTTCTATTAATGAAATGGTACTTAATATTTGTGATTTTCTTTATCCTAAACTGTGATCTCTAAAAATAGAAATTTATAGAAATTCAAATATAAGTTGCCATGGTAACCTATTGGGGGATAGTGCACGCACAAGATTATTCTAGCAAGACCATCCAGTGATGTTATATAAATAGTGGAACTAGTTTGTTGACAAGAAGGTTTACTTTATTTGAGATTCTAAAAAAAAATTTCAACTTTTGGTATATGCAGTTTGATATTAAGATAGTGGCATCTACTAAACATGGTTTTTGTAAATACAGAATGTAATCCATGCACATACAATTGCTTTCAAACCTGCAACACTTTTCTTTGTTTCTCAAGTTCAAGAGTTACGTCTGAATATTATTTCTGTTTTCATTTTATCGTTTTGGATTTTATAGACTGTGAAATGAAATTAAAGAGTACAGCGGTACTCCTTTCACTCTAGGATTAATAGAGCAATCATCCACAAACTGTTATTTGACAGAATGCCATTATGTAGATTTGGAAAGCTGCTGGCATGAGATACTGTCATAGGAGGAGAAGCATTGGGCAACTACATCTTTCTGTGCGTTGGTTTAAGCAGCTCTGAAACAGACACCTGATTCTTATCTGAATCAAAAGCGTATTGTGAGTTTTGCTAGTTAATACCTGTAAATGATTTTGATATCCTTTGTTGGCTTATAAGTGTGAAATACTCACTGTGCTTTGGTAGAGTGGAAAGATACGTCTGAATAGTTTGTAAGAACGTGCAAGAGGCATAATTAAGCACTGAGTTTAAAAGAGCGTCTGCAGATGCCCAGCACAACCTAGAATGTCAGCGCTAGTCTCAGATACCATATTTCAAATTAATTAAGTTTTTAAGTCCTTTTACTTTTGAATAATAGTTGAAACATGGTGCTGTTTTAAAGAAATAACTAATATTTGTCATTGATTTCCCCACCCCCACCCCCCCCAAGGATTACGGATTACTCATGTACTTAGTGCAGGAACTTAGAAATGGCCCTGGGATTCACAAAGTTCATAGCTACATATCCTTGACTTTCTAAGAAGACGCTAGATCAGTTGATGGTTCAGGGGACAGTGCCTGCGACGTTTGGTCGCTCAGCAGCGCGGGAGTCGGAGTGGCTGAGGGCACCTTTGCCATTCTCGGCGGCTGAAGGCAAGTTACACAAACCCTTTGCTGTACAGCCTGTATCTATAGGAAAGATCGTAACTACGTGGTTTACAAGGGAAGGATAAAAACTAATTAGCAAGTACTTGTAAAGTTTGCTGTAAGTAAGTATTTGCTGAAATGCAAATAAAACCACAAAAGCCTTGCACTCTAGGCATCAATATACTTAACGTCTTGCAAGTGTTCTTAAAAATACTGATCTTCATCGTGACATGAGGAGCTGGACTTGAGCAGTGAGTGGTGTTGTTGGATGGAAATACGGAGTTCCCATCTGCTGCTTTACATGAAGTTCCACTGCCAGAGGCTCCTTTCAGTGTCCCGTAACATCTACACCAGCTTTGAACAGTTGGTGGGGTTGGCTATAGGAAGAATCAGCTGAAATGAGTGAGATGGGAGAGGGAGAAATCATAATTTTGTAGATCCCCTCAAAAGGCTAAAGCTACAGAAATCATATTGGAGAGCATTCTTATCACAGATAACATGTCTTTATTTGGTGGCTTGGTTACGTTTTCTCCAGGTACCCAGATACCGGTTGTGTACTGTGGTGAATGACTGGAGTGGGTTATGCTTTTTAGGGCTTTGGCTGTTCGTGATGCAAGACAGCTTTTATTTTTGGTAGAAGCGATGCTGCTGGCAGTCTGAGATACTGTGAATGGAGCGGTGAAGCGGTTAATCTCAGAATATAGGTTTGTAGATTAATAGCGAATAGCAAAGTTTATTTGCTTTCTTAACAAATAGAAAGGCCCCTTAATTTATAAGGGGTGTCTTTACTCTCTTTTATTCAACAAGGAAATCAAGTATACTTTAGACTTTACCATGTAATAATTTTTGAGTTATGCAGACATATTCTATCTGAAAATGATGCAAAGCAAATAATAAAGTTTGATAAAGAAACTGCAAAGAGGATATTCCTTTTGCCATGTTAGTAATCAAAACGCTGAATTTATTTTTAATGGGGAAACTAATGGGGAAAAAAGTCCCATTAGATTAAATTGGTGAAAACCAGTCATTCTGCTTGAAGCATTTAGCCTACGGGAGCTGTCGTTTTTAAAGAAACAGCAAGGTTTGTTTCTAATAACAAAAATCCTAATGCATGACTGTTACAGATATTCATACGCTCTGTAGCTTCATGCATACGTGGGCTGACTAAATTTCATTGTAAATAATTTCCTTCTGGCATGCTGGCTTTCAAAAGTCTTAATTGGAAATTGTAGCTCAATACATGACATATTCAACATATAAGCTAGCTTGATCTACCTTAAATGTAGATGGTCTCTGGTGGCACTGACATATCAATGAGGTAAAATCAGCAAGATTTCTGCCTCCCGAACTTCTGCTTTTTCCTCTACAGCTGTTCTGCCTGATGCTGCTAGCGTTTCCATGGAAACAAGCCAGCTCTTGGCTTCCTCTTCCCATTGAAAACAGCCTTCTCGCTGTCACTTATTCATCTGGGAAAAGCATTTTGTCATGGCTCTGACATAAATGCCACAGAGGTGATTGGTCCTATCACTTCAGAAATAGATACTGCTACGTATGTGCACGTGCATGCAGTCAAATTAGGCTTCCAACAACTCTAAAATAATTCCGTTAATTGATTTGGGCTGAATTTGCTTTGGTGTAACTGGAAGTGGAAATTAGCTTAACATACACAGCCCAAGATAGTAACGGTGTGAGAAGTATTTTTGGTTGAGAAATCTGGCAGACCACGTTCCCTCCCTTTATGTAGTTAATACGCAAGGTGCTATCTGTCACGTTTGTTTACGGTGGTAAAATTCCTAACTGGTTTACTGTGGGGATGAGAACTTATCTTCAAACTGATTAAGATTGTGGTGAGAGGAATAGCTCACAACTTCTGGTGAATATTGTATAGGTTTCAGTGCTACCGTCAGATGAGGTATCACGTTATCATGCCATTCCCACGTGAAGCAGTCAGGACACAAAAAAAGTCACGTGAGAAAACTCGTATCTTTGAGATCCCAATGTTCTTAAAGCGTCTGGTACTTAGTCCAAGGTAAATGTATCAATAAATACCCTGCAAAGAAGTCAGCATTTTTGCTTGTTTTGGTGAATTCGTGTGGAGTCATTATCAAAGAAGTTCAGAACTCGGACTAATCCCAAATCCTTGATTAGTTTCCTTTGCTGTAGGAACTTTAAGGTGTTTTAAGGGAAGTTTGTGTAAAACTTGATTGTCCTTTTCTCCCTCAGTGATGATTGGCAGAAAGTGACTGTTCTCTTCCTAAGAAGTTACCTTGGAATTGGGGTAGAAGGAGATCAGAGAAGAGGAAAGACATCCCTATATAAATTTTTAATATTTTAATAATCTCCTATGAAGTGCTGTCCGGTAGTTTTAAGGTGGGAGAGACAAGTTCATCTCATTATCAAGTGCTGTTTCAGTGCTGTTCATTTCTCCAGAGGCTCCTCCTGCTCGTCCCGCACTTCAGACTCTTGGCTCATCTTGGAGAAACACGGTTTCCTTCAGCCTCAACTGGAAAGAAAGGGTTTATACTCTTTGTATTTAGCAGCCGATAGGGATAGTATGTTCCTTTTTAACTCTCTTTACTAAACTCTTCTTTAGACCTCACTTTTGGCAATGCGATTTACATAACCTTATTGATTCAGTGTAGAAACTTGTGGGGATTTCTGCAGTGGTTTTTTTTTTTTTAATTTATTATTATTTTTTACTGTGAGTAAAATAGACAAATAAAATACAGATGTGGTAATATTTGTAATATCAAACTATCAGTTATCATTCTCCTTAGTGTATTTCTTATAGTGATACAGTTTCTTTATATACACCCATTATTTCACAAGCATACACCCTTTCAGTATAAATTAGTAACTGCATAGGAATAAAAATTTGTTTTTAGAGCAATGCTAAGCAAGGCTATTGAAGAATTTTATGTGGAGACCAAATAGGGGAGCTATGCCCTCTCTTACTTATGTGTGCTGTTATTTCTCCTGGTGGAAGGGACAAAACGTGAGGATATTTCACAGATCTGAAATAATTTAAAGTGGTGAACACAATGTACAGTTGTGGAAATGTGTACAGACATACTAATATAAGCTTAGGATTGGTAATATTTATTAACGTGATAAAGGGGATTTGAGTTGTAATGATGACCTGGTACATTTTCTTCCTTATCCTGCCATACACATGTATATGTTGTTATAACTAAATGGTAATGTTGTCAGAGAGCAATGTAGAAATAGCTGTAGAGAATGAACAAGAAATCACACCTTTTTTTTTTAAAATCTACAAATGTGTTTAATTAACATCTTTGTTGGTACTTTATGATGACTAAAGCACTTTTGAAGGAAAAACTCCACTTCCTTCTGTTAATCAGTAGTGTTAAAAATAGAATGCCATCTAATCACATGAAACACAATTTCTTGTGATTTGCTTTACAGAATATTTGACTGAAGTGGTGACTTGAAGATTAAAGACCAAATTATCCAATTATATGTTACAACCATGTGTTGTTTCCCCCTCCTCCCTCGGCCTTTAAGTTGAAAATTCTGAGACGTTGCTGTGGTTTTGGTCTTCTTACCAGTAGGTTAATTATTACAGGGGTGTAATAATGCAGTCTTTTCTTATAACAGAAGTAGCCTTTTGTAGTCTCTTAGTCTTTCTAGTTGAACCTTAGATACCGGGTCTTTGATACGCTCCTGCAAAATGCTATAAACAGAGAACAGTCTCTTACCCTGGTGCTGAATTATGTGGTAAAGTTCATCAATATGCATTAACTATACCACACAATATCATCTAGTCTTATTTCTGAAATAAGTGTAGTTTCTTAAGTGTTTCCATTTTCATTAGCGTACAGCATACAAATTTATTATTTATTTTTTTTTACTGTGCCTAGTATTTGAAAAAGGGGAAGTATCCCTTAAAGTTTGTGGGTTTGGTTTTGGTGGTTTGTAGAGTACCAGCTGTATAGCAGTAATCTTCCTTTTAACTGTTTAATGCTTATCCTAAGAGAAATAATTCTTCTTCAGGAATTACTTCCGCCACACTAAAATGCTTGCCTTGATAAAAGCACAAGGCTACTCCAGTTCTAGGGGTCTGATAGCACGTGGGATTTTAAAGCAACAGAAATCTAGTGCTGAAACTCAATTAATGGCTGAGAAAATTCTTTTTCGGTGAATTGCACTGGAGA
This sequence comes from Dromas ardeola, assembly GCA_013398915.1. Lineage (NCBI taxonomy): Eukaryota > Metazoa > Chordata > Aves > Charadriiformes > Dromadidae > Dromas > Dromas ardeola. The sequence goes on from VYZM01015638.1 coordinate 99,835, forward strand.
AGATGAAGTTCAGTAGAGTGAGAGAGAGGGCTTGCGGAGCAGTGCTGGGAAATGCGGCGTACACGTTGTTGCGAGACTGAGGCGTGCAGGATGAGTTCCTGAGGATTTTGCAAGGGCACTGAGCGAGGGCTTAACCACCCCCAGTGGCATCCTGCTGGCGGGTGCTCTTAAGTAGAGGGAAGAATGATGTCTTCTAATCATATTTCTGTTGGCCTACTTAATTTCTCAGACTAGAAACGTTCGCAAAACATATGGGGTTTTTATCTGCTGTCTACTATAAGATTGAGAGCAATCAAGTACGTAGTAATTAGTGTTTTATATAAAGCCTGTGCAATAACAGAATTCATATTTTTTTAAAGTAGTGGTAAAAATTATTACAGGACAATGTAAAGGATGTTTTTAAAGTATACAAACGCGTGAGTATAAACTTTCTTTAGTTCTTAGATGATATCAAAGGAGATGTCCTCGTGAGTCCTTATTTTTACATAGGTGTTCAAAAATTCTCTGTACTTTTCAAGCGAGCTGTCTATTTTATCTTCTTCATTGGCACTTTGTAATTCTTTACTCATACAGATGGCAATTACTTCTAATAATCGGTTTCAGGAGTATCTTAATTTTCACAGGATAATGATTGTTAAGAGCTGAAAAAGTTGACTTAGTTTGGTTTTGTTTTTTTTTTAATATCATCCCAAGTGTTATGCAGCTTTTTTTTTTTTTCTGACAGGAATTTGGCAATTTTGTAAGTTTAGTCCAGGTATGGTTTGGAGAAGAACCTTATTTGTCTTCCTGATTTCTGATCCCATTTGGGAAAGGAGTTTTCTTGCATTTTCAGTTCTAGGTCTGATACTCACCTTCAGCTTTCCATTTGAATTTTAGGATGTAATTGCTGTGCAAGCACATCTGGATTTCATCTTGAACATTCTTGCATCAGTCTGGGAAATTATTTAAACAAATTATAAAAAACTCAGTGGGAACTGAGTTTTGTCTCTCTACAGCTTCCTGAGGAGGGGGTGTGGAGAGGGAGGTGCTGAGCTCTTCTCCCTGGGATCCTGTGACAGGATGCGTGGGAATGGTTCAAAGCTGCACCAGGGGAGGTTTATTTAAACTGGACATCAGGAAGCATTTTTTTAGCAAGAGGGTTCTCAAACACTGTAACAGGTTTCCTAGAGAGGTGGTTGATGCCCCAAGCCTGTCAGTGTTTAAGAGGCCTTTGGACAATGCCCTTAATGACATGCCTTAACTGTTGGTCAGCCCTGAAGTGGTCAGGCAGCTGGACTAGATGATCGCTGTAGGTCCCTTCCAAATGAAATAGTCTATTCTATTCTAAATAAATAAGTTCTGGTCTTCCAACCTTCTTTTCCCTTACAATGGAAAATGAAGTCCTTTTACTTAATAATTATGATGTTTCATAGTAAATGGCAAATAATAAATGACAACAACTACGTTTTTTTGGGTAGAAATCAAGTGGTGTAGGATTTCAGCACAGGTATTGAACATCAGCTCTGCTGTATAACTCACTATCTGTTCATTAGTTGGTAATACTTTACGTTAAACTGATTTAAACACCTTAGGCATCTTCACCCTGTGGCAAGTAAATTTTATTACTGGCTATATTCAAGACTGTTTGAATATAATTTCAAATTTGAGGATTGAGACTTTTCACTGCAGGTCGGAGTTATTTTTCTGCTTGCCTAGGTGATATACCTGTGCAGCTTGGAGAAAGAAATTATAGAATTGTCAGGATTGGAAGGGACCTTAAAGATCATCTAGTTCCAACCCCCCTGCCACGGGCAGGGACATCTCCCACCAGATCAGGTTTCTCAGAGCCCCATCCAGCCTGGCCTTGAAAGCTTCCAGGGATGGGGCTTCCACCACCTCTCTGGGCAACCTGTTCCAGTGTCTCACCACCCTCATGGTGAAGAACTTCTTCCTAACGTCCATTCTGAATCGACCCATCTCTAGTTTTAATCCATTCCCCTTAGTCCTACCATTACCCGACATCCTAAAAAGTCCCTCACCAGCTTTCTTGTAGGCCCCCTTAAGATACTGGTAGGCCACAATAAGGTCTCTTCGGAGCCTTCTTTACTCCAGACTGAACAACCCCAACTCTCTCAGTCTGTCTTCATAGGAGAGGTGCCCCAGCCCTCTGATCATCCTCGTGGCCCTTCTCTGGACACGTTCCAGCACGTCAGTATCTTTCTTGTAGTAGGGGCTCCAGAACTGGACGCAGTACT
>VYZM01015638.1:111189-124523 GCA_013398915.1 Dromas ardeola
TTTTTTTTTTTTTTTTTTTTTTTTACAAAGTCAGTAAAATCATCTTAATTCCATTAATGTCTTATTAATGTTAATGGAGAAGAACTGTGACAGCTGCCAGCATACCTTATTGCAATTTATAATATCACATAACCACCAAGTGATGGTGTTTGTTTTTTTTTTTTCATTCTTTACATTTATCCTGAATTCCCTCCTCCTTTGCCAGGCCCTTCAAACACATGACAGAACTATTGCTTGCTCTTGGGACGTGCCGTGGCTGCATAAGCCCTGGCGAGGCAGACCTCTCAATCTGTTACTTCAACATTAGTGATTTCTATTCCCCCCCAGCACACCCCAGCTTCTGCCCTTCCAAGCGGGGGAGCAGAGGCTGGGATGGCTGCGCCACACCTGAGGATCGATGTGAGGCTGGGACATCTTCAGAATCAGCAGATAAATTCTTGTAGTAAATGGCGGGCTTGTGTTTTTTGCGGTGGGTCGCCTGCAGCAGGATCGAAGGGTAAGGTCTGTTTGTCCTCTGCCATGTAGGGCAGTGAGAGTAGAAGTGAAGGAGCTGGCGTGGAGAGCCGCCTGGGTGGACCTGTGGAGGTCCATGCAGGTGTAGCCTTGTTTTTATCTTTCAGGCCTTTTTTGGTGATACAGTAAGAGACACACCAGAGCATCGGAAGCCTTAAAAGCTGTTTTTCTACATGAAACAATAGGCGGCAATCACAATAAAAAGGGAGGCCAGCACGTTTTCACTTTAAAAGGTATGTAAATAGTCTCTGTTCAAAGGGAAAGTAGAGAGGGGCTCAGCAGGAAGCCTCAGGCTGGGCTGCAGCAGGCACACACCTGCTCAGCAGCGCTGAAGTGATGTTCAAGTGGAGAGCACTATGTGTCTATGCAGCATCACGGTAGCCCTGTTTAGTTTCTTTTTACTTTATGAAGCTGGTCAGATTCCGTAACTGTAAATTCTGTTTTTGCTGTTTTAATTTTTGATAGAAGAAACTGTTTGGACTGAATTTTACCTCTTGTCCTCTTCTTCATTAAACATCTTCCTTCTGCTGCTATACACCCCTATTCATTTTATGGAAATGAATGCAGCCCTCTGTGTTGAGTTGGGTAGGAGGGGTTGTGTGAAAGGCCAATTTCTGGCCAATTTAGGAATTATTACTACAGGAGGTTATACAGTTGCAGCGTTTATATAATTTAATCAGTCTGTGTCTGCCTGCGGAACCTTCTCAAGATGTTTTTGTCATTGTATATAATACACTCATGTTTTCTTGGATGGGAAGTACTTTCATACACGATATATAGCCTTTAAATGCAGAAATTATAGTAAAAGGCATCTATTAGCACCCTGAATAATGGAATACTAAAATTCAGTATTTGGCAGTAACATCATCCTTATGTGTATATTTAAGATGCAAGATCGTAGTGCTGGGTGATACCGTTCACCTCGTCAATGAGGGCTGTTGCTTCCTCCACAGTTTGTTCATCAAACTCCAACTCTAGACTTGCTGGTAGGTAGCTATTAGCTTGTCATATCCTTATATTTCCTTGAAAACTTTGTAATGAATTCAGTAACTATAGATCAGGCAATCTGATGTAATCAAAAGCAAAGATCGCAGTGTGGACTGTGAATTGCTTTCATTTGGGACTACTGTGTTTTCTTTTGTGCAAAGAGTGTTTCCCTTTCTTTAGATTATATCTATTCTGCCTCTGTGGGAAGTGAAAATATTCTTGTAACTTTGAAAGTCGTTGAGGAGGATGTTATTTTTATAGGGTGTGTTCGAAAGAAGACAGATTCAGAGATTCAGTGAAGGATAACATGGTGGTGCTGTAAAGACCACCTTGGCTTCCTTATTGCATGCTAAGCTACCTTCTTAACACTGCTGTGGGCATCACTGTGATTTGTATCCATCCCAGCTGACTTTTTGTTCAGGATGACTGATGTTTGCATGTCATGGTCTGAATGGACAGTTTACATTAAAATGTAGTGTTCAGCAGTGGCAAAGAGGCTAGAGAAAATATAGACTTTCAAAGGCCAAGAACTGCCCTCCAAATATTGCCAGAATAAACAAAGTGGTACGGAAAAACTGCTTCTGAAGGACAGCTGCCCATTGCTATTTTGTTTTTCCAGAAGCTGGAAGCCAACTCCATTTGCTCAACTGCAGTTACTGGCTTCACCCATTTCAGAGGAAACTGTCTTGTAGTGCACTAGAGAGAGATTGATTGTTTGACTAAATGCCATTGGAAATGTCATAAATATAAAAAAAAACCCCTTGCTTTAAATTTCAAAGCAATAGGTCTTGGTAGTGGGACTCTAACCTAGTCATGCAATGTGAGGCTGTAGGGTATCGCTTCAATCTATTTTTTTCCATACTTGTATTCTAGTTTCCAGCAAATGAGAAAAATTGTGAGAACCAGAAGTTTTGCCACTTTAGTGGCTGGTGGATGCTTATGTGGTGCGTTACCTCATACTGATGGATTTCTTTAATTAAGTTTGTTCCTAAATGTAGTAGGATTTATTACATTTTCAAATGTTTGTAACCACTATAGGATTTGACTTAGCAGAGAAATTAATGTTTCATCATTTTTGACCTCTGAGGGCATACACACTTCCAAGGTTTGGCTCTTGCAGAGCTTAGGTTTAAATCTGGATCCAAAGCAATGTTTTGTTTCCTCTGGAGCTAGGCAAAGTAGACAGTAATGTGAAGAAGCATGACCTTTCTCATTTACCTCAGTGACTGATGAAGCCCAGTTCTGACCATATGAGTGCCAACATCATTAACCCATTAAGTGATGAACACATTAAAATTTTTTTTGTTATTTTTCTGGTTACTTATGTAATCTAGTTAAAAAAAAAAAGTGAAGTCCATTAACTTGAAAAGATTATAGTTTAAGGACTAAGACTAAAACTAAATATTCAAATAGGCTGATATCATAAAAGATAAATTTTTCATTAATTAGAAATGTGAAATTCTAACATGAAGACAATCCTATAGAGCTTAAATGACTTTTGTGTTGTGGTTTGTAAGGTTTTGTGTTTTTTCTGTAAAACATGGTCTCAGGGACAAAAGCTGTATGTTCAACTGCAGTTGAACAGCTGTATAAATATTTCTAAATGACTCTCTTTCAACAATGCCTGACACAAACACAGGAAAAAAATGGAAAATAAAAAAATACCTGTTCGTATCAGCCTGGGCCCTAAACACACCACGGTATTCCTCCCTCCTGATCTTACCCGAACCTCTGCCTCTTGAGCTTTACCAGTGCACTTCTGCTCTCCTCCTCCTGGTGCACCCCTTTCTGAGAGGCTCTCCAGTGGGGCCAGCAGCAAAGTCCCACCTCAGGGTGAGGCAGTGTCTGTCATCCAGGGACAGGAATAGGTGATGCTGCTTTTCTTTCCAGGGTGTTTGCATGAATGGGTGGCCCAGGCTCATTGCATCTTCCATTTGCTGCGTCAATTCCTGTCGAGTATTATCTTTTCATTGGTTGTCTTGATCAAATTCTCAAGTGTTGCTAAACTGCTCTGAATTGGTGACTGATAACAACATGTTTGGGGAAAGATGGAAAAATAGGGAAGAAGGTAATGACTTAACTGTGATCAAGTCTTCTGGGTGTGGGAGTGTAGCTTTTTCCTCATAACCTCTGTTCTTGTAAGTGTGCATTTGTTTTTATTATGGATCAAAGATAGAAAGATGTGGACTAATGGAGACAGTCCAGATCACCAAAGTAGTCAGAAATTTAGAAATGATGGCCTATGGGAAAGAATAAAGGACCCAAGGTTGTTTGTGTTAGGGAATAGGATAATGTAGAAAAATATGGGGGATTTCAAATAGGCTGCTACAAAGAAAAGAGTAAGCTTTTTCCAGTGTTCATACCAAAGAGACCAAAACCTAATAAGATTAAATTGGAGGTGGGAAGATTTATTATAGATTCAGTTTCGTTTTAGTTCAGTGCTTTAGTTTGGCCAGAACAGATTCTGATGAGACTGAGCTAAAGCCATAAGCATTAAACATCATCCGTAATTTGCTCCTGTTTCCTTGCATCTTTCCTAATTCAACGGAGTTGGAAACAGTCTTTAGGTCTTAAAGTTCAAGTTGTATTTTTGTAGCTGGAGATTTATAGATTAACAAGGAATTGCCTTGGATAAGATCATCCTTACTTTATTCCCATCCATGCTTGTTTTATGTTTAATTGCAATACTACTTTGTAAGAGTTTTAAAAGGTGGTAGAAATTGTTAATATTTAGGAGATTATATATTTCTAGTCACAGAAATTTCGGAAATGTGTATTTGCCAGTAGGTTGTGAACATGGACTTGTAGAGCAAGAGACCTGTCTCAGATTATAGGTTAAGGTTTTGTGTAGTCCTGCTTAATTTTTTTTGCAGGCATTCTTATTCTGTGTTGTCATTGTGTGTCGCTGCTAAAAGCACCAAGTGACAAAAGTAGTTCCCTATGACAGGAGCGTTGGGAGCTAAGAGAATTGTTAAGTCAGGCAATGTAGACTAAAGCTATTTTGCAATCATATTTAAATCACCGTGTAACAATAGCCATGATGAAGAGAGCAGTAGTCCACCAGAAAGAGTTGGCTGGGAACTTGGAACATTTTTGCTGTACAGCCTCTATTTGCAGTCATGAATTTCTGCTCCACAGTTTCTGATCATGAAGCAAGCGTTAGTTTGTGTTGTGTTGTGTTTTGTTTTGTTTTTTTTAAACAAGTAGGCTCTGAAAGGTGATTAAGGAGGAGCCAGATCCTACTGTATGGCCACATCAAATCCAGAGTCATCATTTATGATTTCTGCCACAGAAATCAAGATTTACAAGCCTCTTCTACATAAGAGAAGATGCCAGCCAATTTATACCTCTGTATCTACACTCCATGCAAAAGACTTCTACTAGTTTATAAATAATCCAATGAGGTATCTAAATAAGCACAGGGAAAACAGAAACTTTTATAGCGTGTCCAAACCCTACCATTCTGTGATTCTATGTGCTGTGCCAAAAATACTTTATCTTTATTGAGAGGCCTGTTTTTTTCTCATGGAAAGTGGTAGCAAGATTTTTACCTGAAACAAGATCTGAAAATAGGTTTTGAAAAACTTGAAAATAATAATAAAAAACTTCTGGAATACTCTCCAAAACCTTGAACCCAACCAGTTTTTATCTTCCATATATTTTATGCTCATTCAACTGTTTCTCCTGAATTTGTCATGAATTCTGATGATGTGCCTTTTCATGTTTGTGCTTATGCAGATAAGTGCCTGTTTAATGCGCTTACATGCTTTTCTCAGTCAGGGCTGTAATATCTTCCAGTAGTGTGTGTGTTTCATACGTGGAAGTCCGTTCGAATGCATGAAAAGCAGCTGAAATGCTGGGCAGAATTTATTACTTGGCCAGTAATAATTTTGTCCAAACTGCAGCTTAGAGGCGGTATAGAAACTCTTCATAGAAAATTTTGCTGTTGGCAACATTTTTAAGGTGACAAATTTTTTTTTATTATCTGTTAATTCTGAAACCTCATTTTCAGTAGAAATCTCATTAAAAATTAGAAAAAAGGATAAGATGGGTTTAAATATTTTGATATTGAGCAAAAAAAAAAAATCTTTCCCCTGAAAAAACCAGGAAAATTTCCATTATGGACTGATCTATATTAACATTTAGTATTTCAGTGTGTTCCTCAAACTGAGAAGTCCGTTATTTCTGTCGCTCAAGTGGCTGTCCCTGGTTAGACATTTAAGGCATTCTGGGGAAGCGAGAAGAAAATAGGCAGAATTTGAAGCTCTCTGGACGAGTCTTACAATAGCAGCATTAAAGGGTGAAACACCCTGGATGTCAAACACCCAAAGCAAAACTGACAGACTGCTCAGGTCTGAGAAGCTGGTGTCGCGTGCTCAGGCTGCCCGAGACGTGTACTGGTCCGTCCGAGCCCTGGGCCCTCTGACAGCAGTTGTCTGGGGAAGGTTCATTAATTTCAGGATAATAGTTGTCCTGTGAGAGGAAAAATGGAGGTCACGGCTCAGCGTTTCAGGGGAAGTAAGAGATATGCAAAGAGTTAAAAAAGGAAACCAAAACCTGCTATGCTTGATGGTCTTGATGAGTTCATTAAATCTCAGGCTCAAGTAGAGGCAAATTTAAAAACAAATGTAGTAGATGAGATTTCTAATATAAACATGAATATCTTCTATTAAAAGCTTGTGTAGATAGAGGTAGTGAGTCTTTATGAACATTTGTTGGCTTTTTAACAGAGTTCATTATGCAGAAATATGTCTCTTCTGCTCATTTTAAAGTTTGAACATTAGACTTAATTGATTCATAAGAAGGGACATGGGTAATAGGCTGTTATTAATGTGCATAACTTACTAAGGTGAGCTTTGTTCTACTGAATTAATAAGTGAATTGTAACAGAAATGGCCCAATTACCGGCAGAAACAGAACAGAATTTCTTTATAGACAAGGTATAAATAAATATTACCGATTTAGATTACTTTTAAATTTTATTGAAACAAAAAAAGCAAGTGGAGAAGCATGATAGAAGTTTCGATGTGTGAAATCACAATGGTTAACTTCATAGCAGCAACTGTTCTGAACTGTAATGGAGTATGACTGCATGCAGACAAGGGAAGGACTTTTTTCTTAAAGGAAGAAAGAAGTATCATCCTTAGAAGCACACTGGAAAAAACCAAAAAACACTTTAAAAGGTGTCTCTGCATGGGAAATCAGTTGCCTTTGCTCTGCTATTTGGAATGCCTACTGAAAATTTCTTCTTTTATGGTCCTGTAATTTGTGCTGTGATGCATCATTTTTACAATGCTAGTAAGATGGGCGTGTAAATGTTGTTGTCCAGGTGATGTGGAGCTGTTGTACAAGTGCGTAGGCTTGTCCCTGGCCCTGTGAATATCAGCTGTCCTGCGGAGGCCGAGTTACCTAGTGCTGGTGGTACAAGACTCCACTGTCCAGTCCCACCTGGTTGGTGTGATGCCAACTTGCAGACCTGCATGATTATTTCTCCTCTTCTAGAGAACATTGTAGACCTATTCGTGTGTAGAAAGGGACTTTCCAATACATGGGAGAATTGGGAACTACGTCCTACATGCTCTCTCTCTCTGCACGTAATAAGGCTTTTGCACAGCACTCAGTTTTGACTTGGCTCCATTGATGGACCTCATCAGTCCCAATCTCATTTGCAAGGTTTAAATGACTGTTTCACTTTGAAAACTCAAAGTGAAACAAGAAATGCTGTTTCAATTAAATGTCAATTGCTGACCGAGATGAAAAAGTTATAAACTAGTCAGAACTTTAGACCAGCACTGTTTTTTGCAAGAATAGTTATTGCAGGAAAATAAGTTTTTGAGGAGGAAAAGAATTTGTACTGCAGGTATACAAGGAGCTCTTTGGTATAATTATGACACAAAGGGTGTGTTGTATGAAGAAATAGCCACCAAAAAAAATTCCCTAATTATATGAATTTTTTTCCTATTATTAACAGAATTTTTTTTGCAGTCCTTATATGCACTATGCTTAGTGCTGTTTCCCAATAACCGTAGTATGAGTTGAAATATGCGTTAACTCAGTTCAGTGATCTGTTTGACGGGGTAATGAAGATGGACAGAGTCTGAGGTGAAGGCCTTTTGTGCAGGAACGTCAGCAGACACATATGCCCGCAGCGTAGGCTGGTTTTGTTATTAATATTTTTGCTCACAGGACTGTCAAGGTTAACTGTCTCCAGCAGATGTTTTACCAGGAGTGGTAAGTTCCTGATGCTGCTGGAAGGTTTTCATTTGAGAGATGCAGCAGTGTGTTTCTCTGGCACTCATAATGTTGTAGAACAATTTCCTTTCAGATCAATGCTGCTGAAGGGAGAAAGAAATGCTAAAAATAATGAAAGCATGTATCTTGGATATTTGAGGTTAAAAAGTTCTTTGAATGACTAAAGCAGCAAATAATTTAATCAAAAAAAGGGGAAAAAAACCCCAACCTTGAAAATACCAAACCCTCCCTAGAGACTATGTGACTTGATGTGCTGATTTCTTATATCAGCCCAGAGTTTGAGCAGTGCTGAGATTATTTTGGCAGCTATGCAGAAATGGGCACCTTGGCTTCAGTGCAATCATTCAGCTCGTGGTCGTCTGCCTGGGGCTTTGAAACATGGTCTTTATGTCCTCTTTTCTTCACTGATTCCTCTGCATTAGAAATTAATAATTGTCCAGGTAAATCTGGACACTGAATCCATTTGAATGTACAGTAGTGAGGGAGGTGAGGAGTGACCCACACAAGGACCTTTTGAACTGACTCTTCAAAATACGCATCATGAGGGGCTTTTTAGGGCAAAAAGAACCTCTTGATTGTGTTCCATGTTAAGGAGACTTATTTCTTCAGTGGAGGAAGGGCTGTAGTACCTGTGGTGAGGAAAGAGGTATGAAGAGTAGTTAGAAAATGCATATGTGTAGTTGAAAGGGCAAAACAGGGCACCTCTGTTTTCCCTTCTGTCCATCCCAGGAATAACAAGCAGTTCCAGACAGGTTTTTTAGGAGTGATAGACTGAAACTGCTTTATAGCATTTCTAGTACGATTATGAATTAGCTCTCTTTTTAAAAGAATCTGATTTTTGCATTAGTGAATAAGTGCTATGGGTGCAACCAACCAATAGCTTTTAGACAACAGATATATATATTTTTTTTTTTGGTAGTAGAGATGGTGTTTTGCTCTATATGTAATTTCAGCATGTATCCAAGGTGGCCATTCTTTTGATTGTGACCTATTGACATTAAAACTATTTAAAGAATACCAAGCAGTCTAATGGGCAAGTGGTAGATGTGCTAGAGAATCTTCCAATCCCAGGGAAACCAGGGTGGTCATCGTGGGAAATGGTTATTTGAAGAAGCCTGACAAGGTAAAGGCACTTCTAGCTTATCTAACTATTTCTGACAGAAACCAACTTGAAACAGTATTTTTTTATGTCCGCCTCTCCTACATAAAAACTACTTGTCATGAAACAATAGAAACTAGAATAAGCTTTTAATAATTTTTCGTAACATCTATTATATTTCAGACAGATGGAATAAGATGAAGAAAACAGAGAGAGATGCAAAAATGCATTTTTTAAAATTCACTCTGTGTTTATATCTGTTTGGCTTTCTGTCAATAAAGTATGTTTGTATGAATAACAGTTTTCTTACCCAGATTTTCAGTGACTTCAAAACAAATTGGCTGCTAATAATACAGAATTTGGCAAATGACTACCCCAGCTCGGCAATAGCATTTGTTAAATCTGTCTTCTTTTTCTTTTTGCTATAATATAATAGAGCTAGTAATCTGAATATATTTTCTCTTCAATGGAGAGTGATAACTACTATAATTATTAATGCAATGCCAGTCACTTAAACATGTGGTATTCAGTATGAATAATAGTCTTTCTTTTAGAACAATTTTCACTCCTACGGTAATAATTTCATTACTTACTTCATGTCATGTTATTATTAAATGGAGTATACCTAAATGCTCTTCAGAAAAGATATTGCTGACACTTTCAAATTAGTTTTAGGTCTAATTAAACTTCCACCATAACAGATCAGGCATTTGGGGATTTCCAAATTGTTATGTTTTTGAAAATAGTAGATGAAGTGCCACTGGAACAGAGAGAGATAGAAACGCAAGTTGCCGTGACATGATAGATTTGATCAATCACACGGAGCCTTTTTTCCTCGTGGAAATGTTAAATGCAGCGTGCCAAGTGTCTCAGGACACAAGTGAAAATGAAAACTGTGGCGTTTGAATGTGTCACTGGTCAGGTGGGATGCCACAGAGGTTGATGAGGCGAAGTAAGAACGTCGGATGTGTTGAAGCTGATGGGAGCATTGGAATGCGTAAAAGAGTAGGAGAAACCCTTTTTTTACATTTGCGATACTAATCACTGTCTTCAAGCCTAGAGCCCGTTAAGTTTCCATTAGCAGGCACGTAGTGTGTTTATGTCCAAACACAGGAGTACTGAAGGCCTCCTGTTGACGTAGAGGTGAATGGTCTGGTCTTCCTGATACGCATTTTAAAATTAGTCTTAGGCTTGTGAAACGTGACAAAAGAATAGCACCCCCAGTGAAATTGCAGGAGGGGTCATATTATGATTCACATGTTTTACTTCTTTGTGTTTGAATGCAGCATGCCTTTCTGATTTGTGGTAGTTGTGTTTTTTAGCTCTGGATCAGACATATATACTGAGAACAAATTTGCTTTTTTCAACACTGAAATGTTTGAGAAGGAAACATTTAAGGAGTGAAATTGTGGATCTAGCTGCATCAACAGCACTGGAGTTAAGAGAAGTGTGGACTGATTGTCTTTATCCTACATGCAATGAATAAAAGTGCTGTCACGTGAGACTTCCTTTATTAGAAGAATTAAATGATACTCTGGCTTCTTGTTGCTGTAGTTCTCCATGGCTCAGAGCTGTGGTTTTCAAAGGAGAAAAACTATGTGCCAAATTGTATTGCGTGCCAATAATGTTTCAACTTATTAAACTGCTTTGCAAATCCTGGCTGACAGATGTGAATAGTCAAATATATCACCCATCTTGTAAATTGCTGTACACTGGGTTTAATGAATACTGGTGTAGCTTAGTGGAGCAACTTCTGTTTATATCACAATAGAAGCTCGCTTTTCATTACTGGATGCATCAGAAACCTGTTATTACTATTTCTTGATTTGTTTCAGGATCTTTTTTTTCCTCAGTATTGTTATCCTTTATTAAGTAGCCTCAGTTTTGTATGTGAGAATTCCATGGGTGTATTTTTAATAAATATTCACATCCTTAGTTTTCTGCTTGTGGATCAGACATTGACAAGTACATGTTCTTTTGACGATTCAGTGGAAAATTGGCTTGGGAGAATATTTTAATTCTGGGAGGGAAAATGAAATTATTGTTTTATATTACACCAAAATAAAGTGCATGAGAGACAGTTGATTAAGAGTTTGGCATGAGGTTCTGCTGGGCATATCTGGAAAGCTTTAGAAATTAATTTAATGTGGGATGGAAGCCAAAATGTAGTCTTGTTTATGGGACTGTGAACAATTCTAGGTTTAGTATCAACGTCCTGTTAAATGTCACTGTCACAGCTGGTGGAAGTATTTCCTAGACCTGATTAGGATTTTGATTTCATGATCTTTCTTCTTATCGTGATAGTTCTTTGTATCATTCGATGATACAATAAGTCTTTTCCCATACTACTTATTTATTATTTTCTCCTAACTTACAGTTAGAAGTCTAAGCCACGATTCTTTTCATTTCCGTTGCATAACACAGCCCTATTTACAGTTCTGGCCTAATCAAGAGCATGAAGGTGCTTCTAAGTCAGAGTCAAGCCAAAAGGCTTTGCTGTTTAGGCTAGAAGAAGAGCTGAGGTGATGGTATGCATAAAAAAGATAATAAATATTAGGTCATCAGTGATCCCAAGAAATTCCAGTAGAATGACAGAGCTAGGAATGGGCTTCTGGAGACTGTGTTAACTCAAGCAGGGCCATCTAGAGCTGGTTACTCAGCACTGCGTCCAGTTGGGTTTTGAATATCTCCAAGGATGGAGATTCTATAACCTCTCTGGGCAACCTGTGCCAGTGCTTGACTGTTCTTGCAGTAAAACACATTTTTCTTGCATTTAAACATCATTTCCTGTATTCCAATTTGTGCCAGTTCCTCATGTCCTGTTCCTGGGCACATCTGAGAGGAGTCTGGCTTCTGTCGTCTTTCACTGGTGTGTGACTGAGCTGGGTCAGCCCCGAACTTGGTTTGAATCATCATGATGTACCTGCATCCAACTGTTTGTATGGAGAGTCTTAAAGCATTAAGATACAGATCTTCCTAAGACCATATGGGAAAACACTATTCTTAGTATTCCACTCGGTGTGGTTTATTAGTGTTACATTTTGATGAGTTTTCAGTATTTAAAATAAATTATCACTCATTTGATTAAAAAAAGAAACAAACATTGACTATACTGGAAGAAAGGTGAATTTCTGTTTCAGAGGAAAAGTACCTTCTTATTGCACGTATTCTCTTCTGTTGTCTGTTAGAAGTCTTTAGCTCAGTAAACAAAAGTAATATGCATTTATAAAACAATGTACTTCCACAGTGTCACTTTTGGCAGAAAAAATTGATAGCACAGCATGGCCCCTTAATAATGAGTGTCTAAATGATTGCATTTTAATTTAGAGGTAAATTTACTGTTAAAAACGTACAAGACAAGCAGCTGGTTTTACTTTTCAGCCAGTGGGAGGGTGGGGTATTTTACTTTTCAGCAAGGAAGAAATACAGCACGGAAAAGAAAAAGTCCAGATGTTTACTTCACAATATGAGGAAGAATCTTGCCTGCTGTGCCAAAGGGTGAGACCATTTTTCTCTCTTAAAATTTGTGTAGCCTTCATGGGTTCATAATTGCCTACTCTCCGAGCAATGCATGTGAAATTTCCTGTTTCGCAGCAGCAAACATTTCAATAAATCTCTGTGAACTACGAGCACAGCACACTAGCGATAGAAACCTGGCTTGGATTAATAAGAAGTGTTTGTGTTTATAGTTTCTTCAGTGCTGAGACTTTTCCCTGTTATGTAGACAATTTTAACAACAATTTGAAGCAGGCTGAACTCAGAGACTGCAAGTGGCTGTTGCCAAAGCCTATGTCTCTTGACATCTTGTGTTTGGTGTCCTCTGTGACCTTCGGAAAATTGTATTGTCCAGACAGCTTTTTTTGTCTTTTTTTCTTGTATGGCATTATTAACTCTACCACTACTTTTCACTATCGTTTCTAAACTACTAAAACAGTGCTTGGAAGCTCATTTGGCTATCGCAGTGCTACTTGTGGCCTCAAACAATTCAGGATGTCTCAGCGCTTCCATTGTAAGTCATGGTTTTCAGGATGTAACTATGCTAAATACGTTCTTGCTGATGATCGACAAGGTATGTTAGCAACAAGATTTGATTTTAATTAATTTGTTTTAATGGAAATCTCTTGAGAGTGAGAGAGATTGGCTTTGGCTTGGGTTCAAAGTCTGTGAGCTTCCCATGGATCGCTGTGTTGCCTCGCCCCAGCCTTCCCAGCATCGTCTCTCCTGTGGAAGGCTTTGCATCACAGTGAAAGGATAAAAGGCTGCTATGAGGGCTTTTCTCCTCTGAGTGCTTAGGTTAAGAGCAACAGCCTTAGTTCGATCGGTACTAAATGTCAAATTTGAATCCAATTTTGTGGAAAACAAACAGTTCTGTCATTAAGACATTTAAACACAAGGTTTGCTGACTTGGCCAGTTCATGTTCTCTGCTAAAAGAAAAATATTTATTCATGAATTTGCTCTTTTCTAGCTCCAACAGCATCATGA
>VYZM01015638.1:128297-231704 GCA_013398915.1 Dromas ardeola
TGCCAGGGAAGGTTTAGATTGGATATTAGGAAAAAATTTCTTCACGGAAAGGGTTGTCAAGCATTGGAACATGCTACCCAGGGAAGTGGTTGAGTCACTATCCCTGAAGGTATTTAAAAGACGGGTAGACGTAGTGCTTAGAGATATGGTTTAGTGGTGGTTTTGTCAGTGTTGGGTTGATGGTTGGACTAGATGATCTAAAGGTCCCTTCCAACCTAGCCAATTCTATGATTCTAATGTCAAAATTACAATATAGTTTGAACCCTTTCTGCTGCTAGGAACTGTAATGTTCTGTAACCTTCTAAACTGAAGACAATAGCAGAAACCTGGGATGTTGACAAATGGGCTTTTTGACAGAGCAACTAACTGAAGAGAAACCAGCCATCCTCTATGACGTGTTTGTCCTAGTTCTGGTAGTCAGGCTGTTGCAGTTCTGCTAAGAGTAAAGATGTAAGAGAAGTATGATTTATAGGTAAAAATAATACCTTTTCTTAGATCAGGAGGCATAGGTGGGAGAAATGGGCTAGTCTTTGGCTGCATAAGCCCTTGTTCAGCTGAGAAACAGAAAAAACGGAGATAGTACATGTTGAAGGCAGTCACTGTGAGTGTAATTATGTAGATCATCTAGACAACTCAGAGAAAAGGATTCTTTTTACCTGTGGGGCAAAGCATGCGGTTGTGATGGATCATATTGTTTGATCTGGAGGAGGCAAGCCTTAGGCTGGTAAAACTTGCTAACATATAGATTTTCCTTCAAGTCTACTGGTATGTTAGGGGGAATGCATGATAATTTTTGTCTGGGCAATTATTTTGTCACCATGCTAGTATTTCTTTTACTGCTTGTTGACAGGCATCTGTTCAAATTATTATAATGCAGTTTTAAAGTACTGTTTTATGGCTTCCCCCCCGCCCCAAGGACTCTTGAGAACTGCTTTTGCCCTCTGCCCTTGTTTTTTTTTATTTATTATTTTTTAAAGTTTTGTTTGTTTTTTTTTTTCGTTCCCTCTCTGCCTCTTTCCCTCCCTCCCTCCTTCCTTAAATCTGCTTCGCTTACATCTCAATCTCATTTTTCTGTGTTAATCAGAGAGTTCTCTTTTCTGTGGCAAGATGTCAGGAAAGTTAACTGAACATGCCAGTACAAGTTCCCCAGATGTCATATCACATGCATGGTATCTAGAACAGAAGTAGAGAAATGATCTGCATGCATTGTAGTTGGAGGCAGCGGAAAGGAAAGCCTTCAGCAGCTGCCAACATTTATTTAGTACAGATGCTGAAACCAGGCAATCATTCTGCAGCTGTACTTCTGAGGTGGCCAGGACATCTTCTGTAAAGGGCCAGCAACTGAATAACTGTCTTTTTTTAAAGAGTGGGAATGCTGGTAACTGGTAATCAAGTTCCAAAATGGTCCCTTGGAGCAGGAGACAGATGCAGTAGGACAGCCAAGAGCACCTGAGCAATTCATGGCTGGTGGGAGGGGGCAGAAACCAATGGAAAAGAGACAGTTTACACCAGCTGAAGATTTTTCGTAAGTCTGTGTTTTATTTCTGTAAATCCTAAAATGTACAGTGTTATCCCTGTAATTCAGAAGAAGAGATAAGCCAAAGCACATAGAAAACATGTACAATATCCATAGCTCCTCATTTGAAACTGAGGATTGGAAATGCTATTTACTGTATACTTAAGAAAAATTCAGGAGAGTTTGCGAATTGTGTGTAGTAAAATGTGTATGTCTACACATACAGTAATTGGAGGAGAGAAGAGCCTGTCGCAGCCTGTTGAAGGGATAATGTATTGTTGAACTGTATTGGGAGCAGGAAACTCACTGAGCCTCCTGCCTTCCAGTTGACGCGGTCTAAAAAGAAGGCTGTACAAATGGGTCTGGGCTTGCCTCCCTTTGAAGGGAGGCATCACAGATCTATCAATAAAGCTGAGCGTTGCACTTACAAAGATGTAAAGTTACTACATATTCTCATTTGCACTTTTCCTTTATAGTTTTTTTGTGTGCATATCTTTCTTGAAAGGGTGGTCGTGAGGATTCAATGCTGTGGCATAGCATCGCAAGATGTGCTGGAACTCCCCGAGTCCTCCTTCATTATTTCAAGTCCTGATGGCTTTTCTTTTTGCACTTAAGCTTGAAACTATTGCAAATCTTCGAAGCCTTTAGGCTTTTCTCTCAGCATATATTTATACCAGTGGAGTATTCGCTCCTTCATTACATTCATGCCCCCTCATCAACACTGACTCTCAAGGTAAAGCAGATGGAATTTGTTTGCTTATGAATTATGCAAAATTATAGTTTATTAAGTTCCTGCATTTTAACGGACAAATGAGCTAATGGCTGTGTGGGTGGGCTGGGTACTACACAGTGTGTAGCTCTGTAGATGGACTACAATTGCTTCAATTCGCTAAGTATGCTTTCAAGTACACCTGTTCTCCATTGTGGTTTTCAGCTGGAAAATCTGCCATCTGGAATCAGATCAGGTTTTGAACAAAAAAATGAATGGCTATAAATTTAGGTCAGAACACTTTTTTTTTTTTTTTTTTTTCCCAGTTAAAAGAATGTACTTTTTCATGGAACTTGATAAAAGAAACAACTATTTGTTGAGAAAATATAAGGATAATCAGAAAGTAAGAGTTTCATATTACGTGCTAATGGATGATGAAAGCTGAAAATGAGGGAAATGTGTGAAGTGTATTGGCACCACTTTAAATTTTGCAGATTACATTTAATTAGAACCTGATTTGGCTTGAAATGGCTGTTTGTTGAAATTCCATTTTTTATGTTCTGAGAGACAGAATATAAAGCTGCGATGTTTCTTTTTTGATTTCAAGGGAATGAACTGGAAAAGATTGGAAGCAGCAGATGACAGGTGTCTGCCTACCTTTATTTACACTATTCATAGACTGGAGATGGGCTTCTTATCTTACTTACTTTAATAGCTGGACAAAGTTTGGTGGAAGATTCCTTAAAACAATCAAATTCCATTTTGGTTTTGGTTTTGAAAGACACTGTGCCAACCCAGTTTCATAATACTAGCCCAAAAGCACACGAAGCTATATTGCAGGGTATCTGGTAGCGTAGGAAAAGGCAATAATTAAGGTGGGAAAATTAATCTTTTAAATTACTTTAAGTTTTCTTGTAAGTATGAAGAGTTAGTGGCCATGTAGGTGACTTACTAAAAAGAGCCAATGTGTAAAGAGAAATAGGAATAGTACATATTAGCAAATTAATGTGCAGCGGTTAATTAATTTTATAGCTTCTCTTTTTGGTGTGGGAGAGTCAAAAACTAAAAAAATGAGCCAAAGTATGCCTTCTATGCACTAGTGCCAGTGCATTGACCTCAGCGTGATTGCAGAGCTGTAACAAATGCTGAAATGTAGCTGTGAGGAGGGAGCCTGAATGACAAACAGTTTCCTTCTCTGCTAAGGGCAAAGGCAGGTCCCCGTTCCTGCAGACATCAAAGACGACGTTACAGCTACCCGTGTGCTATCACCAGGATGGAGGTTATTATGACCAAAGGATACGAGCCGCGAGGAAGAATTATTTATCCATTTGTCGTTCAGGTGTTACAAAATGCTTTAGGAAGGTATTTATAGCCAAGATGAAGAACTTTGCTTTGAAATGAAATAAGCACTCTTACATGTTTGTTTTTTTTTTTTTTCCTATGGGACTGATAAGCTGTAGGGGAGGACAAGTAACAAGCAGCTTGGGGAAGCGTGGTAACACTGAGCCACTCTGGTAGCTTCCAAAATAGTCAAGGATGTCTCTTCCCTAACTCTTCGGTCACTACTTTCTGATGATTACTGTTTCCTCATGTTATTTTTATGCTAGGGAGAGTGATTTTTAGGTGTTGATTTTGATTTTGGTGGTTTGAAAACATTTTTCTTATCCACCCCCCTCCTTCAAAAGGGGAGTGTTTGACTGCCAATACTGCATGGTGCATAAATGATGAGCGCTGATGACAGCTGCTCAGTCACATTTGTCACCATTATGTAAACCGCCGTCTGTCAGAAATGGGCACCATCCGAATAAAAAAGCAGAAGAGCTCTGCTAAATATCGACCGCTGGGCTGGGCTGGGCTGAGCTATGGTGGGGCTGGAAGGATTGTCTGGTTGTAGACTCAACGTCTTCCTTTTGCGTTTGTTGCTGCCATTGGCTTTCAGCCGAAATCGGTGTTCCGTGGCTGGGCGACGTGCGTGCCCCGCTTCTGGTACTGTGCTCCCCAATAAACATTCAGCAGCGAAGAGCTAAGCTAATGATGTAAATTGTTTCAAACGTTGCCACTGACCGTGATGGCTTCTCTATCATGTTCGCTGTGAACGGCAGTGCGATATCTGGGAGAAAAGTTGGGCTACCTGGTTATTGTTTGTCCAGCGATACAGCTCTAAAATTCTGCAGCCAACAGTCTTGGAAATCAGTAATGAAAGACTACTGTGGCCAGATCTGAAGAAAAAGAATAATGACTAATCTGAAATAGAACAACAGAACTGTTTTCTGCTTTGCAATATAGTATTGTTTGGAAATGTTTCTCTGAAGATACAGTATTTTTATCCAGTTAGTAAGAGATTATGTTTGAGAAAATTCCAGTTAAATATATTAAAGAAGCCTAATGACAGTTACAAATTGCTGTACAACCTCTTTGCTGTTCAGGTGCTTTTTTGCAAGTTTATCTCCTTACTTTTATGTTCCAGCTAAGTTAGCAGTAGTTTAAACCCAGCAGGGTAATATGCCACATTGGCCAGTATCTGTAGTGATCACTGTAGTGATCTCCAGCTGAGGCAGCTCCTACACCAGAAGGGATTTGTTTTGTTCACAGGCTTTATATTGCTGTAATGTTCAAAATTTTCAGTCAGAATTATTGATAGAATGTGAGTCTTGATTAAAAAAAAAAAAGAAGTTACTGAAAATTCCTCTTTTTTTAAAATGCATTTCCTCATGTCCTGTAAATCCAAGTCATCACAGTGTGATGATGCCTTCTGCAACAGTGCTGCAGTGCGTGAAGAGGGCAGAACAAGCGAGGACTAAATGTTGCGTGCTCTGGAGGCTTACCTCTCCATGTTGGCAGTGACGCAATACGATACATCCTGTTCTTGATCACAGGCCATTTAAAATGTGATTAGTGCATTTAGCCAAAACTAAATATAAATAGAAAATAACCATCCGTATAAAAATATTTGTTGTGTGAGATTTTTCCCCCTGGAGTAATAAATTAGCCACTAAGAGGTTTCATGCAGTTCTGTGACGTTTATTAGTTACTATGCCACACTGTACTTTAGAAAAAAAATTTACTTTTTTCAATTTTATGAAGCAGAAGAAGAACCTTTATTTGAACAGCTTGTGGCCAGATGTGACAGGTGCAGGAAACAGTTAAGTTCAATTTTTAATGTGTTTTTAGCCTTACTTCATCAAATACTCAACATATCAGAACGAAAAATATTTTCCATTGCAGTTTACTCTTGGTCTCGGTTACCTGAGATTGCAGATTTTGTGTTAAGGAGTTTGGAAGTACGAGGGCAGCAGTTCAGGGTCTGTAGAGTTGCTCCTCTGGAGTAGAACGGAACGAAAGTTTAATATGGTGCACGCAATCGGGTAATTCCCAGTATCAATGCACAGCACTTCTAACCTGTGTACTGTGGTCAGTTCTGTACCATGCACCAGCAAACAGCTACAGGTTTTTCCCCAAGCCTGGACTCCTTCTTAGCTTTTTCTCCGTTTTTGACAGTGACACGAAGTCTTCTCTGTTCGCTCCTGCATTATTTATTTTTTGTTGCCAAGCCTTTCTTCTGCTGCTTCATAACCCACCTAGAAGATCTAATTTTTCCATATTTTGCCTTCACTAGGAGGCAGAAGGCTAGAAGTCAGCTATGTTTTCTTTCACTACACTTTCTGTGAACCTCTTTTACACCTTTCCAAACTCAAGAAATCAGCTTCAGGCATAAAGGCCACCTGTATTTTTGTCTCTTGGTGACTTGACTCTGACACTAACTGATCTACACTGTCATATTGGGTGTGATGCATTTTTAAGTAATCTTGGCTATTGTGTGTCTATACTGTAATGCCTATGCTTTGCAGTCTCTTTAGTTGTACCTGGCAGGGCTTAAGTTCATGCTCAGCCTCAAATGCTGTGTTATCTTTGCTTACTCGGTTTGTTTCAAGGGATGTAGTCCTCTTATCTTGACATGAGAAGAGAGCCAAACGCTGAGTGGTTTTCCCTGGTTGGCACTGGGTTTGCTTCATGGAGAACCTTCAACCAAAACATGAGCACGATGATTCAGACTTTGTGAGATCTTCGTAAAGTGTCCAGAGTATACCAGAGTACTTTCTGGTCAAAGCCTTTTTCACTTGCTCTTCACGAGGGATTTAAGATAAAAAGGTGGAAGAAACAGCTGATATAGATGTGCGAACCATTTGTGATCTGGTAATGTAGTTATCTGTCCTTGTGTGCCAAATATGCAAGTACTTTCACTCCAAGTGATTTTATCACATTTATAGTTAAGAAAAAATTGTATTTCCAGTACTTTTCCAGTATTTAAAATGAATCAATAATGTTTATTCTGTTCCAACACTTAACGGTGAAGCAGCTTCTTCTTTTGTGTTGAGTTTATTTCTTTTCTTCTTATTCTTTTCCCTCTTAATTTTCACCTGTGAACTGATTCATAGGATTTGTTAAATCTTTCTGTAACATGGCACATTTGGTCTGATTCTAAGAATTTTTTTAATCATGCATTTGCTGCTGAGATAAAATAAGCAAGGGGAAAAATGGAAGACTGCTTTGCGGAAATGAACCTTATTACAGCTTTGAGGAAATGACACCGTAATTAAAGCTGAGACAGACATTTTATTCAAATCCCTTCTCTTCAGCTGTGCATAGCATATTGAAAATAATGTTGCGATAATTTATCATATCTAAACTCCTTAATGGACAGTTTGTGGAGAGAATTTGTACTTAATTCTGAGAGAGAAAATAGAGTATTTCTGCTTCATATATTCAGACCTCTGTGAACTTTTGAACAAAGTAACTTGGAAACTGTCTTTAAACTTCTGTTTTGTGTCAAACTCCATGTATACTAGTTCCGTGGATGTTCCTATATGGTGGAATTCTGTCTTTTCCTCTTGAGAGTCAGAAAATTGGAGTTTGGATTTTGACATTAATGCATTTGATGTTCTGTAATGATTAAGGATTTATTTTTGTAAGAGGAGACACGGAAAGGGAACAAACAGAAAAAAAATATATTATTGATACAATAGACTAGGTTTCAAGTTCTTGCATTGCACCTGTGACTCTAGTGTCTGGACACCTTCCAGATTTGGGAATTTGGAGGGGGAAAAAAGAAAAGAAAGATAGATAAAAAGAGAATATGAGTAAACATGAGCGTACTTGCTCTCATTTTTTCCCATCTCAGCCATGGTATATATTATTGAGCAGGCAAAGTCATGAGATCAGACATTTTTGTTTAGTTTGCCAGCATAGGAATATTTGGAAAGAAGGGTGGTTGTCTTCTTTCTTTCCTTTGCAAGTCAGTTTCTAGTAAGTCAGTTACGTGTCAATTCTCATTCTCATAGCTTCTCTGTCCCTCTTTTAGAAATAGCAATATATACTTTTCAATTAGAAAATAACAGAATAGACAGACAAAATATAAAATAGAAGGCTTGAAGATTCACCCAGACATGTTCCAGAATTATCTCTTCCCCTTGTTCTGGCCGCAACACCTCAAATTATTTTAGCCTTTTCTCATTGCAGCCTTTTGTAATGCCTTCTTTTCATTTAGCAAAGGTGATAGTTTCTCTGAACACAGTGAGAATCAAAGAAACCCATAGCTGTAACCTGCAGTTATATCACCTGTTATTTTTCATTACAAATCCCTTTCTCCAGTTGCTTATATCTTTGCCAAAATCACTTCATACCAGTAGGTACGCACTTAATTTACAGTGCACAGAAGGGGAAGTTTATCAAGCAGATCCCTTTCCCTAGAAAAGGGGAACTGTATTTTTAAAAGGTTCATGCTTAAATGAGAAGAAAGTTATATGCATGAAATATAACAAATTTCATCTATACACAATACTTGCAAAAATGCAAATAGAAATCCTTGAAGAATCTAGCTTGCTTTTTTTTTCTTTTTTTTTTAAGAAGCGTAGGTTTTGTGATGGTAAGAAAGAGGTGGTTATTTTTAGATAGGAAAAGGAACAAATAGTATTTTCAGGATCCTTTGTTACTGTCAGGTCAGGGTTCCCAACTATGGAAAGCATGTAAGTACAGGTTATGAAACCGTCTTCAAAGTGGCTTGTAAAAGCTGCCTGAGCGGATAAGTGATATCTCATATTAAGGTTGAAAACCTTTGATACAAGCCATGTAGGCTGAACTAACATCCTTTCAGGTGAGGAGAAGGGTGACTTTCAGCCTTGACGTCTGAATCCATATAGAGGGTTTAATTCTGAGCTTTTGATTGTGAAAATTCGTGGAATATTGTCAAGCAGTATAGGTAAAATAGGGGAATGACCTTTTTTCCCCGTGGTAAACTTATTTTTTTAAAATGTGTTTTTGTTAGCAGAAGGAAAAAGGGCAAAAGAACTACTGCAAAATAATACACAGCTAAGGATATCAACTATGAGGAACGCTTTCCGAGCAAATCTGCTCTCTGCTTCAGATTTACACCCCTCTTGCAAGAAGGGTCCTTTTCAAGCAGAGTTTCCCCAGTACAGGTGTTGAGCTGGAGGGGAAGGCTGACCACATACCTGACTGGCAACTCTTAACAAGCTCAGATTAGCGAAAGGGTAACCTCTTGTCATCATCATGATCTGTATGATGAAATTTGTTGGAGCTCAACAGGTTGTTCTAAAAAAGCCTACGCGTAGCAGCATGTACCTTATTTTCAGTTCTCAGTGTTGGAGATGCAAACATTTCTAAGATCATTCTGAGATAACTATAAATAGCACTATGCACAAAGAAGGTCTATAATGCTTCAAAGGGATGTGCAAAGCCTAGGGGGGTGCTCAGACTTACTGCTGTGTGTGATTGCAGAAGAAAGTCGTGAGGCTTGCACACTTCAAAAGTCAGGACATGCAAAAGTTTAAGCAGCCCACGCAAATTAACCTCCCCCCTTCCGCTTGTTCATTACAGTGCATATAATTGCTCAATCAGTTTTATTTCTTCAGGACGTTTCCTTTAGCAGTTAAGAGATTTGATCATGTAAGTATGAATTAAGTTCTTAAATAATCTTTATTGGTATTGAGCAACTTTTTAGCCAAATAGAAATGCAAGCTTTTTGTTTTATTGCTGCTGCTTTGCCTTTACAATCCGTATCTCTTTTTTACCATGACCTTGTCTAGTAAAGATCTCTCTTGTCTATCAAAGCAAGCCTCTGTTCTCAAATGCCTATATGGCACATAATTTACCGGTGTTTTGGTCTATGGGTAACATTTTTACATGCTGTCATAGCTGAAAGAAAAATTACACATGAGCAGTACCCTGTCTGACAATATTTAAGTAGAATCTATAAAAAAAATTTGATTTCATGCAGAGAATAAAGATGTTTCTTTAAAAACATAGGGCTAAGTGGTGGGGATGGAGTCTGAACGCCACATGTCAAGGTCCTCCAGTCCAACAAAATGACTCTGCTGTGGTGCAAACACATACGGATTTAAACCCAGCATAGTTTAAGCCCTCTCTAGAGTGTAGGAGGTGAGGTGACAATATAGTAGTCAGGACTATTATAGGTTTAAGATCATGAGGGGTAACACGCACAAGCTGGAACGTAGAAAGTTCCGATCAAATATGAGGAAAAACTTCTTTACGGTGAGGGTGACAGAGCACTGGAACAGGCTGCCCAGGGAGGTTGTGGAGTCCCCTTCTCTGGAGACTTTCAAGACCCGCCTGGATGCAGTCCTGAGTAATGTGCTCTAGGCAATCCTGCTTCAGCAGGGGAGTTGGACTAGATGATCTCTAGAGGTCCCTTCCAACTCTGAAATTCCGTGATTCTGAGTGTCAGCTTTTTCTTTGTGTTATGGAGGCTGAGGTACACATAGCAGTTATGTCCTGCAATGGGTAATGCAATCTGTCATTTACCTTGTCTCAGTTAGGCTCTAGCAAGGCTGCAATTAAGTCTTTGTATTATTGTTATTGTTGTTGTTATTAAATAATAATAATCTGGTTTCTGTGTTTTCAGTGAGAACACCCAGCCTCATTTAATACACCAACCTTGTTCTTTGGTTTCAATCCACATGTGGAAGTGTTCTGGATTTGAAGACTTAGGTCTCTTTTCTCTAACAAAATAAAATTAGCCCATTATTAAATGTGACCTCAAAAAGAGGGAATGTTCCACACTGTCTTTATCCATATAGAGTCAGGTAGTTTCAACATAACTGCTTCAAGTAGATCCTTTTGGTTGTTGGACATTTGTATTTCTTTCAGAATACTTCATGTAAAGTGATAGGCAATAAACTGGTTAAAAATATTACCGTAAAGAATTTTAAAAGGGTGAAGTAGTCTAAACAAATTCATAATGACTGAATAGATTTTAGGCATAAGTGGCAGGTAAAATTTGATAGATTTGACATGTACTAATTGCCTCCAGCACTAGCTATTGCTGACTAACCAGTTAGGAAAGACATACAGTAATGTCAAATCTGCAAATACAAGCTATATTAAAATACTTGGATTTATTTATGTTCATGAACTATTCTTTTCCCCTGCACACTGAGCCAATTTACTTCCAATGCCTTTATCATGGAATTGTCAGGTTTTGATGAGACTACTGCTCTTTCAGGCTCATTTTTTTTTTTTTTCATCAGATAGTTCAGTGTTGTTTTTTTCCTGTCTCCCCAAACAGAGAAATGATAAAGCTAGTGATGAACTAGAATGTTAACAGTGAATGAGAGATAAGGCAGAACATTTTGAAAATGCTGGAAATGATATTTTTGAATAAGTATTTTAGAGGAAATGGCTCATGATTAAAGCAAAGAAATAAGCATCAGGCATGGTCTTTATTTCCAGCTCTGGCAGAAGCTTTAGTAAATTTTTTAACCTCTTTGCATGTCTTTGTTTCCACATCGGTAAAATGGCATGATAAAGGTGTACAGGAAAGCTAAGCTAATTCAGGGCTGCAAAGTGTTTAGAGACCTGTGGACTTCTCAGATGGAAACAACTGCAGCTTACTTCAGTATGAAAATTTACCTTATTTAAATTACTTGATTACCATGCTAATTAATTTTTTATTTAGAGCATCAGGCACAGCATTGAATACCTCATGTGTATCAGAATGATAACTTATTAAAAAATGGTGGAAAAGAGAGAAATTGATCTCATTTTCATGTCATACAAGAGAGACCAATTTGATAAAAGTTTTGAATTTCTATTAGGAATGTGCCACGACAATAATTCTCAGGCATTATCTGAAGAAAAGAAATGATCATAGATTTTTCAAATAAAGCAAAATCTGAAACTCTTGATTACTTGAAGTCAAAAAGTGTATTGGGAAACCCCTGAGTTCAACTAGGTTGCACAGGTTTTTGATGGACAGTCTGTCCCTTCCTGGCCATCCTACCTATTTGATTTTGGAAATGCTTTTAGAGTTCCCCAGAGGTCCTGTTTTTTGGGGGAGTAGAGAACTGAAATTCTTTGGAAGTACTTTTGTTGAGATGGTTGAAATTAAGTGTTTGGCTTTGAAATTTGAAACTTTTAATTTCATATTAGAGTGTGAGGTGAAAGTAAATATCCTTCAATAGAAATGTCTTCAAGTAAGTAACTTTTTTATTGAAAACTTTGTGTTTTAAAATGTCCATCCCATTAAGACTGAGCATACTATTGTTTTTTATTTACTCTGGATTAGAACATTAATTGTCCCATGGTGAAATAAGAGCCAGTCTGTCCAAATGAAACAAACAGCTAAAAATAAGTGAATAATTAATTAATGAGATGCATGTTACTTGCTAAAGTGTCTCTAAGGGTTTATTGCCTTAGTAAAAAGAAAATGAAATGCTATGTGTATTTTCCTGGTGATGATGTGGAAAATCAGCCAGTAGGAAGATACTGTCTTTGCCATGAGTAACCTCCCAGGAAACAAATACAAGGAGAAAAACCTGGAGCCAAATCGGTTCTTCATCTAGGAGAAAATACTGAAAGTATCAGGATTAACTTTCTTCTAATTAACTGATAAGCTTTTATCGAGTTAGGCAAATACTGTATATTTGAAAATTTTATCCCTAACATATGGTTTCTTATAGCTACTAATTTTGCTATGCTAAGAAATACAGATCTGTAAAGCAGGCAAAAGGATGAAGTTATTTGAGATACAGATGGAAACGCTTTTAAAGTTTCCTTTCAAGTCTGCAAGAACCTGAGGCACCTGATTGCAAGGTAATATATTAAGAGAGGAACGAGCAACCTTTCAGAGTGCAGGCCTTCCGAACACAAAATCCCTGTGTAGATTTCAAGAAGAGGTAGTAACTGAACTGGTTACACCTTTTGCTAATCTGCCTTTGTACAAAAGAGGAAGCCTCCTCCATCCCTGGCAGTAACTTTGAATGAGTTTTAGGCTATATGATCCAAACCCCTTACAATGTATAGAATAGGAATGAACCAGTACAGTGAATTGCCCCAACCTTGTGGTGATAAGCAGATTGTGCCAATCATTTTATTTTTATACGGGAAAAAAAGATGTAATTTTTAATGTCAGATCTATGAGTTTCAGCCAGTAATCTCAATCCTTGGCAAAGCATTCTTACATGAGTTTCGTTTACTATGTCTCAACATTGTCAACTCTTAAATGAAAAAAATGATCAAGCGTATCTGAGGCTTTTCCCTAGCCATTTATTTTATTAACATCTTACATGCTTTGCTTGTTGATTCTTACAGTTTTTGCATTGCAGTTTCAAAAGCTATTTCAGTATACTGGCCAGATAAAGCAATTGATTAATAGATATAAAAAGCTGTCTTATCAGAGCTAAGTTGCTCACTGCAACTAAGACATAATCAGATAATGATTCACAGTGTAAGTTATAGGCTAAAGATGGTGGTTTGTGTAGCTCTCTGGCTTAATAAATGTGCAATATTTCATTGTCTGTGTTCCTTCAACTCTTAGAACTGTAGACATTTGTTTCATTTATGTGAAAAATAGTTGGACTAAATGATTTACTTTCCTCTTGCATCTTTAAAGATAACTGTGCAAAAGAGGGAAATGTCTTAAAAGTTTATACTAGAAGAATTTTAATTACCCTAAACCCTAGCTTTAAAAATGTTTATTTCTGTCCTGTTTAGGAGAGACTTGAAAATCATGGATATTTAATTTGGAGAAGAATCAAAACAAGTGAACCTCAAGTTGGCTTTTCAAAATGGGAATTTAAAAAGCTGTAGTTCCTGAAAGAAAAAAAAAAAAAATTATTTGCACAGAAAGATCTTTGTCTGACCAGAACAGTTTCTATTAGCTAGTAATATATGGTTTCTTATACTGGATTTCTTTTGAAAACAATTACTTAAGGGGAAGATCATGCAAATTAAAATGCTTTGTAGAGATCCTGTCCTTAAAAATGGTAGTTCTGAAGTGTACGTGAAACCACACTGATTTTATATTGTGCTGCATTGAACTGTAGAAGACTATCCAGGCAGAAAGATTTGAAACACTATATGCACCAGCTAGTATGAATATGCACGGAAAGTTAGCTGAATGATAATGTAAACTCATAGGCAGTTGCCTATAGCCACATTTTTTGATGTATCTCTAGAGAAATTGAGAGGAAATTGAGAAGAAATCCCTTCCAGAAGGGGAAGATTTTGAGCCTTCTCGTAATTCTCATAATTTTTTTTTCTTTTTCTCCCCCACTGTTTAAACACAAAAATTTGAGAGGCAGATATCTGGGTGACAGCTGTTGGAAATAGAATGCAAAAATTTCTTATGAATGGGAGTGGGATTATTCTTAGCAATTTATGTCAGGCTTGTAAAACATATTTCGCCTACTCATCCAGAACTATAATAACAGATTCACACCGAGCTTGAAAGACAGCTGGACTTTCAATTATCTTTCTTCCTTTTTGTTCATAATGGATTGAACAACACCATGACCCTGAGTCAATAAACAGGGTAATTGCCTGTGCTGGAGAACCAGTGATTTCACTGTGTTTCTATTAACTTCACGGGGAAACAGGATTTCTCCTGCTTTTTAAAGTTACAGCAACCTGCTTTCTGGTGGGAGTTACCAACTCTCCTGGATTCTCCAGGGTCAAGATTCATCTTAGGAAATAAACTGAAATACATACTGAATTGTTTATGGTACTTCTGAAACCCGTGAAACCTTTCAGAAAGAACTTCCCTGAGAAAGTCCTCTGCTTACATTGAGTAGTGTCCCAATGGAGTCCCATACAGGACCTGATTTAGTTGTGCTTAAACAGTAGGCCAAGCATGAACAGGCTTAGTATTAGAGTCTGTACTTAAGTAGAAAACAGCGTTTAATCAGGTAGATGAAAGTCTGAAGAACCTTATGGATTTTAGTTATGCTTCCTAGAAAACAAAAGAAGCTGACTTTTGTCTTTAAGACCTTCTCGTAGTTCATGTTTTACCCTCATTGCAACTTCCAGGAAATATCCCTGAAGCTCTACACTTGTTTATTTGCAGAGGCAGGTATGTTCATCGGAATATCACATGCCTAAACGTCTTGTAAATCTCTTCATGATAGCGGTAGCATGTTTTAATGATGATGATGCACATACGCATGGGTAGAAACGTAATTAAGAAAAGCTGAAATTTTTCGTGTAGATTTTTAACTTCTAATTTCTCATTTTACATGGCTTGTGGCTGAGGACTATGCAAAATTGCTTCCTGGAGTGATATAAATTGTCTTAACATTCTGCATGCAGGTCACTAATACGTGTTAGTCTCTGTACTTCGCCTGTTGCAATGCTAATCCCAGCCAGCAATACATGAGTGACAGGGTAGTACAGATCTAGCATACAGGTGGTGGAAATGGACAATGGCTTTTTGTCTAGCCTAATCCATCTAAACATTATTTGTCTGCATTTAGCTAGTGTCCGCACTCTGGTTGTGATCAACCATAGGATAAGACAGATCACTCTCCTGAGGTGCTCATCTCTCTCCATAGACTACAGAAGAGTAATTCTACTTTTGGTTCCTCATCCAGCATATTGCTTTCCTGAAGTTAAGAATGGTGTTTGGCAAAAGTGTTTGTGTTTGTTCCAACTTCCTGAACCAGATCTATATCCAAACAGCCAAGGGGATATATTAGCCCTACCTGGATTTATACTGTGAAAAATGCAAACCTAGTGTATCTGCTTCCTTACTCTTGTTCTGGTTTGAGCTCGGTTATTGTGGTACTTCAGGCTCTTTGGCCCAGATCCATCCTGTCCCCGAACGTATCTACCTGCAGACCTATCCAGGCTAGAAGGATAGTCTGGTGTGTGCGTGACTCGTCAGCTGGAAGAACTTGACATGTTTTCCGCCTGAGGTGTAGAGTCTCAAAATGAAGCCTATCTGCAGCAAGTAGGCTTTTTCCAGTTGCTTCTCAGCTGCCTGTTCTCCACAGTAGTTGTCTGCGAGTCATTCCAGCCTCTGCTAACCCCCTTCATCTTTGT
Organism: Dromas ardeola; assembly: GCA_013398915.1. Lineage (NCBI taxonomy): Eukaryota > Metazoa > Chordata > Aves > Charadriiformes > Dromadidae > Dromas > Dromas ardeola. The sequence goes on from VYZM01015638.1 coordinate 143,876, forward strand.
TTAACACTATTTATTTGCTCTCTTCTCCTCTTGTAATACATTGTTTACATAATGTACAACATTACAAATATTTTACAGATCATGGATGCTCCTAAGGTAACTGTAGTGCTACTGCGCTTCTTGGTACTGCAAAAAAAGCTACCAAAATCCTTGATTTTATTTGCTTTTATTGTCTTTTCTTGGAGCAAGAGCCTTTCAGCAGGTTTACTTTTTCTTTTACTTTTTTTTTTTTCCCTCTTGTTGAGAACAAGAAACTCTTTTAAAATATATGAACAATAGGATCCTGGAGAAGCTGAAGTTACTGCTGCAGAGGAAAAAAAGGGGTTTTGCATGCTGGGAGTATGATAATTACACTGTGGGCAAGATTTAAATAATTCTTCCTGGTGAGCTGGGTGGATGCCTCAGGCTATGTCAAGGCTGAACAATTTCTGCCTGAAGAGATCCTGGATCTGCCACATCCTCCCAGGACTCCCAGCTTTCCTTCTTGGGGAAACCTTCTGGAGGAGGGAAGAGAGGGAAGTGTGGCGTATCTGGGTCATGACCACAGTATGGTTTCAGGGCAAGTCAAAACAAATTCCTGGACCCATGAGCTCAGAAAAACTCCCATCTCCAAGTTCAGCCACAGCTTTAATACGCAGGAGCCTTTTAATCAGGTGGAGAAGAATTCTTCTTTAATACACCATTAATCCTATAAACCAAACCAGATTACTTTTTTCTTCTGAAAAAAGTTTTAATTAGGATTTACTTTTATGAAACTTTTCTGAGGACTGATATTTAGCTGAACTGCAGTCTACTGAGAAAAGGGACAACTGAGTGCTCTCTTGAAGTCCCTTAAGCAAATGTTAATTGTCTACACTTGATAAGGACAATAGGTGCTGGAGGGGAGATGCTGCCTGCAACCCTTGTGGTAACAAACCTAAGATTGACACGAGGAAGGTAACCCTTGGCTAAAGTTAGATTCAAAGTGAGATGCTGCCTGTGAAAATTGGAGCTTAAAGCAAAAACACATGGTGGTTGGGGATTTCTGCTAGCTAGAAAATCTTTCTAATAAGAAAACAAGGACTGGCAGGATAGTGCTACTTTTAGCAGGAATTCTGCTCCAAGGCTTGGACTTGGGCTATACACGGAAGCTGTGACTCTCACTCTCTTCTGTAGATTTTCTTTTATTGAACTGTAAATGTTATGTATGAGTAACTATTTTAATGCTTCCGAGGCTGTCTGCCACGCCAAATATTTAGTTCACCCTCAGATAAGGCTGTAGACTGTGTAAATTCCACAACACGGATTTATCGCATCTGAATATCTAAACATTGATACTGAATTGAGAAGACCTGTTAAAAATGTATGAATGCAGGCTTCATTGTTTGCATTTCAGCTGCTTTTTTCCCTAAGACAACACTTAAAAGACAAATTTCTAGGAATTATTTCATTGAGGATTTATTAGCATCTATGTCCTCCTCTCTGCAGGCTCATCCAGTCTCATGCCTTTTGAAAAATAATCAGCATTTGGAGTGGAGTGTGAGTGCAAAATCAAGTACCAGTCAGCCTGAAAAGATGTAGGAATTGATGTAGCAGAAATATATATAATTAATTTGGGAAGATACTTCAATGATAGTTTTACTCATGGCCTATGAAAATGTCTGCTTTGGCTGTGTCGACGTTCCCAGTAGGAGGCATTAGCAACATGAGGTTTCCATGGCCAACCGTTCTTTGGCCAGGGAGTTGAAAAATCACTAAGAAAATAAACAGGGTCTGAGTAATCTTAGTTGAGTTTAGTGGCAATGTTTCTACTCACTAGGCAAAATCCTGCAGGAATTAGCAAATAATTTCCTCCCCTTGCCTCAGTCTAAAACATGTGCTGTGGAAAAAGACAGGGCCACAACCATTTCCATGTGTTAACAAGTATTTTCTGTTTCTTTTTGACAGAGTCATGCAGTTTATCCAACAAGAAACTAAGTTGGGTCTCTGACCTCCCACGTATACTTCCCCTCTTCAGTACGGCATAAGAAAGCAATAACTGACCTTCAGTCATTTATTTGCAGACTAATAAATTAATGTGGAAACCATTCCATGCTTACCTATTGATTTTGAGCATTTCACCATGAATCGTAGTGCATAATGTCTGCATATGTTCCTGTCTGCATTGGTCACGCTAAATGAACAAAGTTAAAAGTTTCAGTAAATTAATTCTTAAAACTGGTGCTTTATTAAAATGTCTGTTGAATTTTTTTTCTTTAAAGTCACATGAAGCAGAGACGCTTCCAGACAAAAGCTGGTTACTTCATGGGCTTTGGAGAAGTTCAGGATCAGCACTGAAGCTTATGGCATGGGTCCCATGGCAAGTGAGGACTCGCAGAAAATTCACAAAAAAGTGAAAGAAAAGACGTTGTAACCTCAGAGTAAAAGTTGCACATGAGCGTCTCTTAGCAACACAGTCCATAAAAGTAAGGAAGCTAATGTTAATATCGGCACCCCAAGTGGCTATCACTCAGACGTCATGACTGTATAGAGTAGTCCCGAGGGCAAATTAAAAGGCAAAATAGTTCCTGTCTTTATTACTTGGTGGCAGGAGAGTTGTGGAATTGCCCTCATTGTTGCATTCGTCTGGTCCTGTCTGGAACACAGCAAGCCCCAGAAGGTCCATCTACTAGAAAATGAAAGGAAATGCTAATGTGTCCGGTTTCTTTATCATCCATAGAATCCTCAGTTCCTTCTGGTAGGTACGTTGCCTGGTGGTTACTGGTATTTGTGGTGCATTTTCCTTTGAGGAAACAGAGAAGAACCTCTTCAGCTGATGAAGTTAAGCCACCCTGGACGTAGATTGTGTTTTGCCCTTTCCAGTGTTTCTGTGGGTGTGAGTTTATCTGTGAGTTTTTCCCCTGAAGCCACTTCAATTTATTCCTTCATGTCTCCTCCTTTTTGCACTTGTCTTTATGTACCTTTCACATACAGAAGAAAACATCTCGGGCAAAGCTTCCCATTTCTCCCGGCTTTTCTCCGTAGAACTGAGCACATCAAACAGTTTACGTGTTCCAGGACCGTTATCTCATGCCCATCTGGGCTGCAGTAGCAGAAGAAAATCTTTACTTTGGGCTGAGATGCTGTGCCTCTTAAGAATGTTTATTTGTCTCCACTGTTTATGAAGGGAACCTAGATTTAGATGTCTATGATACAGGCATCTACATTTTATCATTAATGCCTGCATAATGCTGCATATGCTAGTTGTCTTCTTTTTGGGTTCCATATAAATTATCCCAATGATCCAAAGAAACTGGATTAGCCATGAGAATAAAGGGTAGAATAGTTTTTCTGGATTTACTATTCTAGTATCCTTGGATTGGTGAGGTCTAAGGATGAAAAGGAAGTAACTGGTTGGCAGGACCTGTTGGTTAAATGCTCGTGTAAATGAGTTCTAGGAATTTGTTTCAGAATGAGCATGGAGAACCCAAATTCTCATTTTTGTGTGTGTTAGCTGATTGAAACTGCAAGGAACGTTGTCCTTATCAATGAGTGAATGCCCGTGTGTGTGTATGTATATACAAAATCTATATAATCCATATATTTATAACACATAATTTACAGTGTATATATACTTACATATATATTTTTATTGTACGTATCTTTTAGAGAGAGAATCAACTACTGTGTAACTTTTATTTTCACATAATCCATGCAATCTACTGCCATTCTGCATGAGTAATAAATATTATGTACCTTTTAAGCATATAGCTACAGGGCTTAACAGATTAATTGCTGTAATGTAAAATGACCCCACTGTCCCTGAAGATCATGCTCTGTCAAAATTGCAACTAATTAAGGCTCGTTGGCTATCCAAGTTGATGCAAGTAGAAATAACTATACACAAAGCTATATTTTTATAATGAATTAATTCAATAGCCTTTTCATTAAGCTTATTCAGAAATTTCTTACATGCTTTCATCAAATAGATAGTTACATTCTTCATCTAAAATTTTGAAGCAATTAAGCCATTACTGATTTCATGCATTCAAATTATCTTAGAAACTCTCTGGGGCAGGGACTTGTCACTTCAATGTTTGCGAAATTCTGAGTTCGTAGCAATTGAAGGGCTTTGGTACTACTACGATTGACTTAATAGCAGAAGATCGGAAACTTTTACTTTCATATATTTAGGATGTGTATTAAATAATTTATGGAGGGTTCTACTTTGTTTCTTCTGAATATGACAAATATTATCAGCGCTTTCTTAAAAATTGGCAATTTCCTCTTTTTACTTCCACAGGTACTTCACTAACATGACATGTTAATTTGCATCTTCCTGTGTAACAAAAGGGGTTTTAAAACTGTAAGATTCATACATTTTCTTGTTTCTGAAGAAATGGCACTTTCATACAGGCTTATTTTTCTTCCTTGTGTGAAATATTTCATAGTTATTCGGGAAATAAAAAACCCTTTTAAATGCAAAGATAGTATATAATAAAAAACCCAACCAAACAAAATGACTTAAAAGTCTAGAAATCATTTAGGTAATGATCTAGGTTTACATGTCTTTGTATTTGAATGAGTCCTGGTAGTTATGAAAAGAAATTGATGTTTAGATAGTTGAATAGTAGATTCAGAAGTCTTCCGTACTGAATCGGTGGCAATTCATAACTGTATTTAGAGGAACTGATAACTGCACTATTTATGCGTATTTACAAGTCCTTATTGTCTGCTTAGCAGCAGTCAAATAGCAAAATGAACAGATGTCTATCCCAAGCTTCTTAAAAAGAGCTCAAGAAGAGGGGGAAATGACTTATTAAGCCCAACTAATGGTGCGTAAACTACCTCTCTCTTCAGCATAGATTCACATTTGCATGGTGAGGTGAAGTGGTTCTTGTTAGAAGTAAATATGCAAACCTGTTCCTGATTGCATCCTGGCTGTGGTACATTTATAGTGCTAGCCCTTGGCATAATCTCGGTGGTGTATGCATGGTTTGGAGAGCTGCGTGCATCTGTTTTATTTTCAGGCTTCCAGGTAACTTTTTCAGGTTATTTGGGGATATGGAAAGGGGAGGCAAAACTGTCTCCAGACTGATTGCTGTGGGGCTGCAGAGCGTCAGGAACCTTGCAGAGATGAATTGCTGCTGGCCTCAGCAACTCTCACATTTTTAAGGGACTCGGGGAAGGTTTTCCCACCCTCTTCAGCTCAGCCTCTACGGTCTGGGAGGCAAGGTGACTTTTGGGGACTAAATCTCCGGACACATACCCCAGTCATTCTCTCCAGCTGGGTGACTCTTCCCAGCTGCTGATGCAGGCCTGTGATTAAAAGGCATTAGCTCAGAACATATAGTTTGTTCTAGAGGTTTGTCTAATGCAATTTGTATAATGCATAATCATCCCTGTCTCGCTTATCTAATATGGGTGGAAAATAACTCAGGTTATGAAATTTGCAAGAGAGGCTTGTGACCGCAACATTTTGAAAATAAAAATGCTTGATGATTGTTTATGCTTTTGTTCTCCTTTATGCAAATCGGCTGATGATAAATGAATGCAGTCTTTTTTTCTGTAGGCAAACTGAAAACATATAAGACATGAAATCCTCTACCCTGCATAACTCTAGCTTATCAGTAAACCTGACTGAATGTTTATATCTTTGGTTTCTTTTCTGCAGTTTAGCATGGAGAATGGCAGTAATTGCTACTGCTGAAATAAGTCTGTCACTACCTAGTCATACCGCGTCAAATATACTGTTAAAGTTATGTTAGAACTACTGTGGATGTGGGTGCTTATGTAGAAATTCCCCCCTGTACTTTTCAGTACATTTCACATCCAAGGAGCTCTGTCTCTGCACTGCCTCTCTGAATAATGCCATGACAGTGTCTTCCTCTGTTTGCTGGGTTTCTTCTGCCTTGATATTTTCTGGTACTTCCCACCTCCTCCCTTGCTGAACAAGCCTTTAAATTCTGGGAAGTGCTGGGAATCAGGAAGCACTCCAACTTGCACATGGCTAAGCTATGCTATGTGCTGTGGCGTGTACCTCCTGCACTTGCTGTGTGGCACTGGGACTGTAACTTCTCCTGTGCCTACCTGTCTGACTTCACAGAGCGGCACTATTGCTTCTCTCGTTTGACGTGGACACATGCTTAACACCTGCAGCCTCTTTCGCCAGATTTGCTGTTGCCTGTTGATCAAGGACTCCTTTGGTGACAATTTTTGATGCTGTCACGCAAACAATAGCAATAGTTTGCTTGTGTCTCTGGCACAATGTAGGCAAATCATCACCGGGAATATCAAATGCATCCTGTTTAAAAATGCTGCGTTGTATCAAGTATTGACCATTTCTGTCCATCTAGATTAACGACTAGGTCAAAATGTGGTCAATGTTATGTCATTTTATAAAGAGCTTGTGTATAATTTCTGTCCTCACTTCCTTTGACAGTAACAAGAAAATCAGTGAAAACAAGGCTGTTTAATGCATTTGTTGTCTATGCTATTCAGTGCTACTGATCGATGTGTTTCATACAGACGCACTTTAATTGGCTGCACTGAGGTCAACTTCATCTTCTCGCAAGCCGTTCTGTTCCCCCCATGATGGTGTCCCATCTCATCATTTTTACGTAATAGGTGGTCTTGCTTCATAATGTTTATGTTAATTTGTCCAAAACCTCACCAGGCCATAGCTGAAGCTCCCTGATCTTCAAAATCTTTTAAGAAATTGCACTTGTTCAAATTTTCAGTAAGCCTAGCATGACAAAAAATATTGTGTCATTAAGGGCTTTGGTGATGGGCAGAACACAAGAAGATGAAGGGGAGGGTGGACTAAATGTTGAAGTCCACGGTAATGGGAACAGTTAGGATCCTTCTCAGGAGCACTGCCTTTGCCTTTGGAGGGTTTCTGATTTCTTAAGTTTTAATACTACTGGAGATAAACACAATAGCCATTCAACTGTCAGGCCACTGGATGAGGCAGCATTGTTTCATACTCCACTTGCTCCTGCATGCTGGATAAAGCTTCTACTGCAGATGGTGTTGCTGAATCTTTGGCAAAGTTCTGACTAACCATCCTCTTCCAGAAGCAATTCTTGCAGGGAAAGGCCCATGATACCAGTAGTCGCTTATGTTTTCTGTTTTTCAGTTTCTTATCTGGTAGGTACTGATTCCTCTGAACTTTCCAGGGAAGTTGTGGTGGAGGATGTGGGAAAAGAAGAGGTAAAAGGAGACAGATACTAAGAAGAGGGTAGTCTTGTGAGGAGAAGAAAATAGTAGCTTTGTGACTACTGTCTCTGGATACATTATCTATACATCTGACTGTTTTGAAATAATATAATGGGTATAGAGAAGCAAAACAATCACATTGCAAAAGCTGGACAGTATTGAGACAGGAGGTTATATGACACAACATCTGCAGAAAGAAACAAGAAAAGACATCAATCACTTTCTGAATTAACAATGTATTTTTCAGATCAAAATACTGATATTTTCATTAGAATCTAAACATTTTATCTGCTTACTTGTGGGTGAATGTGGGTTAAACAGCTTCCTCCAATTTTCCGACTACTGAGAAAGATCCTATATTTCTTTTAAAGGACTATTTAAGTTATTTTCAAATGACAAGAGATAGGGTAGGGGAAAGAAGCTATAGCTATTTTTCCACCGAGGTTTTGGTAATTCTATTGAAGAAATCAGGCGGTGACACATGGAAAGGGAGCCCTGTATACAAATGAATCATTCTTGACATATCCCTTGGGCAGTTGTATTTCTTACGCTATGCAGTGCACTGGGACGTACTATTATTATTTCCCATGTGATTATATGTGTGCATATGCTGTCACTTTCCATTGCTGGAATAAGCTGTTTGAGATGGAATGTTTCTGTGTTTAAATCTTCCCTCTTTACTCATCAAGGAAAAGTTGTTTTGATGCAAATTAAGGCCTTACTGAATTTGATTAGCAAGGAAAAATATAGTCTTTTCTTTCTTCTGTCCCATCTCCAGTTGTACAGCTAAGGGAAGTCAACAACCTCTAAGGTGATACTGTAGATGCTGGAAGTGGTGTGAAGTAAAGTGAAAAAGGTGCAGCTTTAACTGACAATTTCCAATTTGAAGGCTTCCAATTTGAATGTGTTGAGAGTTGGCAGCTAGTGCTGAAACCCAAAGGAGCTGTGTGAGTGTTCATTCTCTCCCCACTTCTAGACCTAAGGAAAGATGCCTTGCATGATGCAGTGGGAAAGATAATCGTCTTTTGTAAATCACCATGTGATTCTGTGTGATTTTCAGAGAGATTTGGTTTGTGGCTTTCTGTCCTTCCATCTCTTCTGCTTAGAGCCTGGCAGCATGATAGTGGTGATGCTTTCACTGTACTAAATCAGGACTAAGACCTCTGTGACTCCTGATCACAATCATATCTGGTTCGTCCTGGAGTGAAGAGTCTGGTTATGTTTGTTTGTTCATGTACCCTCCTCTGTCATATCCCTTTTGACAATCGTTATTCTCACTGGCTGTATGTGCTTGTTGTAGGGGCAAACAGTGTTTAGCATCCCTTGTCAGTACAGAGAACGTAACATGCTCAATATTTTGCACAGGGAGTACTAATCATTCAGTGGCAGATTGATTATTCCAGTAAGCATTACTGAAATATGACTGTTCAGTTTTTTGTTGTTCACTGGGTGTTTCAGGATGTGCGTTGCTGTGGAAAGCCGTAGGGACTGTGCAGGTTGGCTGCAGTGAGAAAGGGGCAGGCTCCGAATGCAGCGACTCCTGGTGTCCCCGAGGCTTGCTGTGTTATTTGCCACCCCTGACCACTAAGGTGTGGGGAGGCAGATGAAAGGAGATTTCATCACCCGAATTCAGATGTTTCATTAACCAACCATAGCCAAGGTTTTATCAGACAAAGCCGTACGCGTGATACTGGCTTGTGTAGTCCTGTGTTGTCATCAACCGGTCATTTCACCTCCTGCGTTGCTCCCTTTGCTGTTTTGTTGCTGTTTTGCTACAAAGCCTTGTGCAGCTGTGCTGTGAATTTGATTTGGAAATGGATGACTTAAAAAGTGTGTGAGCTAGGAAAATTTAAGCCAGAACAACAGTGCTTCTTATGAAACCACAGCCAAATTCAGAGGATAGTCTTCTGAGGAACCTTGTGTAGTAAGTGAAGAGAGTGGTTCCTTGATAGTGCTCCTTTCACAACAGGTGGAACTGGCTGGAAGTGTTGAACTGACTGGTGTTGAAGTGCCTTGTAGAATGACGTTTTTGAAGGAGGACTAACTCTGAATTGCCCTTCTTTGTTGATTTAAATATGGATTTTGTTTTAACAAGTCTTCCTATGCTCAGAGAATATGTAGGGTCGTGTATTTTGTGCAAACCAAGTTATTATCAATGGCACAAACGCAAATTGGATTTTTCTTTTCTTGCAGTTACCCATTTTACATTCACCGGTGCCTGCTCTCTTTGTGCTTTATGAGAGGAAGTACTGCGGCTTACAGCTATTTTGTGTTTCTCCTTTAGCAGCTCCCCATGCCTGAGACTTCAGAGATTTTCCTCTTCCCTTGGCACTTGTAATGGCTTTTTCTATCCGCAATTAATAGTCACCGTGCTTTGGCTGCAGCTGCTTCAGAGTTTGCTCACTGAGATGGAGCTTTGGGCAGAGGAGCAGTGAGACGCCGCAGCCTGAGGGGTTGCCTTCAGAACGCACCTAGCGCTTGACTGGTGTACTTCAGTCAAGTTTACTTCAAAGTATCTCTGGCTGTTTCTAGCTGTGCAGGCGGTGTTAGTTATCATGCTGTCAGATGTGCAGGCTGGATCCGTTCAAACCTCAGAAGGTTATTTCAGCCTTCTATTATTAAAGTGTTTAAAAATAAACCGTGGCTTTGAGCGGCTGTCCAAGGTGAGGGGATGGTGACAGCGCCCTTCCCTGCTGGAAGCACAGCGGGGAGCCCACGGATTCAGCTCTTCCCATGTTGTCAGAAGGAGGTGAAGAAAACTGTGTGGTTTCCTATCTCTTTTCTTCCCCATAATCAATTATCAGACTTCTTGACATATTATGACATCAGTTGCTAGGAGGGAAGACTACTTTTGACTGTATGCATTGCAGAGGGTACATAGGATCTCCCAAGTAGGTGAAATTATGGGTCTATCCTAGTCAATATTCATCAGTAACTTCAAATCAGCCAGTAACATTTCTTCTTCTGTCTTTCCTTTCTCTTAACCTTGGGATCTGTCCTAATATAGTAGAGGCAGAGAGAGAAAATTGTTTCACATAGAAAAGGTAACTGATTTAGGATTACAAATATTATTATACCAGAACATATATGACAAGTTTTCTTGGAAGCGTATAATATGCATATATACATGTCTATGTACATATTGGTGATTTGAAATGATTTAGGATATGATGGTGTACATGCGGTCACTTCAAATACATGTCTAGAATGTTCTACAGAAAGGATATGAGGAAAGAATAGAGACGTACCGGCACTTCTGAATGTTCACAATGGTATGCTGTGTTCCTGTTTTTACCCTTGTGTGTGTGTCGATGCATTAACAAACAATTTAGAAGAAATTATTAAACTTTAAAGATAATTCTACCAAAACCTTCTAAACAGAAAGGTGATTTTATTTTATGTCTAGCCTCAAACGTGTGTCTTAAGGGACATTATAGAAATGTATGTTTTGTATAACTTATTATTTCATAGTTGTATTATTTCATAATGAGTATCATAGTGAGTCAACTGAAGTATGAAATTATGAAAAGCAACCATTGCAATACCAAAAAGAAAATGCACAATCAAAGCAAGTATTTAAACTTCTTCCTTTATTCTTTGTTTATATGGCAAATGGAGCAATAGATAAGTGATACATCCATAAAAGAGTCAAGTAGGATTGAAATCGTGTAAACACCATCTGTTGTCATTTGAAGCTCTCTCTAAATGGTATCTTGGATGTAACCTTCATAGTCAAAGGCAGAAACATTTCCTTGCCTCCTTTTAAATTTTTTTTCATTTATGTTGTTCATCTAACTTCTTCAGTTTCAGTCCCTTACTGAAGTGTATGTTCCCAGAATGGTGACCTCCCTATCTCCATGGTCTGTGTAAGGGATTCTGGTTACTGTCATGGTATTATGCCCATGTCATGTCCATGCTGTGAAGCCTTCACTGTGGAGTATAAACCTTACTGCTGAATTATCGCACTCAACTCTAGTAATGTACTCTGAGGGCCAGATGGTAGCATGTCATGGGCATTCGTGTAGGCATTTTATGGGCTGAAGTGTGCCCCACGTCCTGTGTACTTGTTTCATGGGACGTGCTTTTCACTCCCCATGCCTCCAGACTGCTCATTGCTTGAATTTTCTAAGTGACAGTCACTCATGGATGGCTTGTCCTGTTAGATGCTACTGCTCCATGAGAGTGCCCCTTTTACTGCAATTTTCCTTGTTACTGACTTCTCTGACCTTCTTTTACTCTTTGAAGCTCCCTGACCTAGCAACCATCCCTGTTTCATTGAGAAGACCTGCAAGGAGAGCATGATTCTGGAGAGGACTGTGTAAAAAACAGGGATTTGCTGAATGTCAGGGAAATAGTTACTTCCCACCACCACCACACGCCCCCCGCTCCCTCCCCCCCGTATTTTAAGAAGGAGGTGCCTGAAGGTCAGGAGAAATAGCCTGTCTGACAACAAATAAATTTGCCCTTTTGCTCTGCAGAGGTGAAAAGGACTGAGGAGATTCAGGGAGGTCTTTCTCTTGATCATCTTTGAACAGTGAAGTAGAGACTCCTCAGCCCTCTTACTGAATGGTGGCAGATGAAACAAGGGAAGGAATGCTGGTTTAACATTACATGATGAGTAGAAGAGGTGTAATGGATTTCTTCCTTTCCGTTGTCTCCCTGCGGGTTTCGATGGTCAGTCGGAAATGCCACCTTCAACCCTGCAAACCCCAAGAAAGGTGGGAATAGGATAGTAAAGGGTGTTACAATTGTAGTAGCTCTTCATGGGAAATGTTAGACCTGAAAGTTTCTGATCATCTTAGTTCATTTAGCATGCTCAAAAAGCCTTCTTGGTGTATAGTGTCTCAAAGGACAAGAACATGTTTGGCATATTTTCTGTTCTGCAGAAAGGAAGGCACCTAGCCTTCTAATGTCTATTGATTACTGTTAAATATTTGTAAGCAGGTGGAGACAATCTATACAAGGGAGGTAAAGAAAAGTCTCCCTAGAAAGAGAAACAAATGTCATGGAATTATGGTAAATGTGTGGGGATTTTACTTTACAGTTAAAATGAAAATTAATGCCACTGAACTTATGAACTTTTCAACATCTGAAAGCAAAATTAAAAGTCATACCAAACAATGGTGCACCACTGCACTACAAAAATATGCCCCCAAAATGAAGTTGCTTCTAGTTCTCTACAGCAAGCATTAGTACGTTGCAAAATAAAAAGCACTGAACAGAAGCACTCTTGCTGTTATCTTTTGCCAGATTTTTTCCAATATTATTTCTAAGCATATTTTAGCACCATTAAAGATATAGATAATTAATCCCCATTTGTCATGTGAGAAGCACAAAATGAAAGCCATGGCAGTTTAACTCACAAGTAAACCTGCCTGTCAAGACTCAGGCTGTTTTTTAACGTTATTATGTGAAGATCAGGGATGAAGGACAAGGAGAGTAAAGGAACTAAATACTTTAAGAATTCTGAGAACTCCTGAGGCGTTAGTTTGTAAGTCAGACATCCTTTCCCCTTGGGAGGCTTAGCGACTGAATTAAATGAGAAAACAGAGTGCCTTCTTCCATGGTGTACACTTACTTTTGTAACAATAAGAAAAGGAGTTCATCAGGTACTGAATTTTGCTTTGATTTTCCTCTTTCAAGGCAAGCAGTATTTATTGTGGTTTTGTTTTGCTTTGCTTTGCTTTGTCCTGCATTGATAACTCCATGGAAAGATGGAGTTTGTGTATGTGTAGAGTAAAGATGTAAAAATAAAAGGGAAAGTACCACAAATCCTTTTTAATTATATGAAAAACATATTTAAATATTAGAGAAGTTAACTAATGCCTTTAAAGGCTGGCAAAAATATGTTATTTTTACTTGAATTTTATTATTAAAATTCTCCTAATTCCTAATTGCTAATAATTTCTTAGCTTTGAAGATTTAAATAGCTATCTACCATACAACATTGGTTTCTTTTGAACTTTCATTATCGTTATTTTCTTTAATTTGTTCCAAAACAAAAAAGAAACTGTAGAATCAAAAGGTGCATGTGCCAGGCAACAAGTCAAAGTTCTCTTTCATATGCTGTAAACACAGAGGTACAAATAGATGTAGTTATCAGCAATTCTGAAGGTCAGTATTTTGAAAAATTAATTTTTCAGTACATAGGGACAATATTTCACCTAATGCCTACACCCAATGATTATAAATCTGCCCATGTTAGTTTATACTGGTCTGCTATTTCTTACATAGGAAGAGTTCACCAAGCAATACAATAATAATCCATTTGTTGTGGATATATTAAAAAGGTGATACTTTTCCATTTGTGTGGGATTTTTTTGCCATTGTTAGTTTCATATAGAGTCCTGCTTAACTGAAATAAGAAATGCAAAATACATCACAGTAAAATATATCTAGCTTAGGAAAATGTAGCAATGACAGCACATCAAGGAAATCGGAGGTTGATTTTGACTCTTATTATTGACTCATTTATCAAATATTGTGAAGGGAAATATTAACATGCTACCTTAGTTGGTCTCAGTGTATCACAAGTATGTGTATATATTTTGAGAAACCTGTTCTTAAAAACATTCAAAAGTGTGTTTTTTATGGGACTAGAGTATTGAGCTTTAGGTTTTTCTCTGAATGAGTTTTTCTATGAAAACCTGAATCATAGAATTGCCTAGGTTGGAAGGGATCTTTCAGATCATCTAGTCCAACCATCAACCTACCTCTGACAAAAACCATCACTAAACCATATTTCTAAGCACTATGTCTACCTGTCTTTTAAATATCTCCAGGGATGGTGCCTCAGCCACTTCCCTGGGCAGCCTGTTCCAATGCTTAATAACCCTTTCAGTGTAAAAATTTTTCCTAATATCCATTCTAAATCTCCCCTGGCACAACTTGGTTTTAGATACAGTAATTGTAATAGCAGCTATGTAGCACTGTGTATTTTCAAAGAATTGATATGATGGAGAAAACATGAAGAAACTCTTTGAAAAGGGGAATATTTTTAGCTTTTTTTTTCCTCATAAAAGTAATTTTATGGTCTATAGGTCCTTTTCTTATCTTTGAATTCAGTGGCATTTTACCTGGGGAACGCAGGGGAGGATTAAGCTTTCTTAGTAGCCCAGTAGACAAAGTGAGAAGTAACCAGATTAAACTGGGTTTAAGTAAACCAGAAAATGTGATGGCAGGATTAGTAAATTAGAGCCATTCTTCTGAAAAGTGACATAAATGACTAGCGAGGAAACTACACTGAGCTGTGGAGCCAGAGCGTGGGAAGGGAGGGAAGCTACCATGCTGACTTTCTGCAAGTAAACTCATTTGACCACATAAACTGTCAGTTTCTTAATTTTTAAAACATACAAAGATGAAGAGGTGTGCTGGGATGATTTGCTAATGTTTGCAAAAAACGCACGGTGGCCCAAGAAGAAAGTTTGTTACGTTGCAGTCACCCTTACTCTCAGCAGCGGGTTGTCCCCTCTGAAGCTCCCACTCTCAGCCCTGAGGTTTTCTGAAAGGCTTCACACGTGAGCGTGCACGTTAAGACACCTTCCGATGAAGGAATTGTTGCCAGAGAAGACAGTCTTGTTGGTAAGTCTCTGGGGAGACCTTCAAAACTCATGTTCTCTGAATCATGATGTCTACTTTGAACAGTAGCAAGCAAATCCAGGCTTGCCTCTGTTAAATAAAAATGTGCAACAGGAAATATCACTTGTCCCTGGGGTTATAAGCAGTCTTTAAAACATACTACATAAAAGATGGTTTTCTCTTAAACTTTTATTTGCACTGTTTCTTTAGAGCAAAATATTTCTTTATTTCTATTTGAAAGACGAGGTTTTGTTCATTACAATACATTGTCACTCTAGTACAGAAGTTCGTTTGTAGGCTTTCTATTAACTGATTGTTTTTCTACCCCAGGTTGTATATCTGCGTTTTAAATAGAAAGGAATAAGCAGTCAGTCATTCAACCAAATAGAGTGTATCTGAAGGTCAAATTAAGATGGCACATTTGTTTCATGACCTGATAAAACTGCAGTGTTATTCTTTTGATAAAAATTTCTTCTGATCCAGCTTAAACAATACATGGGAAAAAAATTATTTTAAAACCTGCCCTTATATTATACTTCCCTTTAATGCCTGACTTACGAAAATTCTTTCACTTGACATAATTTTACAGCTACAAATGGCCTGAGATGCAACAAGCAGAAACTATTCTGTTGTGCTTTGGGGTCTGAGACAAACATTTTGATTTGAAAGTAAAAAAAAAGTAATGGACATTCAAGGACATCTAAAGAATGTGATACAGTCTAGCCATAATGAAATATTTCAGGGGCGAAATAATGTCACTTTGATTTTTTTTAGTGAAATTTTAGAATGCCATAAACATTCAAAAATTCTGAATTTTCTCTTAAATGTAAAATCTCATATTCAACATTTCAGACTTTCCTCACATGAGTGGATTTTATATCTATACTTCCCCTCCTCCTCTCCTCAAAATTAGGGTAAATTAAGCCTAACAGATCTAACCAGAATTGCAGTCACTATCAAATCTACTGCCTTACAAAATCTACTCTCTGTGTATGAAGTATCTGCAAGTTGTTTTGATGGTATTAGTATTCTGAGTGCATTAGGTGTGAAGATGGGAGGCATCTGCTCAAATGTTGGTGTCCACACAGAAGTTCAGTCACGCTGGTTTCCTCTCATAATCAGCGTAGGCAAATGCCCGCTTTCATGTCCTGTGGTTCAGTTCTAAAGGAGACATCTTTACGGGTCAGGTGAGTGCTACCTTAAAATTGCCGGACTCTCTCCGTTGACTATAAGAAGAGGCTAGAAGGTAGGAATTCTGTGAGGACACGCTATAAATGTAGGAGTGTGTCTATTTTCTGGAGCCCCAGTCAGCTTAAACAGAACAGAGCCCTAAAAATTCCCCAAATGGGGCTGTTCTGGGTAAGGAGGATATGCTCATCTCCTGATGCCCAGAAAATTTAAAAGACAAACTAGGGCGTCAGCTGGTAATTTTGGGCTCCTCCAAGCTCTGATGACAGATGAGGGGGCTTTTTTAAACCATAGTTTTGATGAGGTTGGGGACTGTCACATGTAGTGTCTAAGACCTCTGAATTTGGCCTCATGAACCTGGGAACCAAAAAAAAAGGTGGAGTTTACTAGCTAAGAAGAAATAGAAAATGCAAAGGTACCAATTCAGAAAAATGAGCAATTTTCACCACAAGCTTATTTCCCACTAACTTTGATGAGATTTTTTTAGTTCTACAATAACAAGATGTAAGAAAACATCTTTTAATAAGACCTCTTTGAGGTAGCTTCCAGCTTGGTCAAAGATTTCGTAACACTTCCCATTCAAAGATGATGTGTGCATGACATTTACATTAAACAGCACATTTTCATAGTATTATATGTGGTTTCAACTGCCCTATCTCAGCACTTAAGAAATATACATCAAAGAGTTTTAAATCCTACCAATCCTACCAGCTCTGTTTCCCTCTTTACATAATTAAGTTAATCTTTCAAGGCAAGTTGACACATGTAGTCAATTGGTCACAGGGATTTTTAAGATGATATTTCATATTCTTCTAACAGGAGTGGTGGTGAAATCTAGCTTGGGAAATTTTCTACCTGCACTGACAGTTTCTTCTTATTAAATTCAAAGTGCATATATGCTGATTGATTTCTGATTAAGTCCTTGTCTTCTGGAATGATCCAGATGATTTATATAGACAGTTTCTTTTGCAGTCAAATATTAAGAGAGAATAATTCACTGTTACATGCAATTATTTGCAATAATAGTGATTTGATCAGTAATATTGCCAGGATTTCAGACACTGGCAACATAAACTGCAATAAAAAGCTATTATAGTTCAGTTTGTTATAATTTTCCTCACATTTAGCTGCTCTCATGCATTATTAGTTGAGCTGTGAAATTTATAGGCAGCTAGAGACACAAACAGCTACCTAGTATGGAGCGTGAAACCTACTTTTAGTGACTGCTGGCGTCTTGACTGATGTGCTATTATACTAAAAAAGTGGTATACAAACAGTTTACTGATGAAGGAAGGATCTTTAATTGGGAGTTTGACCAAGGCCGACTAGATATTAAGGAGAAGGTCATGTGCAGAAAATTGGTTCACTGACAAATGGCATGATCATCTGCAGAATGAAATCAGGGACTCTGCATGACTGATTGCCAAAAAGCGAGAATGCGGTAGGGGCTACAAGATAAAAGATTTAATGTCATCACAGTAAGATGATGGTGGGTCAAATGCCACTCCTGACACACCATTTTGAGTCTGGGCTAACTTCTGAAATTGCTGAACCAGCTTGGGTTTCTGTTCCCCATGTTTTCACTGTCACAGAACTATTTCTGCTCCAACACTTTCTGGAGGGCACATAGCTATCTGTGTGTTTATCACCACTTGTTCCTGCATCCCTGTAGGAGAAGCATCCAAGGGAGATGAGCCAGGGAGGTGGGAGGGATTGTGACTAGGACTGTTTGCTGACCCTTGGCTTGCAGAACCACCATAAGCAAGCCTTCCAGCTGGCGCCAGGGGAACAGCTACGATGAAGGAGAGATGTAGGACTGTTATGTTCAGTGGAATTAGTCCAGGCTTGCAGTTACTCAAGCGGCCTGTTGTTGACAATGGCGTGGCTGTTGTCGCTATGAGAAACCAACCACACATTGGCAAGAGGGAAAGATTGCAGATTAAATATTTATGTCATGTTTATTTACCTTTTCATTAGGAAAGCAAACAGATTAATTACCTATGGCATGGTCAGGTTAAAGATAAGATGATGTATTTTTTTTATGGTTCCTAGTGAAAATATGGTCTCTCTTTAGATGTATTCTTAAAACGCCCTAAATAGAGGAACTAGCATGCTTTGGAAGTTGCAAAGGAGCCAGTAGCAATGTCATATTTTCAGCTATGTATATTTGCCAGGGAGGGATCCTATCTTCTAAACAGCAGCTCTTTCTCTCTGTCCTTTGTTGCCAAGTGTGCAAGAACAATTCCCAAAGCTGTTGCACTGACAGAAGGAAACACTTGTTTCATTTCATGTTTTCCAGCTATGGTAATTGTGATAAGCTCCTTCCTCACAAATGTTCAGTATTAAATCAGCACCTGTGGACATGCTTGTGCAATGGAACAAACCTCTGATCTAATGTATGGAAGTGGCCTGAATCTAAACTACACATTGCATCCTAGTCTTTCTGTGGGAGGTGGTAGATTTTATGGAAACCTGGGCTTTGACTGTGGTATGAGGGACTGACAAAATCTGTGAGTGGCTATTATGTTAAATTGGTACTGATGATCTGAGTAAATGTTCTGCCCATGCCCCACTTTTCCTGAACCAGGCTGTCTACCTGAGGAATCAGGGTGCTCCTCCTAGGGGAAACACCATAAATAGTCATCTGACTGAAGGTCAGCTCTAAGAAAAATTACAGTTATTTGTAGTGTGTTTCTACACTGCTGTGCTAAGAACAGCTCAGTTTGACTTGAGGGCCAGAGCTCATGGGCTGCTGGTGACATCCAGGCTAGTCCATTTAAAGGTGCACTGCAGCTCCCACTTGTAGACATGTTCCCTCAGGTATACTGAATTCTGTTTTTCTGTTTCATTCCAATATCTATTGTTGTCCAAATTACATGTCCTGGAGAAATGGGAAATCTGAAGTGCTCCTTTAGTGCTGCGTGGTGGCAGCAAGCCTCGGAACTAAATTAAGCTGCCCCATTTGCAGGTAGCTTATTTGGAAAAAAAAATAATAGGATGCTGAATTGAAAAAATGATTCTTTTTTCTGTATCAAGTATGTGAGTCTTCCTTTCCCTCCCTTCTAACCTGGGAATTCCTCCTGTCTCCTCTGTGAGCTAGTTAGCACACATATGATAAGCAGCTCTCAAATCTAGCCTGAGGTTTAAAGTAACTTCATGCTGAAGATCAAAATGAAGCTTCTAATCAGATGAATGCCATTAATTCAAAACATTTCTGCTGGCATTTCATCGACTTGGGTTGCATCTAGGATAAGAATATTATCAGAGGTTGAATAAGGCTGTGTTTACTTTTTCTCTTGTACTCAGCTACATTATTTGGTGCAATTATTAGTACTATTCTTAGAAATTAGGAGTCCCTTTATGAAACTAAAGGTTGGAAATAGCAACAACTGTTTTCAGTCTCCTATAAGTCATTCCAGCTGGTAATCTTAAAAATGGCAGTGTCATAGTCTTAGAGTGCCTTGAGGAAAGCTAGGTAAATTTTATTTTACCAGCCTTCTCCATTACACCAACCTGTCCACATGTGCCATTTAGCAGGTACATCAAAGAAATGTACACTCTCGTGTACACTGTTGACGTTTTGAACTTCTTTTCAAGCTTACTTCTTAGCTAAGCATGTAAGAGACTATTAATTAATGATTCCAGACCAGCATCTTGCTGCATGTCTGCATATCTTACAAGCCTGCACTGAATACGTTTATTGGGCACTTCTAAATTACACGAACCTTTCCAGATTTACTTTGAATAAAAGAAAGATCTTAAAGTCCCTGTCACGAGCCAAATCTTGGATCATGTACCAATGGATTTCAGAGTTTGTTTTATTGCATCTCCATAAATTTGCCACACCTAGTAACTGCAGAACAGTACAGCAGCAGTCTGTGCACATTGGGTGAGTTTATACACACGCAAAGTCAGCATTAGATTACCAAAATCGATGTGTTTATTCCTGGGTCAGCAAGATTCTGAAACACGTGCCCCACTGAAACCTCTGTGTCCTCACATTGACTTCAAAAGAATCGCACAGTCACCGTCTCAGACGGTCTGACATTGCCAGGCTTTCTCTAGGTTACTTTTTTTGGCTTGCTCTCCCATTTCCCCAGTTCTATGACTTTGGGTTTGATTCTGGTCTCAATTCTAATAGCATGAAACTCCATGGAGTCGTACGAAGTTATTCTGTTATTATACCAGTGCAGCTGCATTCATAATCAGGTCTTGTTTGGCGATGATCAGCCGCTGAAGGAGTACAAGCCGCTTATATTTTTGGAAGAGTGTTGCTAAAACCAGCTAGCGTTGCAGGCAGCCTGGATCTGAATGAAGCGAGGGAAAGAGGTTTTTGCCTGTGCAGGCTGTTGCTGCTCTGTCACATAGAAGGGTGCATGAGTGCCACCCTAAGTCTTGTCTAATGGCCTGCTGCCTCCCTAGTGCGTCTTGTAAATGTGCATTCAACTGATAAATATTCTTCTTCTGCTTTTGCGTGTTGCTTGCCTTACTGCCTTCTATTATCTTTAATGGGCCTAAATTTTCAAATGGGCTGCTTCTGATCTCCTTGTGCATGTGTTGCTATATGTAAATCTTATATGACCATATTTTGCATGAGCCAATTTTATGCATTGTCATTTCTGCAGCCAAAAAACCCCAAATGATTTAATATTTGGCTCTACTTACTTACACATAATTTTGGCTTATTTTGCTTTCATAAGGGGAGTTTTTTACCTACCCTGTAATCTCTTCTTGGAAAGTAGAAGAACCTCATGTGCCAAACCAGTTACGGCAATGTCACATTGTGGCCTTTTTTAGCCTCCTGCAATGTGTGTATTTCAATAGGACAGAACTGCAGAAAGTAAATATAGTCATGTTTTCACATAGTACTATTATCAGATAAGTAAAATAAAATATGAAAAATACTTTAACTCAACCAGTACAGGTGGTAACTTTCTGTTTTCCTGTTCTGGTTATCTGATGCAGTCATGGGTTTGTGACAATGAGTAATGTAATATACCAGCAATTTGTCCTTCTAGGGTGGGCACAGGCCTACCTACAAATGCACAAAAATCTTTCCAGGCCAGCTTTTTTCATCCTCAGTTTCTAACATCTGAGGATTTGGATCATTGGTCAGTGGTAGATAAAAAGGGATTTAATAATAGTCATTCGAGTACTTTTTCTGGTCATATCCAACATAATTTTTCATACATTTGAAATAAACTGTTAATGAATATGAAGCTGTGAAACTTAGATTTTCACAGTGTTGCTCATCACTTCATATCTGAAGCATTATATCACTTGATAACCTGCTAGTAGTCAAAGTGTTTAATGAAATCCCTACACGAGATGTGAGGAATAAAACTTTTTTTATCTTTTAAACGTAGGCCTCCCCAGTGAGCAAAACTCCATCTCAGCTGGCCTGACACATACTTCAGTTGGGGCCGTAAGTGTCCTATTGTGGTTTAACCCCAGCTGGCAACTAAGCACCACGCAGCTGCTCACTCACAACCTAGAGAAAAGGAGGCTGAGGGGAGACCTTATCGCTCTCTACGACTACCTGAAAGGCGGTTGTAGAGAGGTGGGGGTCGGTCTCTTCTCACAAGTAACAAGCAACTGGACAAGGGGAAACGGCCTTAAGTTGTGGCGGGGGCGGTTTAGATTGGATGTTAGGAAATTTTTTTACACTGAAAGGGTTATTAAGCATTGGAACAGGCTGCCCAGGGAAGAGGTTGAGGCACCATCCCTGGAGGTTTTTAAAAGACGGGTAGACGTAGTGCTTAGAGATATGGCTTAGTGATGGTTTTTGTCAGAGTTAGGCTGATGGTTGGACTAGATGATCCGAAAGGTCCCTTCCAACCTAGGCAATTCTATGATTCTACATGTTCCCAGGCTATAGTGTGTATCTGTAGCCCAGAATGCCTGTTGAGATTCTACTGAAATTTTATGACTGAAATCTGAAAAAAGTGAATAGATAAATTACTATTTTTATTTCAGAGACCCTCCCATCTCAGCACTGCAATTATCTGTACCTGAAGGATTACCTGTTTCCTACTCGTTTACCTTATGAATAACCTACAGTGAACTTATGAACAAGAAAGGCCTCAGAATCAGGAGACTTACATAATGGCAGCTGTTCAAAAAGCCCTCTTAATGCTGGTATTGATTTAACCTCATGTAACATAGAGAATTTTCTGAATTGCAGAAAATTTTTAAAGGTGGGTCAAATAAGAAAGATGTAACTGGCAGTGTGGGTAACTGTAAGAACTGCACCAGGACATTATATAATCAAAAACCCAGTAATGAAATGTTAATCAAGTGAAAAAATTTCCAGAAAGCTATGACAGCAAGGCATGGGCTGTGGAAGCACTAGCATAAAGTTTGCTATATATCCCATACAGAAACGGACATAAAAGCCCGAGAGTATCCGAGAGTGTCAGATGAAACAGTGTGTACAAACTGAGATTTCTACTGGTTTTATTTTCCATAAAGCTAAAGAGCTTTGTCAGATTCCCACATTCATGTGTTTCCTATAGGGAGCCTGGGCAAACAGCCTATGTTCTGCTTATCTCTCCTTCTATCAAGCATTCCCAGTTCCCACTGCAGGAGGTGCTCAGTATTTCACAGGATTGAGCCTGAAAAGCTCCATATATTTGGCTCTGGTTGAGCTCCAGCCACTCTTTTTATTATTTTTTTTTTTTTTTGGATAGAAATAATATTGGTGCCAGCTGCGCAAAATGAAAAAAAAAAACAACCCACCCTTGCTTTGTCTCATTCTGTGTCTGATTTCTTCTGGAGAGAAGCTCTTGTATTCACTGAATGCGTGGCCAGGCCATTTGTCTGAAGGCCAGTTTTTGTTCTGGGTTGGCAGTGTAGTATTTTTATAAGCTTCCCCCCCCTGCTATCACTGCAGCTGCACCTGGCAAGAGGAAACAACCCACAATCTAAAAAGATCATCAGAACAATAATGTCTGCTTCTCTCTTGACAGGTTAATTAATTGCATGCCATTATTATATCTTGTGTGTGGTTTTGGATGGTTTTGATACTTTTCTTTCAAGTGCGTTTCCCGGTAGGGTTTGTAAAGGCTGGTGCATTGTCTGCCTGTCTGGCACTTCAGGTCGCGCTTGATGCAGAAAGAAGAGATGGAGAGGAAAAGAAAGAGAGAGTATGTTGGTGTGTTACAGTTAGAAAATCTTACCCACTAGGAACTGGGATAAAATCATAGGTATGGCTGACTGGAAAACAAAAATTTTGTTTCATGAAATTTTGGGGGTTGTAAGTCTGTTGCATAGCCCTTTGGACGGCAGGGAAAGGTGGACTCCACATCAGTCCAAGGTTGTGGTTTGGGGCACACATTGACTCCTTAGAGACTTTAACATGGTTTTTCACCTCCTCTGTGAGCATCCTCACCCCCAGCTACTGGCTGTTTTGGTGGGAAGCCTCTGTTATGGGAGGGAGACGGGGGAGAGCAGAAATTAAATTATCTCCTGGAGAGACTGGTATTTCTACTGAAAATTTCGTGAACAGTTTTTCTGTGAATAACTGCAGCTTTTCACCTCTTGGATTGCGTTCTTTTAGAACTTAAAGTAGCAGCATGCAAATGATGTGCTAGAACTAAGGGAGTTGACCAGACATTATGATTTTTCAAACTGGAACATTTCCAGAGGTTGTATAACACCTCTTTATGTCCTCCCACCCAGAAATATATTGAGACTTACGGGATGAAGAAGTTTGACAGTTTTCAGTGTTCTTGGAAGAGCCACTGCCACAGAAAGTTTTAAAAGACATAAGTGCCATATTCATGTATCAAGACTGTCTTGGATAAGCAGGGTAACATATCAATGTCCTCATTCTGCATAAAGGAAGATATTATTAGAAATGTGTTATTCGTATGCAAGTGTGTAGGTTTGGAGGGCATCCGTCATATGGCCTGAGACATGAACTTTATCTCCACACAGGAATGTGCCAGTGAAAGTGCCATGGACTATGTGGTCCTTCCAAATGCTCTCAGTAATGTGCAAATGTTCCGGAGTTGCTAATGACTGTTATTGGTCACTGCTTTTGAGTACTGCTGTATGTGGTACCAGTGCAGAAAGCGCGCCCTGGCATCGAGGGTTCGGCTTCACATGAATGCAACGAGTGAATGTGGGCATAGTTGGACCAAGGGAAAAAAACAAACCAAAGCACAATGGACTTACACAAACACCCTAATTTATAAGTGGATGTCAGTTACTGTATAGGAATTTTTTATTCCATCTAGCAATGACAGAGGAACGAGGTCTGAAGGTCTGGGGAGCAACCAGACTCCCTGCAACATGTAGGAGACAGGTTATTTCTATATGAACTTCAATGATTTTCATCTCTGTTGTATACGACGAGCTAGAAATAGTCTTTTTTTTGGCACTGGGACATCTGGAGCAGTGTCGTGGCCTGGGAGCCGCCCACCCTTGCCATAGTGAGCTGGAATTGAGCTCAGGATCAGGAAGCACTACAGGCACCTGGGATCCAAAATCCCAGACCACAAAATATAGACGGTATCATGGATCATCCTGGAATACTTGAGCTGGCTGGATGAAAAATACACTGTACAGGTGAGCTTATTATTAATTTTAATTTAGCAAGTAATATCTCTTTTCGTTGTTTTCCTCTAGAGAAAAGTTGAACTGGATTTGCAGACAGTAGTCTCTACCGCAGTTGTGAAATAAGATGACTGAAGTTCCTTGCAATGCTAAAAATGCCCTGTGTAGCAACATTCTTCCACTCGTTGAGTGGACATGCTGCTCCCAACCTTGCAGCCTTGAGTCCTGCAGCACACCCATCTGACACTCCCTGTCTTTCCCTAGGGACCAAACTCATAACTGCACTGTGAGACATGCACCAAAGGTCTGGGAAGCCTGCCATAGGCAGGCTTGACAGAACTGCATTTTGAGAGAACTGGGTTTGTTCAGCCTTGAGAAAAGAAGGCTTAGGGGACACCTTATCGCTATATTCCAGTATTTAAAGTTTGGCTACCGAAAAGAAGGAGACACCCTTTTTACAAGGAGTCACATGGAAAAGACGAGGGGTAATGGGTACAAGTTATTCCTGGGGAGATTCCGATTGGACACAAAAGGAGAATTTTTCACAGTGAGAACAATCAGCCATTGGAATAAACTCCACAGGGAAGTGGTGGATTCCCCAATATTGGACACTTTTAAGATTCAGCTGGACAGGGTGCTGGGCCATCTTGTCTAGACTGTGTTTTTGCCAAGAAAAGTTGGACCAGATCCTTGAGGTCCCTTCCAACCTGATATTCTATGACTCTATGAAGTATAAGCAATCTGTATTTGAACTGAAAATAGCATATATTATAAACATAGCATTGTGGTGGTGCATATCCTTTACTAAAGGAAGAAGCAGCCTTTTATTTCTAAAATGGGGCAGAAAGAAGACCTCTCTCTGCAATGTCCTACAAAACAGTAAGAATTCTCTGGTGCGTTTAAGTTTGCTTCTGTTTCCCCCAGCCTTCCAGGTTTGTCAAATGCAAAGTCTCTTAATGTGTCTCTGCTCTTGCTTGGCAAAGGAATCCTACACACTGCAAGTGATAACTTTATATTAGACTATTTTAGTGAGCAGCACCTCCCCTAGAAGCTTCAGTCCAACAACAACCCCCCTCAAAAAAACCCCAAACCACCAACCCCTATTTGAATAAAGGTTGATGTTTTAATGCAGTTGTTAGAATTCTGAACGTCTTAAGGGACAGAGAGTCTCAACGGTTAAGAATCATTTGTGAGTAACAGTGGTTTTGTTAGGAATTAGGAGGCTGTAAAGAACATGGTCACCAGTAGCATCCTGGTAATTTTTTAGTTTTGTTTTCAGTTTCCCAAGAGTTACCAGGGCAGATTTCATTAGACACCAAGGAAGTGGGCTTTCATTCAAATCCTGAAGAAGCAAACCATCTGGAAAACTCGTGATGAAATGGCTTATGTTCATATTCTACATCTTGAACTGCAGAATGGTAAGAGAAGAGTGAGTAGGTGAACTGATGAAAAAGAGCTGAAGAAACAAGGTGAAAATGAAGGCTGAGCCTGCCACTAGACTTCTCTGCTTGTATGCTGTTAAATAAAGTTGTTTTTCTTGGCATGCATCATTTTGTCAAGATGTTGTATGACTGTCAGTGATATGTAAACAAAGAGAATTTATTACCCTTCAAATCATGACTGCAAAGCCCTAAATACAAAAACAGAGTTCCCCAAAGCCCATTTTTCTACTTCATAAACGCCACCAGTGACCGACGTCTGTTGGTGTGTCACATGCATATTTCAGCAGCGACAACACTTGTAAATCCATGTACAAGCTCCTTGTTTAAGAGAATTATGCAGACAGACATAACCCGTCTTGAAAGGAATGTGCCAGCAGTAAATATCCCATGTGGACTTTAAACTGGAAATGGAAACTGCAAAATGTGCCTCTGTCCAGCATTGTGTGTGCCCTGGTTTGGGGTTGAGCAGAGCCACCTTCCTGTTCGGTGAGAGAGGATCCTTCTCTTACTTGTTGCTGTGGCAACCAGGGTCCGCTAACCCTGTTGTTCATCCCATGGAGGGGTCACACCAGTGGGGAGGAGGGGACAGGTCAGGTGATCCAAACTGACCAGCAGGGTGTTCCATCCCATCTGCCCTATGCTCAGTATAAGAGCTGAGGGATCAAAGGGGTCGGGATGGCTCCTCTTCTTCAGCTCTTTTCCGATAGCTGCTTCTTCAATGTCTCTCTTTCTTCAGTGACTGATGTCTGAGAAAGACCCTGTCAGTTTGTCTACCTTGGATCCCAGTCAGTGTGTTCCAGTTCCCATTTGTCACTGAGTCCAGTCTGGAACTTTCCCAGTGCCTGCCGCTGACATCTTCATAGGAACTTGATCCAGATTTGTGTATATTTATATATATTGTATCTATTTAATGATTTCCTTTTTATTTTATTATTAGTATTAACTAGTATTAAACTAGTTTAGTTTTTTTCTAAACTTACAAATCTCTTTATCTCTCTTCTTCCTCTCCTTGGAGCGAGGGGTGGGGGAGAGCATCTGTCGTCTTGTCATTGGCCAGCCTGGCCCAAACCAGGACAGCATGCCTCTCCTTTGCAGATTACATTCACAAACAGTCTCTAACGAGCATAGTCCACCCGGTAGCGTCAGCAGTGGCAATTCATTCCCCTGGAGTTCCCACTCTGTGCGTAATCACCAGCAAGATCTGAAGTCATGTCGAAGAACCCCTTTACTGCGTGATTCCCTGACTCTGGTATTCGTCACAGAAACTCCCTCTAGAGAATTGTCTTCCCTTAACGCAAAGTTTCCTCTGCATGCTACAAACATTGCCTTTCATTGCTTTGAGGATCATTATAAAGATGCCAGCCCAAATTGTAACCAGTCTAGAGTTACTTTCCTTCAGGTAGCCTGAAATCCTAGTTGCAGGGGCAAGAACTGCCCCTGTAAACTCAATGGCACTTTGACTCTGACATATAAGTGATAATATTAATGTTGATATTGCTGTCTGTTTTACTGCAGGTGAATTTTAGCCATCCAAGACATCCAAATGCGTATGCTAAGATTATATTTCTTCCCACACCCCTTTGTGTGGACAATTTAATCAAAAAGATCCTGGAATGGGTCTACTGTGTATATTCCACTATTGATTTTTCATAAGTAAGCTATTAATGTAAGTTAAAAAATAAATAAATGGAGTTTAGAACCACAAGGGAAAGGATATTTATTTTCTGACTAACTGTTATACTTCTGAAAGAGATGTCGTTGTTCTACAAAGCAAAAGTGCAGCAGACAGATGGTAGCTTTCCCTGGCAAGTTGGGAAAGCTGCTTCTGAAGCCTGCTGGGTTGGGATGAACACTCTTGTCCATCTCAGCACCTGGTTCTGAAGATATAAGTACTATGGTGGACCAACAGGTTTGACACAGGAATTCATTCCTCAGTTCTCCTGAGGTCACAAGGCAAGTTCCATATGGTTCCCCTCTGCTGCTCGCAACCTCCCTCTTGTCGGTAACAAGCTCTTGGATAAAGAAATCCTCATCAGGATGATGATCTGTGCACAACATCGCTGGTATTTGTCATTGTGCTAATTAGTCCTACCCTGAGTATTAGGATTAGTGTCAGTCCCTAGGGCAAACCGGTGATAAAGCTCTAAGAAAATGTTTAAGCTAAATAATGTTGGCAATGCAGATGCTTTTAAATAATAGGAATGCATTTGAAATGGTGCTGTATGCGGCTTCAATGCTAATGCTTGAAATGGCAATAGCTTAGAACATAATCTAAGTATTAAATAAATGTGTAAATTGGATTTGGAAACATTCATGGGGACAGAGGGCTGGAGGAGCCTCTTGGGTCTTTCAGTCCAATTCTCTGTTATCACAGGCCCTATGTCATATAATCCCTCTCATAAACTTGTGTAATCTTTTTCATATGCTTAAACATGCTTCTCTCAGGATCTAGAAGAGGGACTTGAACTATCTTTCATCTCAGTTCAAGTGTCTGCTTTGAACAGGGCAGGAATGAAATCTGAACGTCACAGTTGTCTGAGTATCCTAATAACTGTCGTACTGGTGGCTTTTCTCTTTCTTATGTTCCCTTTCTCAGTTCAATTGAACTGTCATTTCTGCATCCCTGGAGACAGGGAATTTTAATCTATCAAAAACTGCAAGTAAGCTACATATAGTTTTTTACCTATCTTTTGGAAGACCTTCAACAAGATTCTGGGCAGCTGGTTGACCGATGCAATTTTTTTTTGCACCATGGAGTCAAAAGATGTATCTGAAAAAACAATGTGTATGTATGAACTAGTGTCGTCTGGGGTGATGTGCTCAGTTCCTGAGAGTCCGGATAAGCCTGGCTGACTACTGTTGCAATGAATAATTCACTGTCTGTAAATTTAGCTTTGATCTATGTGATTGCGTTGTGAGCTTGAAACATACTCACATACATCAGGCACAGGAGCTTTAACAGCCTTCCCCTTCCCCCTTTCATAAAAACGCCCTTCTGACCTCAAACTGTTCTCTAAGTGCATCACTCTTTCAGCTGTACCAGAGTGTTAGGGTGCAGAGTTCATAAATTTAGGTATGTCAAAGATTTTTTTAAGTCCTTTAAAGACTTTTTAGAGGCTCCTGTGAGATCATGGAGGAATTCCAAGGACACCGTCTTGTCTGACCTAGGAAAAGATTAAAGTTGAGATAATGGTTTTATTTTATAGACTATCCAGTGATTTGACTATGGAAAAGCATAAGCCTTTCTGTGAAGAGGAACTGTTTTAATTTTATTAGATGGTAGATTTGTTTAATTAAGGTCAGCATTTATCCTGTGCTCTCTACCACTTTCCTGGCATCTAGCTGATGCGGGGGAGGAAGCCTTCAGCCTCAAAACGAGGCCAGGTTTGGAGGAAGAAATAATATCTTTCATTAGACCAGTAATTCGGCTCAAAAAAGCGGATGAGTTTGCAGGCATGTGTGCCCTTCAGATTCAAATATAAAAGTCACAGAAACCACATAGGGAGAGTATACTGGCATAAAAATCCTGATAAGGTGGTGAGTGGAAGCAGAAAAGATACCTCAAGAGTGGCTGGACCAGGGGACCATGGGGTGGTATCAGCGTTGGAGCAGAAGGAAGACAAAGATGCTTTTGGAGGTGGGAAACAGGGAGGTGGTTGTGGTTTATGTCAGAGAAGAAGGGCTTGAAGATCCTCCAGAAATGTGGAGGGAAAAGATACAGGGATTGAGACTAGGAGGAAAACAGGGTTGTCTGAGCAAGTGGGCTGGGACAAAGAGCCAGGGGCAGCCTGTAAAGTGAAGGCTGAGGCTGGAGGAGGACCCTGTAAGAGGGGAGGCACATCAGCTCTGGAGAGAGAGCTGCGTATGAAAATAAGGAGTGATTGGAGATACAGGACATGGATATAAAAATCAAGTAAGGACAGGTTGCTCAGAAGAATAGAGGAGGAAAGTCTGGGATCCAAGCGTAAACCTGAGGAGTAGTGCTGGGGTTCAGAAAAGGAGTGAAGAACAGGGAAGAGACAATACTAGGGCAGGGGCACACTGGAGTCTGAAATGGAGAAAGGAGCAAGCTATGGACACATGGGGGAAAAAAAGATCTGTACTCCCTAGAAGCTTTTCATGTCAGAACCAGGCAGCTTGAGATTGCCAAATCTCGGCACTGTGTGTTCTACAAGTCATAAACTACTCCTGTTGTTGGCTACCCTGCAAGTGCAAATGGCAGAGGAGTTTTGTCTACTGGATTGCAGTTGTGACAGTTCCTGTAAGAAGCCAAACGATGAAGTTTCTGGGTTCATAATTTGCTTTTATTAAATCTAGATTACTCCACAGAACCTGCTGCATTGGAAGCTCATCTTTAAGACCACCATACCAAGCAACTAAGATTTAGGCAATGCCATAGTCTGGGTAGCCTATTCATTGTGGTTTTGCTTTTCTGTGACTGATTTGCAATCATGAAACAAGGGTACCAGTTAATATCAACCATATTGTATGACTGTGGTGTAGGTATGAAAAATTAAACCAATGCTGCTTAATTAGTATAAGGAAGAAAGAGCTTCCGGTTAAAAGAGACCTGGAAATCAGCTGTTTGAAGGCTCTGCCTACACTTTCGAATATCTTGGGGATGGCTCTGTCCCTTCAATTTTTAAGAAGTAGTTTGGCAATTTCTATTCTAGCTCTTGCAGTAGAAGTCTTATTATGTTGTACAGGAAAGACACAGGCTCGGAAAAGTTGTAAATAATTCCAGTATGTTTTGATTAGATTTAGGGTGGCAAAAAAAGGTTAGACGGTTTGGTTAAAAGGCTTCTCCGGTGAAAGCTAAGATGGGCTCTATTACAAATCTTAATGGATGTCAAGCCTCAAAGTATTAAAGTTTTCTAAATTCGCCCAAGTGTAATTCTAAATTAGACCATCAGATTTGTTTTGAGTGAGAGAAAAAGTAGACATAAATGAGCCTGAGTGCTTAAGTGAGACAGAGATGATAGGGCTGAAAATGTTTCTGTAATTTTAATGGACATGAGATTTATGTACTAGGCAAACTACTGTATAATAGAATTTTCATGAATTTGTCTTAAGAATTTGTCTCTTTTCTCCATTTATCTGTATGGGTATGAAAGTCTGTTAATAATAAATAGTATTATACTGAAGATTTTTTTTCCAGTTTTGACCCATTGAGCCAAGTGAAACCTTTTCATGATAAATCAAGTGCAGAAAGATACTGCTGGTGTTGTACTTGCCAGGTCCCAGAGCTTAATCTCTGCTGTAATGGTGTGAACAGCAGGTAGCCTTGGGAAGGGAAACAAAGCATGCAGAGAGGCTAATTCAACTCAGCATATAAATTTGGGATTGGCTAAAATGGGTGCTTCAAAAATCTGCCTTCTTCAGCTCTCCAAAGATTTTAGTTTCTTTTTGGAAGACGCTGTTCGTAGTAATAAGAATCCTCTAAATGTCTGATACAAGACCCAGAATATGTACTGAGAATTCTCACTGTTTTTCTCACCTTTGCCTTGACTCCAAGAAGAACATCCTTTGCATTCTTGCAGCCTGTAGAAATATTTTGTCTGTTTCAGTGCATAGATTTATACCAATGTTTAATGAATGAGTGGCAGTGGTTTGCTTATCAGGCTGTGTAACCATGCAGACCTTTACAGTAAAGCCAGGTCAAAGCGAACCTTGCTGCTGCTTTTTTAAAAACCGATTGCTAGAATATAAATGCCAAGTCTAGTAAAAAAAAAATAAATCAGCACAGCTGGCTGTAAAACCTAAAACATTGCTGGGATAGTCACAGCTCAGAAAGATCAGAAGTAAAACAAGCTTGATAAATTCAAGTGGATGGGAAAAGGAAGCTTCTGGAGGCAGCTTAATTGCTTTTCAGGCAGTTCTGCTGAGTCTTCAGGAGTGAAAAACAGGTGGTGGGATGTATGTTGTGTGTCGGTGTGACATGAGTGACAGCCACTCAATGGGACAACAAAGTCAAATGATTTTGATTTCCCTAGTGGGAAACCATGCTGGTCATTCAGGAAATGAATCGTCTCCTTGGACATGAGGCAACCAGGAACAAGTACAAGGGAATGGCAGCAGATCAGTCCTTTCCTGGGAACCCCCACTGCATGAAGTGTGGCCCTGCCACTGAAACACACTGTCACATCTGGCATTTATCAGAAATAATATGGCCAGCAGGACTAGGGAAGTGATCGTCCCCCTGTACTCGGCACTGGTGAGGCCCCACCTCGAGTACTGTGTCCAGTTTTGGGCCCCTCACTACAAGAAAGACATGGAGGTGCTGGAGCATGTCCAGAGAAGGGCAATGAAGCTGGTGAAGGGTCTGGAGAACAAGTCTTACGAGGAGCAGCTGAGGGAGCTGGGGTTGTTTAGCTTGGAGAAAAGGAGCCTGAGGGGAGACCGTATCGCTCTCTACAGCTCCCTGAAAGGAGGTTGTAGCGAGGTGGGGGTCGGTCTCTTCTCCCAAGTAACAGGTGATAGGATGAGAGGAAATGGCCTCAAGTTGTGCCAGGGGATGTTTAGATTGGACATTAGGAAAAATTTCTTCACGGAAGGGGTTATCAAACACTGGAACAGGCTGCCTAGGGGAGTTGTTGAGTAACCATCCCTGGAGGGATTTAGAAGATGTGTAGATGTAGTGCTGAGGGACATGGTTTAGTGGAGGACTTGCCAGTGCTAGGTTAACAGTTGGACGTGGTGGTCTGAAAGGTCTTTTCCAACCTAAATGATTCTATGATCTTTCCAGTTGCTCAGCAAAAGCAAAATTTTCCATGCTGAGCAGCAGAACATGAGTCTGTATCAGAGTAGGTTTGTAAATCAGTTTTGAATCCTTTGGGAAGATATACGTCACTTAAATGCAATTAAAATGCAGCATAATTTGTAACTCTGGTTTTCTTTATGCTCTGCATTAAAATGTAGATGTGCCTAAGATTTGTTGAGTCAGATACGTATCTGGGTTAAACTGGTGTCAGACTGCTGATTTACCTGACAGCTGAGTTAGAGCGACTTAATTGTGGACCTGGATTTCTGAATATGAAAAGAGGCATTCATAACCTTTTTATTTGTGCTCCAGCTGGTACTGAAAGACAACTGCTTTGTAAAACTATAACAAATGGAAAAGAGTGAGCAAGCAAGAGAACATTTGTGTTCCCACTACTACGTACAGATGGTAGCCAGTCTGAACTGTGAATACTCCCGCACTATAAATCTGCACATAGCATATTACTTATAGGCTGTTCTTAAACATTATATCAATGAAAGTATATTGATACATAGATTTTTTCATTCAAATATGACTATGCATAGAACTGTAGCAACAGAATGTTAGCCATTAAACTGAATGCAAAACAATGTTAGCAGGAGAGGATGAGGAGGAACTGTGCCGGGGATTTGAAAACAGGAGACTTATCTTTCACAGGATGAAAACTAAAATACTGGCCAGAACTCTATCAACTGTGGCTTGATGTTTGAGAAGTTATAATGGCTACAGTTTCTCATTTAGGGTGCTAAGGTTGGGCTTAAATCTTTATGTAGACATTTAAAATGAGTTTAATGCTGACATTGCACCTTATCTCCCAAAAGGAGGATGAATTACAGACTTTTAGAGACAATATATTGGTCTTCTTTTAGTGCCTGGTACTTCATATATCATATTTTTGGTTTTCCCTTGAAGATTTATTTAAACTTATGTGTCTGTATCCATTCCTTAATCTTTGGAGAGTGATAATGTGAGAGATTATGATTTATGAGTGTTGAAGCAAACCGGTAGCATATTTGCCTTGAGTTTATATTTCAAATGCCAGTAGTTTGGTTAGTAGCTTCTCATGGTACTTGGTTTCGCACTCAGTATACACAGATGCAATGCACCGAAAATGCATCACACCATAAAAACGTATGTGACTTTTCTTTTTTTTTTTCCTGTGAAATGATTATTTTCCAAGGGAGCTTATAGCTAAGGAAGAATAGCAACTTTGAGGAACAGACTCATGAAGAGACTGATGATCTGTTTGGTGAGATATTTGGGTTTGTGTAAAATGAACGTTAATGTTTAAATTTCACCCCAGAGAACATTACACCATACAGAGAGGTAAGGTCATCACAAGTGCTCGTTCTGAAATCACATTATGATTTTAGCAGTCTCCTGATAGCAAGATGAAATTAAACAGAAGGAAAAAAAAATCTATCATATTAAAATAAGAAATAAGGACAATCTGTCAGATCTAAAATCCTGACACAACTCTCTAAAGCTGGAAGTGGTATCTAATGCTGTGCTTTCATTCCAATGTTAGTTGCTACTCATTAGAGTGAAGCATGCCATGTACTTTAGAAATACGGTTTCTTTTTCTCTTTAAGTCGAGTCATAGTTTCATTGAATGCCCAAATCCCTCAAATTTATTGCAATTTTTATGGGATTTTTTTTTAAGACATTGGTTTTATATGACTAAGCAGTTATAAAACTAGATTAAAAAATCAGCATTGCAAGTTAATTGTGACTGACTGGAAACAGTACGTGACATGGGCTTTGTTCCCTGTTTGTCTGAGTCTCACTCTTGCAGAACTAGAGGGACTCCACAAAGTAACTAGGTGTTTGAATTCCTGGAAGAATAAAAAAGCCTTGTGGAGTATATTACAGGGCAAATTTATGGAAGATTTACAGGAAGAAAAACTTTACTTTCCTGAACCTTGAGAGAAAAAAAAAGTCAGTACCAGATTATAATGTTTATGAGGGGAATATTTAATTTTGCTATAACCACTTATAACTCTCTTATTCTAAGAAATAGTGTTGATCAATGAGTCTTAGAGTACATATGAAGAAAAATTGTAAAATACAATTTTGTAATGAATATATCTGACTAAATTTTTGCAGTCAATGACATGGGATACATTTAATGCATAGATTAGCTTATTTATGTGGTCAGAGGGTTAGTAGAAGAAAGAAACTGAATCAGTTATTTTTTCAAATCCTTTGTATCATATTCTGAGCCATGAAAAGATGAAGCTTAAACTAACAAATGTGAATAATGGAAATAATTTGTAAATCTCCAAAGTATGGAGGTTTATTTTTGATTTTTCAAAATGAATATGATATGAAGAAAAAAAAAATACTGCTTCCCTTTCAAGTATTTTGTTATCCAACAGAAAAGTTACGCTGTTTTGAGGGTTCTGTTTAGCACGAATGCTCTGGTAGGGAAGCAAAGAACTGATGACTCTGGAAACTCCCCCACTTTTGTTTTGGTCAGGAAAAGTTGAAAGTCATTCAGTAAACTCTTATCTTTTATAATGAAAGCAGGATTTTAGTTTGAATAGCAGACAAGCTGTCAAAGCTGGTTTAGGAAATAAAACACAATCTCTTTTCTGTGCCCCTCTCCCTATAGTTGTATTTTTAGTCTAAGTGTGATGGGGAGGATTATTGGGTTTTTTAAAATTGTTTTAAATTTCAGCAACATGCATGTATCAAGTTTCATAATGTGACTGTGAAGATATTTGTTTAAAGTAACATTGTCGACTTTTTTCTTTAAAGGCAGTTCTGTACCTGCATCAGAGAATATTAAATGTTGTATTTCCAAGGGCCTATTAAATATTCATTAGTTTTCTTTTTCTGTACTCAAGTGTGTCAAGGGCAAACCTTCTAAGTCCTGGAATGAAACACTAATGAACTAACGGAACCTTAAAAGATGCTATTGAATACTCACATTAGAAAATATACATTACACAGTGAGGGGAGTTGAAGGAGGAGGTGTTGAGATTCAGCCCCAGAACATGTTGTATCTAGGTAGCGTACAGACTCTTTCTGGGAAAATACTGAAATGTTGTGAGAGATTTTATTCAAAACTTAAC
Organism: Dromas ardeola; assembly: GCA_013398915.1. Taxonomy (NCBI): domain Eukaryota; kingdom Metazoa; phylum Chordata; class Aves; order Charadriiformes; family Dromadidae; genus Dromas; species Dromas ardeola. The sequence goes on from VYZM01015638.1 coordinate 179,656, forward strand.
TTTGAAACAAGAAGTAAGGCAGACTATGACTACCCCCAATTAGCTGTGCATTAACCTTTTCACTGACTATGGTCTGTCCATCTTGGCATAATATGTAGAAATAGCCAGTTTCAAGGGTGCAGGATGGACAGACAAAAAATATCTTGAATATGGAGTAGTATGAGTCTGATTTTATGAATATGAATAGCACACCTGAGTGTGAGGATCAGTTTCTGTCTCTGTTGCTGTTTTATTTGGGCTGTGTCTAAGCTGATAAACCTTAGAATGACTGAAGTCAGTCTCTGGCTCCATCACAGGACAACATCAAGTTGTGCAGCCAGTCCCATGTCTGGGTTTGCGCTGGAGAGGAAGCTTGGGCAGGCAGGCTAGGTGTGAGCCACAGCATCCTCTGACCAAGTGTTTTTTCCTACTGTGAAATCCAGACGTGGCCTACGAGACTGTTGTCTGGTCATTTGCAGGTTTTTAAAGTGACCTTGATTTCTTCAAGGTGCTTTGGGAGCTATGTGCAAGGTAAAACATGGCATTGGATGCACACAAGTTCTGATAATTCACAGACAGCTCAATTTGCAGTGCTAGAATTCGTTGTAATTTTTGAAATTGCTTTAAACTCTGAGCAACTCAGTTCCCCATGGGACACTGAATGCAAAATAGGAATCATGAAGTTTTCTACTTCCAACAAGTTATCTGCAGGCATCTGGTATTCACTTTAGATTTATGTGCTTCATCAAAAATCAAGTTGTAGATGATTAATCCACTTACTGTGAATATTAGTAGGGCTCAGCAACACTGCTTGGCTGGTGATCCCATCAACTTCAGAAGCTGGGAGCTGGAATCTGTACCAACATTGCCTGAAATGTGATGCCGACACACTTGAACAAAAATGGGTGTGCACTGCCTTCAAAATGTGAGCGGGGGGAATCAGCAGCCTACTGAGAGCTTTAACTACTAATGAGGAACGTTCTGCATGCTGTGTATTACATACTGAACATTTTCATAACTTTTAACTGCTCTTTGCTGGCAAAAATGGACTGAAATTTTTATTAATTCAGCTTGTATTAATTTCAGTTCTGAAGAAGGCTGGTTTGGTGGCCCTGGACTGTCTGTAGAACCATTCTCTCACATAGAACTAAGTGTTGTCCCTCAGGGGGCAAAGAGAAAACCTAAATGAAGAAAGATATCTTTATCTGGTCCATTGAAACAAGCAAGAAACAACTATTTTTTTTTTCCTAAACTTTTGAGAAATGAGAAAAGGATCCTGATTATTTTGGTCTTATTTGAAGATTTTTCTTCAACGTTTTTCCAAAGAGTTTCAAGCCATGTCCTTGGGCCACAATCTTTGGTTTAAAAAAAGGGCTCAGTAAAGCTGTTTAGCTGTGTACCAAGGCTGAATTTGTCTTGCAACTAGTCAAAACCTAAGTTTTCAGAACTTCTCACAGTGAAAGGTTGCTAATGATTCAAACAAAAAATTGTTATCTTTGTGTGACCTTTCTAAAATGACCATAAGGCTAACTCCTTTTAGATTTGTGTGTTTCATAAAAAAAAACCCAAAACCCAAAAAGCTTGGCCCAGTTAATGCCCAATTATTGTGGACAGTAGCAGGGCTGAGGAAGAGAACTTTGTTGATCCCATCCACTGGAGATCTGGGAGTTTGGATCTGTACCGACTTTGTCTGAAACGTGGTGCTTACCCACATGAACAAAAATGGATGTGTTTTTAGATGCTCTTTGCCTTCAAAATGAGAGAAGAAGGCATTACGATGAAGCAAAAGGATAGCATAAAGTGAGGGTAGCACATGACTTAATTTCATCTCTATCATGACAACCATTTGTGAAAAACATGCTAGAGTCTTGTCAACCCATTGCCTAGTATTATGTAATATAATATTAAGGAAGTATCTTTGTTAATGTAAAGTAAATCCCTAAGCATTTTTCTTTGACTGATAAAATGTTCCTTCTTGTATTGGCCATTGTATTTTCTTCTTGCATGTTCTCTGAACCCTCTGACTATTACAATAACATTGTAGGTCTTCTTATGTATGAGGTTTCGTCATGCTAGGTGTTGTGCAAGCTGTGTCCAGAATGTCCTGATCCAATGAGTTTACAGTTTAAAACAGAACTCAACAAGAGATAAAAGGAATGAGCGTCTTTGCTCAAAATCAGTGATGTATATGCTATTGTGTGCATGGAAAAAGGTATATAACTCATTGTTTTACATTGCTATGAATGGAAGTTGCGGGATTATAAAGAAATTTGTCACCAGATTAATGTTTTTTTCTTGCCTTTGTTTGCTCTAACCTCCAAAAAATGATTTCTTTAGGATAACAGAGTAGGATACTCAGGGTATTTTGGAAATGACTGAATGTTTTTTTTTCCTTTAAGGGTAATAAAGCACTGTTGAATGTAGGTGCACAGTTAAAAATTTAGATCTGCTTTGCCAAGTGCATTGTGGCCTTTCACAGTGCCAGTGTTGAACAAAACAGTAATAAATAGCTTGTCAGGCCATTCTACCTCTAGTTAATCCCTTGGTATTTGGCATTTTTTTAGAAAGGATCTGAAGCAGAATGGACTCCCTTTCTGAAATACAGCCCAGAAACAGGTGTTCATTATTTACGTACTATTAGATTCAGTGCACTGTTGAATGCACATTTAATCCTTATTATATCTAAGTTGTAGGTGAATTTTAGTTTGGCTAGGTTGAATGTAATTTTCTGGTTTTTTTCAGACAAAAAATGTTCACGGTTGCCTGAAATCACCAAAGTGTGACTGTTAAAGAGGTTCCCCAACATTTTATCTATTAAAATTTCTCATCCAGATTGCAAACTGCAGTGCTGATTTAGCTTCAGTGATCCTCAGCCTCCACAGATTTGTTTGCTTTTTCCCTCCTTCACTGTATAGAAACATGGTGGAGTGTGCTCTAGGACTTTCTAGCAGCATCCCAAGGGTCATTCTTAGCCCACTGGTGGCTTAGAGTCTGATAAATTCTCTGTCCATGTTACAGAGAGGTTTTCCAAAGATCTGCCGAGATTAATTCACTTAGGTAATATAAATCTGGTTGGATTTGCTGACTTTGGATGTCTCACACAAGACTGAGGCTTTTTGGTGTATGTTGGTGTCAGGTACCAGGAAGAAATGAGCTATGAACGTGCAGCAATTTTGGAGTTAAGGCAAAGGCAGAAAAGCCTGTTCAGTAAAAATCAGCCAGCCAGTGTAAGATTGTTTGCTTAGCTCATGACCAGAAGTTCAGACTGGATGATAAGTGTTCAGTTCAGTCCCTGAGTCAGTCCTTTCTGAAAGATAACAGATTTAGAGCGTTTGTAATTGAGGGGTTTGGTGTAATAACTTTGTTTCATTGATTGAGGAGAGGAAGCCATAAACAAGGTGCACCTCTCTGATATAAGTAGATACATGGGGTTTTTTTTGATAGATAGATATATCTTGTGAGTCTGAATATAATAAATTTGCCAGGCCTGCATTGCAAATTTATACTTGTTTCTCAGAAAAAAAAGCAATTCTCTCTACTGGTTGTAGAGACAACATTTTGTTGTCTAACTAATGTTCTCGGTTAGAAAAATGCAACCATTCGGTATTGTACCAGCCCAAATGAACTCCAGTGGCACGCAATACTAAATCTGTGTGCTAATACAAAATTCGTTGATTGATACCCAAAGTACCCAAAATCAGTTTTGCTGCAATGTTGCAGCCTGGATTAAAGTGACAGAAGGGAGGAATTCTTGCTTTTGGCTGCTATTCTGTCGCCGTTGTAACTAGATTTTTCTAATGAGATTCAAGATTTTGGTGTGGCAACATACCAGCATCCTGCTGCCACATATTCTCTTGCCTGGACCCAGACTGTAAGCTGCCTTTTCCAGTAGGCTGGTTGTAGAGGATATGATATTTTTTTCTTCTTGCTGGGCTGCTTTAAGGTATTCAGTTTCAGGTTGGGGGTTAACATAAAAAGAGCCATTCCCTGAGTGACTTGTAAGTAGTATTTAGGGAAACATAAAATATATTAAGTTAATTTACTGAAATAAATAATATTAAAAAGGATGAAGAGCATTCCTCAAGTTCTGAGATCCCTATCATATATTTTTGTTTTACTAGCAAGTGACAGATTAAAATTATAAAAATCGAAAGCCGAAAGAGTTAGTAATTTGCTGCCATTTTGAAAGAAGTATGTTTCTTTGTTGATATCAAGCAATGGTACAATTTCAAGCTGCTAGTTATGTAAGGAAGTACATAGGCACTAGATATTTTCAAAAACCTCCCTAGACATCTTTTTGCCTCTTTGGGCCTCTAGCACCTTAGAAAATTTTCAAGTCTTCAGAGAGTTTTTTCGAGGATAATACTGGCTATAAAATGTCTATTAAGCTGAAAATCCAAAATAACAAACACATTGATAACATGTTATAAACCCTAGCTCAGGAGGGGCATTTAAACATATCATCTGTTCATGTACCATGCCGTTGCTGTTGGAGTGCTATCATGGTGGTAATGTATTGTCACTTAAAAGTAGTTAACCGTTGTAGCAAAGGAGCAACTACCCTCAAAACACCTTTTCACTTGGCATGTTTTACTGAGTGTAAGAAAGTTTATTACCCCTTCTAGCTCTTTGGCTCAGTGTTAATTTTTATGAGATCCTGTCCTGGACGTTCTGTTTTCTTCAATGCTTGACTGTGATGAATGAGTTGAAGATCAGGCAGTAAATGTTTTTTCTGTCCTTAGCAATCCTCTGTGAGTGCTGGCTCCAGGGTATTTAACTGTATTTTATCTGTTCATGTGCCCCTACCAGCACTGGATTTGTATTTCCCTATTTGTTCACGTTGTCCTGGATTTGTAACTTTGATAGCAAGACTGTGGATCCTAACACACTCAGAGTGTCAGAGCTCTGCCAGTGCAGTGAGAGAGGTTCTGCTAGGTTTACTCTGAGTAGTCCCTGAGAGTATAAGCGATTGATGACTGCAAACTAAAGAGGCGGTTCAACCAACTCCACCCGTAACACGGAAGGCATTTTCTGCCAGTGAATATCCAGTGTTTGTCAGCCATTGAAAATCCAAAGGAAACCTGATGTTTGGATCTGTTCCTAGGACCATCTGAGGTGCCCATCAGGCCAGATGTGAATTCCTGAACCATAATCTCAAGACCATTAGGGTCAGCCTCGTTTTCCACCGTGTGAGGAGGACAGCCTTAAGTTTTGCTGTGGTTGGGTATGGGGGCTGTTTGTAAGGTCCCTTCACAACCAAATGGAATTCAGATGATTTAGCATGGATTTAAGAATTCATTGCCACTTCCTGGATGAGTTGTAGCCTGTCATGGTGTCCATCACCAAGGCTTTTCCTGCTCCCAGACTCCTGGCCTACATGTGAGAGCTGTCTGCTGCTCTCCTCTGGCCTAGGTGCAAAGTTTTATGCATACGAATTTGTGAATCATTTGAGGATGAATCAGTAAAAGATGTATAATGATCACTGATGTTGTTAGTATTAACGTGAAGAGCTGTGTGGTTCTGATGTCGCTTTTCCTTCTTTTTGTTTCAGTTCATCGCCTTTGCCTCTTTATTCTTCATCCTAGTTTCAATCACAACCTTTTGCCTGGAAACGCATGAGGCTTTCAATACTATTATAAACAAAACGGAGCAGGTCGTCAACGGGACAGAAACTGTGCTACAGTATGAAATTGAGACAGATCCTGCCCTGACATACGTGGAGGGAGTCTGCGTGGTGTGGTTTACATTTGAATTTTTAGTACGTGTTGTTTTTTCCCCGAACAAACTTGAATTCATCAAAAACCTCTTGAATATCATTGACTTTGTGGCCATTCTGCCCTTCTACCTAGAAGTGGGCCTGAGCGGGCTCTCCTCCAAAGCTGCTAAGGACGTGCTTGGTTTCCTCAGGGTGGTAAGGTTCGTGAGGATCCTGCGAATCTTTAAGCTCACCCGGCACTTTGTGGGACTCCGGGTCCTGGGCCACACTCTGCGAGCCAGCACCAACGAATTTTTGCTGCTGATAATATTCCTGGCACTCGGTGTTTTGATATTTGCCACCATGATCTACTACGCAGAGCGGGTGGGAGCCCAGCCTAATGACCCATCAGCGAGTGAGCACACGCAGTTCAAAAATATCCCTATCGGCTTCTGGTGGGCTGTAGTCACCATGACCACCCTGGGATACGGGGATATGTATCCACGGACTTGGTCAGGCATGCTGGTGGGAGCCCTGTGTGCCCTGGCGGGGGTGCTCACCATAGCCATGCCCGTGCCTGTGATTGTTAACAATTTTGGGATGTACTATTCCCTGGCCATGGCAAAGCAGAAACTGCCGAGGAAGCGGAAGAAGCACATCCCTCCTGCTCCTCAAGCCAGCTCACCCACCTTCTGCAAGACAGACTTGAACATGGCCTGCAATAGCACACAGGGGGACATCTGCCTGGGCAAGGACAACCAGCTGATGGAGCACAATAGATCATCAGGTAGGACCCCAATAGAAATGCATGTCCTCTGAAAACACTTTATAGACCAGTATGTTTGGTAGGGGTCAGAAAGCAGCCAGTCTTTCTGCCAGGAGAAGACATAGCTCCCACCCTTCTCCCCTCCAGTGTTTGCGTGTGTCAGTCTCATAGAGGACAAAATAGTTATAGCGATGTTCCCAAACCTCTATGTAGCTGGTCTATACAGTTTTGCTTGCTCTGTTGAGAATGCTTTCCTGCTGATGATATCAACCTTTTCTTTTGCCTGTTGTTTGTTGCGTCGTATGGATGTTTCTTGTTTTTCTGCATGACTGTGACTATTTGAGCAGCCACCGTGTCCCACCCTGTTGGACTCCATGGTGTTTTGCCTCAGTGTCTGTCTCTTGTGTCAGCTTTGCCTGTGCCACATCGTGGCCTGTTAAGCAAGATCCTACAAAGAAGCAGTCATTTAAAAGGAGCAGGTGCTTTACATCAAAAGCCCAGCACTCAAAGGAAATAAGAAGAAACTCTCTTTCTAGCTTTCTTTCCATTTGGCATTCTGCTTCCCTGGCTAGAAGAACCTCCTTTGTCTGTGTTAGATGAGACATTGCATGATATTTACTATTAATTGAATGATAGTAGCATAGCTGATGTAAGGTTTGTCAAGAAAAATGAAAATGACAGCCCTTAGCTACATCATCATTATTAGTGCTGATTTTTATGATTTATATTACCTTATTTGTTAAGAGTTCCAAATGATGGATAAAGAGTATTTTGTGCTAATTGCTGTGAAAATGTATATCAAATGACAGCCTCTGCCCCTCCGAGCCACCGCCCCATATTCCGTATCTCTTCAAATTAAAGAGTAAATTTTATCTCTCAGTATAATTAACACAATTCTTTTAGCAGCAAGGATTTTTTTTGGTTGTTTCTTGAACGTTTTTATTCTTAAGCCAAGCACAATCTGATTACAAAGCTTACATACCAGTCATTAGAGTCCTGTTTGACAGCTGCTAAAGAATAGTAAGAGCAAAACTACTCATGACTGGTGTCACTTAGTAATTGAAATTTATTATTTAAAAAGAAGAGTCTGGAAAATCGGTCTCTGAACAATATCCGTCTTTGGTCTGTTGCTCTGTTACTGAATAGCATTTATGTTCAAAGAAACTCAGTTTCAGTCGCCAAGTAAGTGTTCACAGACAAAGTTAACACAGCTTTTTGAACATCCTAAATATATTCAAGAGAAACCCTTGAAAGGACTCACACTGAGGGTGGAATATAGTTAGTTTTACAGTGCTTTGACTGATACCCACTTTCAGACAACATCTTTAAAGTGTTAATGATAACAGCTTTTTCATGCCATCAGGTCCTGCTAAAGGTATTCCGGAATGGAGGAGGCTCAGTGTCATCAGAGCAAAGAGACACTTCTCTGTGTCTGCAGCTTTATTTACAAGGTGCTATAGTCCTTGAAGTTAGAGAGAAAGCAGATATGCAAAAAGGACCCATTTTAAAGTATTAACACCCTCTTCAGTAGTGCCACCGCTCACATTGTGCACTGTAGCTTTATTTCTGGTGGAGAATGCTATTAGAGTCACTAGGAATTCTGTGCAAAACTTCACGGCTGGAATATAGCCCTTTGCATTGCCAGTTCAGAAAAACACATGCTCAGGTTTAAATGCAAAGGTAAAGCTGAATTCAGTAACATGCCATTACCTGTTATGTACTGTACTGAGCAGAGAATTTTTTTCTTGAAGTGTGGCCTGAATCTGAAATAGTAGATAATTTTAAAAGAGAGTCCTTTGGGAGTGACAAATCAGGAGAGGTAAGAGTTTCTCTGTTTGACAAAATAAACTACACAGACCAAAGACAGCATTTAATGTTGGGTACTTATGATGACCAGCAGTGCAAGCGTGATGAGTATAGAAATGAAAGCTAAGTGTGTTATTAAACAGATTTAAGTGCCAAATGTTTAAAATTTAACCCTTCTGGGGGAGGGGTTGTCTTAAAAATATGCTAAACAACATATTCTAAGCAAAAATGACTAACACAACCTCTTCTTTACCAAAAAAGATAGCCAAAATAGTAAATGCTTGTTTGAACTATCCAAGGCTGACTGTACTCTGAAAAGTTAAAATCCATAATAGGCTGAGCCTTGATTTGATTATTTCTTATTTCATGTTAGTTTAGTAGAACTTTATATGAGATTTTAAAGAAGAACAGCAGCGTCAAAAGATCATTTGTTCTTGAATAAAATAAAAAAAACGCTTTTGGCCATTTTGTACTCATTAATGGTGAATTGCATTCTTGTTTTCTTCTAATGATTTACTTTATAACTATTTTTGAGTGATGGGAATATCCGGCATTCAGCATAAGCTCTTTGTGATGTCTCATTTCCTCATTCATTATTGTCTGTAAATGGGCATGGTGCTTTAACCAGTGTTATCAGGTGAAGACAGTGCAGGAAGTGAGCAGCCACTCTCACCTGGTGAAAGGCTCCCTCCCATCAGACGCTCTAGTACCAGAGACAAAAACAGAAGAGGGGGAACATGTTTCCTACTGACAACAGGTGATTACACGTGTGCTACTGATGGAGGGATCAGGAAAGGTATGGACTTCTTTCATTAGATCATAAAAGGTTACTCAGCAATGTGCTCGTGAAAAGCAAGCTTAGAGTAAAATGTTGTGCACAATGCTCTAAGAGGAAAGACTGTACTCACAATGTATCTTTTTTCTTTATTCCTGGTCATTCTTTTCCTGTTTTCCTTTTAGAAGCACTCATCTCCTTTAGTCTTCACAAAACGTGCTTGATGTTGGACCCTCATTTCACTTGTGTCTTCATTTGTCTGTTACCTTTAATGGAAAAGCCTGCAATTCAGACCTCACTCATCCAACCACTCATCACTCGATACCATTTGTCATTCTAAAAGACAAATTAATTATTTAATAACTTTGGTCTGCACTTAATAACTTAGGAAATATTACAGCTGAATAAATTACACTTAAAGGGTTGAAATGTCAGAAGTAAGCAACATCTTTGTTGTGAACACAACAAAGCGTATCGTATGAGATGCTATTTAGATTTTATTTCAAAGAAAATTTGAGTTCATAATGCCACAAAATGCTTCCTCTTTGAAGCACGCCACTCATACTGAAAGGTGACTGTCTACCCCAACCATAATTCAACTAAATAACACAATAAACAATGTTTGATCTTGCAAGGTGCTAAAAATGCCTTTCTAGTTATTCAGCCTCTTCAAATCTGATTACTTAGTTCGATAGGATTGGGTTCCCCAGGCAGAGTTTGCAAAACCTTCTGTCATTTTCTGTATCACCCAGGCGACTGATGGTGTGGCTGTCCCATCAGGCCACAGCTGGCTGTGGCTGGCAAACCTACCCTCAGCGTATAGACCCCAAATCAGCAGTGCCAGCGGTAGTCTTGCCTTTTCCTAAGATTAGAATTGCTTTGTTTTCTTGGCAAATTGTATCATTCCAACAGGTTTCGTGTTCCTGAGTGCTGATGCGCAGTTGTTCACCTCAGAGTTCATCTGCAGTAGCCATGTGGCACTGGACAAACATTTTTGGCTGAGATTTTTCTGCCTTTTTTTTTTTTTTTAATTTACTTTGTGTGCAGCAAACATGGCTATTCCAGCAAGCCGTAGACACTAGAGAACTTCTCTTGGATTATTCTGCAAATGCTTGTTTTACATTTCAAAAGGATGAGATCAGTAGGTTGAACCTGTGAAGGCAGATATGCAACCAGAGTTAGGTGTGTATGGTATTTGTAAAGAGTACGATTGTCTCTGTGTTTTACATATTCCTATATATAATGTTTAGATTAAATGGGACTTCATTGCAAACATGATTTTGCACAGATTTAGGGCATTTTCCACTGAGTGTGTATTTCTCACTGTCTTGTCAACAACTAGGATTATTTACAATATCTCTCATGGTAAGGGTCCAGTCTTTTGAGGAGGTCAGGAACACCTGAATAAGGCAGATTGCCATGGCATCTTGCAAGATAAGGTTCTTGACTTTTAGAAATGTTAGTATAAACATTCGAGTGCTGTTCACTTGGCAGCAACCATAATTGGAACAGATCAGAAATAATAAAAGTTACCCATTAGCTACTAAAGACGTATTCATATAACAGTAAAACATATTTTATAGTGAGACCGCATGAACATTTTCATTTCAAAATCCAGATTCAAGGGAAAATTTTTCGATAGTTTTTGCTAGAAAATGGGGCTTGAGTTCAGAGCTGACAGTTTTTCGGTGAGAATGTGCTCTTTGATTGGCTCTGATGATAACCTTATTCTAGGCTGAAATGTTTTAGCCACTGGCTTTGAAGTTTATTTTATAAAGAGTAAGGAAGTTAGCTCATAAGCAGAAAACATCCTCAAGTAGCATCCAAATGGTTTTGAATACTTGAATTTAATTCACACATCAAGTCTATTGCTTTTTCATTTTATTTTTTCCCTTTCTTTCTTTTGGTACATCCTTCTTGTTCGGTTCATTCCTTCGTTGGTTCTTGGTTGCGTTCAATGATGGTTTATTCTGAGCTTTTTTCCATTAGCATCTTATTTCCATCTCTAAGGTGATACTCATTCAGAGCTGATCCAAACCCCACTGAAATACCCAGAAAACACTGATTTTGGATCATGCCTCTATCTCTATTCATCTTGTGTATCTGGTTTTCAGTTTTGAGGAGTTCCTGTTTTCTTTATCATCTTTACCATCTTCCTCTATCAGTTCTTTGCTTTTATCATTAGAAAAGTAGCAGGAAAAATATTTTTAAGAAATAGTTTCCTAGTTTCTGTGTAAAAAAAAAAAAAAAAGCTACCTGATTCTTTCGATTTTTTTTTGTAAGCTTTATGTTTACAGGGGAGGTTAAATATTCACACTAGCATTGTGCTTCCCTTCTATTCCCCTCTCAAACATGATTCTTTCTAATCTGTGTAAATACTGATAGAAACTCAGAAACTGGAGGCTGTTTTTGAAATGTATCAGAAGTCTGTGATGCATCACAGTCTACCCTGCCCTTGCAATCTGGAGATAACATTGCACAAACTTTTAGCAGATGTGAGGTTATACATTTGCTATAAGTACAGTTTTACAGTATGCAATTCTCAGTAGGTAAGAAATATGTTAATTGTCGTTAGGGGAGAACCCAAGATACGATTTTTCCTGAAGATGTTAACAACCGTCTGTTAACTATCTGTTATCTGGAGATCTGGAATTTGAGCCACTAACTGTTTCAATAAGAAAGAAAATGTCTGGTGACATCCTGTGTAATGTTTAGCTGTATTGTCATTGACATTTTATAGTTTCTGTGGGAAAAGTCTCAGTGTTTCCCTGTAAGCAATTTATGCCTGAATGTCTTAACCCGACAAATGCTTAGACGCATATGTGTTGACATAGGTGGTGCCATTGAAATCAGTGGGGCTTCTCATGCTTGCAGTGAAGCACGTATCTGTGTATTTGAGGAGCGAGGTCCTGTCCGGCTTCATCTTCCTTGTATTTCCTTTCTGATACCTCTCTCCAGACCAATGGGCTGATCCTTTTCTTCCTAAGTGGGATTTTTCAGGTGGTATTGAAAAGACTTGAGCATGAAGATAGTGAGGCAGTGAATAGCAAGGCGTTCCCAACATTTTACAGCATAGCCTCTACACGGTGAAAACAATCTAGATGAAGCAAAAAGTCGGTAGCTAAAGCGCACAGTGTATGTGAACAGAAATGTGTGCAAGTGCAATGTTCCCTCCAAATTGTGAAGCATTATGTGATTGCCTTGTTTAATGATTAATTATTTGCTTATGTGGATTAATACCGTTTATTTCATTTGAGTCAGCTGGAGAATGAGCACAAATATGGTGCTTTAAATTTGCCAATCAGAAGGCATTTGCAAATATGTCAAACTCTGCTCTCTTATTATACTTTAATATTAAACACAAAGTCTTAGGGTTAATATTTCTGAAGATGGAGCTTCTTTCCCGCAGTATCTTTCAGTCCTCTGCAGAAGTGATTTACAGATACTGTATACAATTTTATCTGGTTTTTGTTTCATTTATTTTTAAAGAAAAATCATCCTTTATTATGAATTGGGTTTAGCAGAGATTATATAATTCTACCAGGTTTTATAGTCTGTCTTAATGGGGTTTTGATTATGGTTGGCCGGGTAGCTCACACAGTAACCCTGTTGGGGTCCTTTATCTTGCACACTGTGCAACCCTGCTGAAGCCAAAAGAGCGGCACTGAGTGCAAGATGGGATGTGGAAGAGCAGATCAAACCTCTTGTGTGATGGTCTGTTTAATTTTCTGGGAAAGAATAGCTGCATTAATTTGTAAATAATTTCATTTATTAATATATTTTGGCAGTAATGTGTCTCAGCATTGAGTTCTTTTGCAGGCAGATTCCCTCTGAGTCCCAGATAGCTCCTTGGATTACATTACATTGTATTGTTTGTCTGTGTCTATTTTTTTTGGCTGAATTCAACTGATGTCTGTGCATTTTCTCATACAAGGCTACGAAAAATCTCGAAGCTTAAACAACATAGCTGGCTTGACAGGCAATGCTCTGCGACTGTCTCCAGTAACATCACCCTACAGCTCACCTTGTCCTCTAAGGCGCTCTCGGTCTCCCATCCCTTCCATCTTGTAAACCAGATGGCATCAATCGGCTACATAGTATTAATTCAAATACTGTTTACCATATATGGAAAATAAATGTAGCATTAACCATAGGCTCCACAAATATGGTATAACTCCTGCATGATATAACTGTCAGTAGTAAGAAATGCCACTTGGGTAGCTGAAGATTTCTATCTTGGCTTCTAAAGATTACCTAAGGTAGTGCTTCTCCTTTTATCTACTATATTGTCCTACTTTCCTGTGGCAATAAAAGGACAGGTAGTGGATGCCGTTGGCCAGTATATTCAATAAATAAGCATATATTCAGGGAGATTTACTTAAAATAATGTGCTTCCAACAATTATCAGTCACTCCATTGAACCTCCATTTCTTGTGACTCTAATCCATTCTGAAGATGTCTGGAATCGTGTCTTGGTTGCACACAATGCGACTTGGGTCTGCTCATTTGCATGGACCATCCTGTCTCCATCACCTGACAAGCAGTGTTGCCGATCGTGGAGACCACAGAGGGCTCTAGATGTGTGTTCTCGCATTGTACCATCCTGCTGAAATGAAAGCACTGATAAACTGGTCTGCATGTGGGATTGTTTTTCTTTGTTTAACCTTTTCCTTTATTTTTGAATGATCTACTTGTTTATAAATGGCTTTACTTTGTGATTAACTTACTTTGGTACTGGATTGCTGTATCAGAGTTCTGAATGTCTCCGGTTGTTTGCACACAGATAACTGCAAAGAGGTTGTCATTACTGGTTACACGCAAGCAGAAGCCAGATCTCTTTCTTAATGGCTTGGGGAAGGCACAAAACATGCAAGAAAGGTAAACGCCATCCAGACTTGCAATTTTAAGCTAGCAAGTGCTGCTTGGTACTGTAGTCATTTCTCTACTCCAGGGTTCTTCAACATTTTCAGATGCTGAGTACCAAGTAAAATCGAGACAATTATTGGGGGCTTTTTTGTACCACTGTAAGAGGGTAATAGTTTTCAAGTTGCGTTTTTGACCAGCCTTATACCTCTGGCTCATGAGCTGCAAAAATTTCTTCAGTCAATGTTTTTTGAGGTGCTTTGTCCTATATGTTGTTTGTCTGTCTGTTTTGCAACCTGTCTACTGTATTCTTCATCTGTCTCCATAAAGCACAGAGATACTGTTAAAATGCCCCCCTCTTTTAAGGTTAACTAAGGACATTTTTCTCCTTTTCTCTTTTTTCCATATGGACTATACTGATGTGTATAGATACAAATATATATATTTTTCAAGTGCAAGTTAGTATCATCTAGACTAACTCATGTGAGCACTCTGAAGATTTTTTGAGTGGGATTTAGTAGTGGCTTTACAGTACTGACCGGTTGCCTATTGCATCAGTCTTCCTCCTAGCAACCAGCATTCATTACAGTTTCGAAACTGTATCTCCTCTAGTGGCTTTTTCATTCAATATTAACCTCTGTTTATGCAACAGGACAAATGCAATGGCAGATTTTATGTTCTGGGCTGGTGAGGAAAAATTACCCTAAACCGCAGAGTTTTAGAGCTACGTGGGGAAGACCATAACAACCCAAATCTTAAGAGATCCTTGAGATTGTTGAATAATCCCTGATTGATTGTCATGTTTTATTTTTTGTTAGGAAAAGAAATATAACTTATTGTTGACCATGTGACATGTTCTTCTGTATATAGCCTAGCCCAATAGCATGACCTGCATGTCAGAATTCTTGTACAATAATGTATTTATCAAAGTATACATTTCTGATATTTAGAGATGTACATTGATTTAGTTTTGGTAAAGTATTGTCAATAGAGAGATAATTGCAAACAGCTTTTAGCAAAGGAATTAATATTATATCTGGTGCTGCTGTTATATTAACTACAGTGTTGTACAGAATTTGTCATGGATTTTTGACTGCTGAAAAAGGGACAATGGAATTTAGCCATACCAAGGACTGTACTGGAAAGAGACTGCTGCTGCTGAATGGGCCCTGATAAACAACTCACGCCTTGAGGAGGTCACTGAGACTTTACACAGGAAGTAGAGCTTGTTAAAGAAGATTAAAGACTGCTCGTAATTACTGCTGCCAGAGGAAGGGGTGACTAGTCACTGTTGATGAGTCAGCTGTAAATAAAACGTGTGTGCATGGAATATCAGTTTTTATCTATATCAAGGAAAGCTGAATTCAAGTCATCGTTGCTAAGGCTCCATGCAAACACCCACACCCCTGTGTGTATTCTTCCTGGTTCCTGCAGTAAATTGTGCTGTGGATCATACAAAGACACACACTTAATAATGATAGTGATGTAAACTACATCTGTCTTGACTTCTGTCATAATAATGGTATATTTTGAAAAGGTCACAAATACGAACAAAGTAGGTTTGCATAAGTCCTTGCTTTCTCAGTTTGCCATGACCTATATTTGTATGAATTCTAGTGTACACGCCAAGTCTAAAGTTTACTTTTCACTTTGATAACAGAAATATGACTGCAGACAAACATCACTGACTTTGTTCACAGCACACAGTCTTCTTTCATTGTTACCTCAAACTATAAGTATTATGAGAAATAAAATTCTGGCAGCAAGACTATTTTGGGTTTGTTTTTTGTGTTTTGTTTTTTTTTTTTTTTTTAATTCAGTGTTGCAAACCCAACATCAGTAAGTATAAAAGTTGTATTAAAATTATATCCTACAAATGTATATTTTACATAAAAGAGATATTCTTTGATCAGTTACTTTCTGTGATTTTTGTGGTAAATGGATCTAGTCTATTCTATGTTTATGAGGCATTGTAGTGCTACGATGTGGTAATTATGTTCTCTCCATCCTATTCAGTGGGAAATTCTCCAGAATCTGTTTTGTCACCCTGGTGTCCCGATTGTAGGGACCTGTCCCAGTTGTGAAACTCTGTATCGTGGAACTTCTGTGAACATGTCAAGGTGCATGCACAATCCTGGTGAAAACCAGCGGAAATGTAATACCTGAATTGGAGAATAAAAGGCAAAAGACCTGGGGAGAAACTTGGAACATACCTTCTGAAGTGGCTCATGCGCTTTCTTTAGCTGTATCGGTCCCCTTCCTGCCACTGGCCATCCCAATTCTTACACCAGTTTCCTGAGATACTTGAGGAGCTAATTCAAAGACTAGCATGAGCTGGGTTCCAAAACAATTTAAAATCTTCCTTCTTGTTAAAGACCCCACGCCTTGTGCGGAAGTTGTCTTTGGGCTAGATATTATCAGAATCAAGGCAGTTTTATTGCATCCTGCTGTGAAGTCACCCTAAAAAGGAGGTGATAAATGGTTACTTAAAACTTCTAATCCAATACTGTATTTAAGGCAACCAGTAAAATCCCCAAATATGAACAGAGTGTCTGAGAGGGGTGAGGGAGCTAGTACAGCTGTACACATGATCCAAGAGGCTGTTACCGCAGTATTTTGGAAAAGGTGCTGGAATGTAAGAAAGATTGCAAAAAACAGGATCGAGAGATGTTCAAGTTTTGGAAAATGTGTTACAGTGACAGACCAGGAAAGCTCAATGGGCTGGGTTTGCCCAAAGGTTAAAAATTGACTGGACTGTGACTAGTACCCGCATGAAGAAGAGGTGTGGTGGCTAGCCAGGACAAGGCTCACAGCCGGCTCCAGTAAGGCAGCTCTGATGTCTGCCCCCAGGCACCCAGAGAGACGTGTCTGGTTTTCCTCAGTGCTCCATGGGGACAGTGAGGAGCCCCAGATGGGATACAGACAAGGTGGTGAATTGTGTTGGGTAAGACCGTAGAAAACACTGACAGCCAGATGGTGCCTGACATCTTCTACTGTCTCTGGATGATAAGGAGCTTAAGCCTGGATGGACCTCCACTGACATAGGACCTTGAGTGCAGAATATCCTGACTGCAGCTACTTATTTTTCCCCTAGAGAAGTAAGCCCATGTTTAAATGCTTTCTTTTACAAGACACCTGGAGGACAAGCTGATGGTGAGTCCATTAACTATTCATGTGTCTTGGGACTACAACCCAAATCTGACTGTTCTAAGAGGAAGAGTTGGCTTAACCAGCAGCCCTTGAAGACTACCCCCCTGTTCATCCCCTTCTTCTAGGCTCAAAAAGGAGTGAGAGTGGGACGTAGGCCACCAAGGTTTGACTTTCTCACACTGAGGAAGGCTTTGAACCTATACTTTGCTCTTCAGTGCAATGCAGTTCTTACGTCTCAGATACTATGTAAAGGATGGACAGCACGTTTATGTTCACTTTGTCTTTTGGCCATCCTTCAAAAATAAGTAGGTACAATGATCTTTTGTAAAGGGGGCCCTCAGTGGGATGTGCTGATGCAGAGCAGATCTACCCAGGCCCCCAGAGGCCTTCAGCCCTGCAGAAGGAAAACTGTTGCTGGAGAAAGGAGTTTTAGGTCAAGCAGGAGGATGGTGTGTGAGTATGGGTATCCTGTGGATCGAATACTCACCAACAGGCAGTTGGGGGAATTTCTGGGCCTGCTTTAAGAGTCCAAAAACTTATTTAATCCTTGTATAAGTAAGACTTGAGGGTTAGAAGTCAAAACTAGGTGGAGTTAAACAAGCAATGAGTTTAGAAGCAATGCATCCATTAAGATAATTTACAAACTGTTGCTTGTTTGCCTTTTAAAATTGTAAAATCAAAATGTCCAAAATGAGCATCTTTCTTTTGGAAGGATAAACCAGTGCAACAGCAGGGTTGGTGCAGAGATCAAAAGCTGTGACGTATTGTGGAGATGAGCAGATTATGGGACCTTTGGACTTTGAACGCAGTTATTGTTCTTGTGGGGCCTCATTCAGCACTGAGAAAACATTGCTGTTCCAGCAAATGTCGAGACACTGTATTACAAGTGTTATAGGTGTGTATTGTAAACTGGTTCCAGAATTGCTAAGAAGCATGCAGCTAATGATAATTAATATCATGCTGTGTGTTGGGGGCTTTTTCATGTGTGAAACAATTACTGTTCCTAAAATTTCTCTTACAAAAGATCCAGGTTAAATTAAAACTGTTAAAAGTGAAGGAAATTTATGGAAGCCTCTACTCAGATGGGTTACAGAAAACTAGAGGGGGAAGGGACCAATCTGACATGAGCAAACTTGCCAGCATATTTAATGTGAAGATACGAATTTTAAGAGTCATGAACGAATTAAACTATATGAAAGAGGAGAGCATTTTATCATCAGAGTAAATCATGCCGAAGTCAGATAAAGGAAATTGGAATGGAAAACTGCTACTAGATAGAGAAAATGAATATATTAATATGCTGTATTACAAGCAGTGGCTTGAACGATTCCATAATAGAGCCTTTGAATACTAACCGAGTGAGAAGAAATTACAAAAAAACCGCAAAGGTTTCTATCAAGTTAAAGTTATAGGAAATATTAATATTTTCATAATACATTATTTTCCCCTTGGAAATACTTGTCATTTATTTAATTTCTAAAGAGACAAGTTATTTAAATAATGTTGGGTTTTAAAGTCGAGACTTGGCTCATGAGCAGATACTGAGATCTTAGTGTTGGGTGTTGGGTACCTAGCTGGTATGCCATAACCAGCATTTCCGTCCTACTGAACTGAATCACAGAATCACAGAATTGTAGGGGTTGGAAGAGACCTTGGGAGATCATCTAGTCCAACCCCCCTGCCAAAGCAGGTTCACCTAGAGCAGGCTGGACAGGAACGCATCCAGGTGGGTTTTGAATATCTCCAGAGAAGGAGACTCCATCACCTCTCTGGGCAGCCTGAATATCCCTGGGACATGTTGAAGTGGCAGAGGTGTCTGATTCCTGGTCCTAGAGACACAGGTCTGTCACACGCCGGCTCCATGGGAGCTCTGGGGTGGGCTCCAGCCAGGTGTGAGCAGTGCAGAGCTCCTGGCTCCACGGCACAGCCTGTGGAAGCACCCCGAGCTGTGGTCAATGTGTGGCTTCTCATTGCCTTCTGCCAAAATACTCGTGCTTCTCCCGCCCTCTGCAACCTCCTCCCCAAAACCCAGCCTTCTGTCGCTTGCATTTTCTTCTCATGAGCATGTTGATGAACAGCTGACAGATTTCAGATTCATACTTTCACAGCTTCGCATTCACAGATGGCAATATTCTAGCATATTTAAAAAAAAGAAATCGGAGGTGGACACTTTTTGAAAATTTGGCACCAAAACGTTATGCCTTTCATTTAACATCTCCTGTATTATTTTCAGGTGGAAGACTGGAGATCCGTTTAAAACCAGGGCCACAGCTAGGCCATACTGAAACTTTCAGGATGTGTTCATTTTATATTCTGCATCTGGCTAGAGCATCACTGCATTTTACTATCACGTGAAGCTCTCAGTTTTCTCTGCAGATGGGATTTGGAGATAAGATGCTAGGGCAAGTCAGAGAGTACTATTTTAAGTTAAATGCTTTCTCTGTAGAATGGTTGTGACTCCTATAGGACTGTAAACATGAGTTGTAATATGAAGAAAAAGGTATCGCTTGGGAAATACTGAGGCTGTAATAGATGGCTGTAATCCATCTTTGTCTTGCAGAATGGTACAGGCACCCTTTCTTTAAAGCATGGAAAGCAGGTGATTTCATGTCAGCCTCCTCAGACCTGCATAAGATAATGAACTACCAAAATAAGAAAGTGGAAGGTGTTTCCTTTGACCTTAAGACAGCTTATTTGCAAAAGCAGCAAGGTCAGATTTATTTAAGAAGCTTCGCCTTTGCAGTGAAACAATGCAAAACTCCATCAATCTGAAGAATAGTAAACCGTAGCCACGTTATCCTATTAGGCTGATGCTAAATATAGAACGGATTTTCAGTTTCTTGCAGGGATTTCCTTGCTTTGTGACTAAATGCAGCACCAGGGTTGTTTGGCACTCTGAAAGTCTTAAAATGATGCTATTGTTTAGTAGTACTTCTTGCATTTTGCCGACATGAAAAATCAGGTTTCTTCTGAACTGGAACACTGGAAAGGGGCGTAGAGGGAGCACTGAAGGACACAGTTTTCTTGAGCCCTTGACGGAATGTGCTGCATGTAACTGCGACCACACAGAAATAAAAATAGGCAGCTTTCCCTATGTCAGTGTCTTGACATTGACTGTAACTTTTCCAGTTCTGAAACTTCTCTTCTTAGTTTTGGTTTGAAATCACAGCAATAAAGTTTATTTAGTTACTGCTGTTTATATTCTCTACTTAACCCTTGATAAGTTTGCTTAAAATCTGAATAATGGAGCAATTATAGAGCTTAACAGCACTAGGAGTGAGCTCAGAGAAGAACTTACGCACAAACTTAATAGGTCCATCTGTAATTATTGAAGAGTTTTCGCAGTACAGGACATTACCTGAACAAGATCCCAGTGTGAAATGGCCTGACTGAAATGAATGGCAAAACTGTCCTTGGCTTACTTAAGCAAGACAAGGTCTCGGGAGGCAACTGGACATTTCCAGGACATTTATCACCAACATCTTAGTATTCAAACATATTTCAGCTGAAATAATAATAGTAGTAGTAATAATAATAATAACAATAGTAATAATGATGATGTTGATGATAATGTGATTTATTGTGGTCGCCACTGATTCTGGTTTGAGTACAAGTAGCCATAAGGATATGCAGCCGCAGCTTTTATCTGTGCCCCATTCCCCTTTTCTCCATCCTCCACCAGCTGTCGCAGCTGCAGCAGAAGGGCCCGTGCGAGTGCCCAGGGCTTCACATTGAAACTGGAAGGTCCAACCTCCCCACTGGTGCACGGAGGTTGTAGAGGAGTAGAAGGCGATTGTCACCTCCGCACCCAACTCACCCGCAGGGTATGCAGTGATGCCTCTGTCCCATGCATGCTTGGTGCCTTCTCCAAGCAAACTACTTGTCTTTCTCCAGAGCTCCTCCAGAAAGTGATTTTACCCATATCTTAGATATATCTCTTTCAGTATGGATCAAGTTGATCTCTGTGAGGGCCTGTTGACAGAAAAAGTAGCTGGACCTGTCTCCTTCCTGGCATGGGAGCAGAGGCTCAGCGCAGAGGCAATGTGCCCCTGCTCCAGCACCTGCTTCTCCTGGTGCTTTACTCGCTCTCACAGATGTGCAGTGCCAAGGCTACTTCATGAACATTTCCCCTCCACTGCCCCAGAAGTAGTTTCTTTTTCAGCACTTTTCTCAGAAGAGGATGGGGATGTGCACTCAGAGCCTGCTTGGGTGGGAGGTGGCTCATGCTCATGTGTACGTGGGACTGACATGTCCCCACACTGACGCCCAAGCTTCCTTCTCTTTTTTTGTTGCAAGAAATACATCTCTGACTGAAACCATCCTGAAACCATCAGGTGTACTTCAAAAACACTTCTTGGAAGAGCATTTGGTTATCTGAGAACCTGTAAGCAGAGTTCATGTTATGTGTTTGTTTTTTTTTTCCTTTTGATATCTCCTGAACCCACTCTGTAGATTATACCCCTTGTTTTCATTGCACATACCTTCACTGCTCTCTGCCTTCTGCAGCTTTCCTAACTTCAGTCCTGCCCATCCTCTATTCAGGACTTACCCACATGCCTCCTTTGCCTGCCTCGCCATTACAGTGAAGCTGGAGCCTGCATAAGAGCTGCTGGAAAGGGAAAAGGTAAGTGAATTTGGACCTCAGTCACAAGGGTGGAGGAGTACAGGACTGAATCTCCTCATGAAGCTGACTAAAACTTGTTGGAGATGTCGCCTTATGCAGTTGGGTCCAGCCCAGCTTGGAATGAATTTGCAGTTCTCTGCAGCTCCTTTTGTATAGCCACCACAGTTGGGAACGTTAAATTTCGGAACCACAAAGTGCCGTCTGAAAGCAGCACACCTGTCAGTGAAGAGCAGTTTGCAACTGGAATATGGCCAGTGCCAGGGACACTGCAGAGGGACATGAAAAAAAACAGATAGAGATGATTGCTTAGAAATCAAATTCAGAAATTAGATTTTCCAACCACATATTCACTGAACTATTGATTCACAAATCAATATAATAGTACTGAGCAGAATGATTGGAGTGCTGAATATATCATAATTTATCAAAAATGACAAATACCGACGCGATTTTTTTCTGCCCTTTTTTAAGGCTTACTGTAATACCAAATTTCCTTCAGACCTGAAGATAAATACAATGAAAATAGGTGCATTAGCTAAATTAATGTCAGGGAATAAACATCCCTTAAAGATAACTATAAGAATTTACTTTAAGAAATGTTTTTATATGCTAGTCCTAGACAAAAGCTGTTCATTAAGTTTTATTCATAGTCCTCAGTACCCTTCAAATAGGGAATAATTTCTAGACTTCTACCATCTATTACTGGGAAGCCTGTTGCATTTATCTGTATTTGAATCGTTAGGCAATCACTGGTAAGTTCTTGATTCAGTCATTCCTGTGTTGCCCGTGTCTATTTAAAAAAAATATAAAAAACGTCAGGTGCTTTCCCTAAGTTTTCAGGTGAGATGTTTTGTACCGACTGGCAGGGCAGGCAGATGCTCCAGGTAAATGGTCTGTAGTTCATGGCAGGTCCTTGGGGTGATCAGTGGGGCTGGCTTTGCCTCCCCATAAAGTTTCATCACGCACAGCTGAGAGGTTCCAGCGTCTGTCTATGGCTGGCACTGGGATTTAATTCCCTGTCTCCCCAAAAAGCCCGACCCAGCCTGCTGAGCAGTGTGGACATTCTCTGCAGGGCACATCTCTGGTGTTGCACCTGCATCGCTGACACCCTTTTGGGTCCTGGATGTGATTTCACCCCTGCAGCTGGATGTGTTGTTTGGGACCCAGTGGCATTGCATGGGATAAGTGCAGGAACATTCAAACCTTAGCACTAAGCTGTGCAATCCCTGACAGAAGTCTTAGCGAGTCAGCTGGAACGTGCTGTCTGCCCAAGAAGCAGTGTTGTGCTGCAGCACGTGTCTGTGTCCTCTTCTCCTGAGGATTTAATGAGGGTTTTTTTCTCCTGCGCGGTGGTGGGCTTCGCTCGCAGAGCTGCCGGCAGGGAAGCAGAGATGCACGGCGAGTGCCGAACACATTGCAGCTCTCTCCTCCTTCCCCTCCACCTCCGCAGCTTCACAGGGCAGTCGCATTGTCCCAAAAATGTTTGAATAATGCCACATCTCAGTGTTTTACAATATCATGTGCTCAATGTAAACTATAAATTGTACCATGTGGCACAAGGTGGTGAGAGGCAGGGGATCTTCTCCAAATCTCTTTGCAGGAGTGCGCCTTCGGGAGCTCAGCTGTAAGTGATAATGATACAGATTACTTTCTTTTCAGAGACAGAAAAGGAGTTTGTGGTTTTGCCCATTGGGTCGGTGGGTAGATGTGGAGGGTCGTGCCTGTCCCTGAGAGGTCGGATGGGGGACAAATGTGCACTGGGTAGTCCCAGTGTCCATGTGCTGGCCTGCGTGTGCCACAATCCAAGGGACCTGCTGGATGTGGACAATGCTGTGAGCGGTCCAGATCAGTCTCAGTGACCAAATCCTGCTAGTCTTCATCCAGGGCACAGGTATGGGGTGCTCCACAGGGGTGCAGCATCCCCACTGCCTGCACGTCCCCTCCAGCTCACAGTCAGAGGCATCAGGCCCTTTGCCACAAAGCTGTACCTCGCTCATCCCCACTCCCTGTGTTTTCTCTTTTAGGGCTTGGTCAGGCTCCTACAGACCAAGGGAAAGCACAGAGCATGCCCCAGGATGGGGGCACAGAGAGAGGTTTACTCCTTGGGTACCCTGGGTATGGGGAGATCCCCCTCTCCTGGGTGCCATGCAACCGCCAGCTCCTCTCCTTCCTGCCCTGTCTTTCCCCCACCGTGCATCCCCAGCAGCTGGAAAATGAGAAACCACTGTGCATTTCTGACCCTGATGAGGACTTTTCTTCCTTCCCTGATGCTCTACGTAACAATGCAGTGTCACTGTGAAGGTGACACCAAGTACATTTGTCACCGCAACCAGCCCAAAACCGTGTGGTCAAGCATAAGGCAAGGTTTGTTAAATGACTCCGTGGGCCAGATCTGGACTCTAGATGCCTAGAGATGCAGTTATTACGCATTTCGCACAAGGGTTTGTACTGGTTTTGACTGGGATAGAGTTAATTTTCTTCATAACAGCTTGTATGGGCTATTTTTTGGATTTGTGACCAAAACAGTGCTGATGATACAACAATATTTTAGCTGTTGCTGAGCAGTGCTTACACAGGGTCAAATCCTTTTCTGTTTCTCACGCTGCCCCGCCAGCGAGCAGGCTGGGGGTGGGCAAGAAGTTGGGAGAGGACACAGCCAGGACAGCTGACCCCAACTGACCAAAGGGATGTTCCAGACCATATAATGTTGTGCTCAGGAGAAAAAACTTGCGGGGAGAGATTGCTGGGGCTGCTGTTACTCGGGGACTGGCTGGGCATCAGTCATCTGGTGGTGAGCAATTTTTGGGGGGGGTTTTGCACCACTTGTTTTTCTTGGTTTTGCTTTTATTTTTTGGTTGTTTTGTTTTTTTATTTTACTTATTAACCTGTCTTTATCTCAGCCCATGAGATTTCCCACTTTTACATGATCTCTCAGAACTTGCTTTTGGTTGTATTTGAGGTTATGGCAGGTCTTTGCTCTAATGTTTCTGCCTCCAGTTAGTCAAGCTTAAATATCCAATTTAGCTTCTACATAGGAAATTCCTTTTTTAGCTTTTCTTTTTTTTTTGCAACATCATTTTCTCTTTCAAGACCGACTTGAGGCAGTTTCAAGGAGACATCAAAAGCATGGCAGCTGAAGTTGAAACACGAGTGCTGGCTCACAGTTTTCACAGCCACCAGTGTTTCCGAATTAATTTTACATAACTTCAAATGTGTTTCTGTTCAAAATCATACTAAAATAATACAAGGGACCACCTTCCCCCCTCGAAGGATTCAAACAAAAAAATAAACAAGGGAGGAATTCTGTCCTTTCATTTGCACTGTGGATCTCAGGTAAGGGGTTTTATGGACAGCAGACTGATTGTCAAACGTGAGGAAGGAGCCCAGGAGCTCTCCCTCCTACCAGGGTTTGGCTTCACGTTTCTTTTGCTTCAGAAGTCCCGTCTCCCCAGAGAAAGGCAGCGCCTGGGTATAGCAGGGGTTTTGAGCATGGGTGCTCTAGTCCCACAAGCTTCTGCCCCACTGCTGGTCCACACAAGCTCACTCGAGTGAAAACATCAGGCTATTCTGTTCTTTAGCCAGGGAAAAAGAAACAGCACAGAGCAATGGATAAAAGCTGAGAGCCTAGCAATTAGGACCCTGGGATTCACTGAAATCAGTGGGGTTTAAGCTCCTAAATGCTTCTGGATCTGGCAGATTGAATGGATATGCTCTGGATGTGGGAAATAGAGCTCTGTTAGTCCAACTATTAAACTGTTGCATTGTCTTAACTTAAATGCTGAGTGTCCTTCCTTCCTTCCTTCCTCCCTCCCTCCCTTCCTTCCTTCCTTTTTCTTCCATTCTTCTTTTTTCTTTTCTTTCTTCCTTTCTTTTTTTTTTTAAAAAGGGGATAATATTACTCATGCACATTGTCTCACCTCACGTTGACCCTGGGGGCAAAAGAGACTAAGATGTAGTTGGAAAAAGCCCTTCCTTGTATACACGTCAAACACAACTGCCATGAAGACGCTGCTAGTCTCTTTGGTGACGGGTGACTCGGGAGGGTGGCTGATAACCTCTCCGATGTTGCCACACGCTGAGCTGCGGATGAGAAGGCTGCAGCGGGGCTGTGAGCGCTGAGGCGCTGCCAGGGCTTGGGAGCTCCAGGGACCACTAATTCCTCTGTGGTGCTGCACTAGCATGCAATAAAATAGCACCCTCCTCCCCCAAAAAGAAAATTTTATCCATCGCATCAGACAACGCAGCAAGTAAGGCTTGTGAGTGTGAGTGCAGTGAGCAATGAATAGGCAAATGAACTGCACATTTCAGAGCTTAGCACTGAATTTTTTGAGCTATCTGGGCTAGTGTGGTGTGCCATGGGTTTCCATTGCATCGTACACACCTGCTTGGAAAGCAGAAGGAAAACACAACCCCGCCTGGCAGCTGGCACCACCAAATCAGGCTGCTCGGTGCCCCACGCCAGCAAAGCCATGGCAGGGGACATCCCCTCCCTCTGGGGACAGGCGTTTGCAGTTCAGGATGTGCGCTCTCAAGGCGCTGGCTCTTGGGCAGCATCCCCACACACTCCAGTCCCTTGGCCTATGGGCACTTCACAACCTGCCACCAGCTTTCAGACAAACTCATTCTGCCTTTGGAAGCCCTCCTCAGTGAATTCAAATGGATTTACCAGCACTTACGTTTGTTTTTTTTTTTCTGGGGAAAAAGGAACAAGGACAAAGAAAAGCTATACATGCAAAGCAGTTCTGTGTAGCTTTGAACACTGTTCAAGATAATGGTTGTCCAGAAATTGTGTTGGCAAAGAAATCTGAGAAAAAAATAACTTAAAGAAGCAAAATTCATGTAATCTAGTGGAAGCGCATTAGTACACTTCCTTAGTTTTCGTCTCCTGAGTCTTTAATCAGAAAGATTCCTATTTACTGTTTCTAAACAATCAAAGTGCAGTAAGAACAAAAATAACCTTTTCAATAATCATCCCAAATGCCTTATATTGTATTTTTGTGATCTTGATCACACTGAGTTCATTGTTTTCCCATCTAAATAAAAACTAGAAAGATAATTCAGTTTTAATTTCTTTTAAAATTTGACAATATCAAAATATATGTCTTTCTTTTGTGGAATACAGAGACTGCAATACACTGGAGAGATACAGATTTCCCCAACGCTAATTTTTAACTGCCAGCATGTAAAGAAATGATAACATAATGTATTACTGGGAAATAGTGAAAGAGGCTCTGGCAGCACTGTGTTGTGTGGGTGGTGTCCAGAGTTAAGGGTTCTCAACCTTTTTGCTTTCCTCCCTAGTGTATCAAACACTTAGTGAAAGCCGTTATAAGGTGGTATTAACACGAACAATTTTTAACACACTACGATAGCAAGCTGAAAGTAGTACGCTGCATAAAAAGTCTCCAGTGAACTTCCATTTCAACAAAGTCATTTTCAGATGCCACATGTATTAGCCCTTTCCAACGAGATTGTGTTCAGGTATCACTAATATCTCTAAACATTCTGGGCAAGCTGTTTCCAACGTGGTAGCTTTGACTCATCGTTCAGGAGATGTGCACCATTCATGTTCCATGCAAAGGAACATCTCAGTGCCCCAAACACTGGTCCTATTTCAACCATGCAGGTGTTAACATGCTCCTGCTTGTCATGCCAACTCCCTGCAGAGCCTGAGTTGGAGTAGACTGCTGCAGCTCTTCTGCTGCAAATGTATCACAGACACAAATATTTTTGCAATATCCCCCCCCACAGCCCCCAGTAGTCATTAAAATATTCAAACAACACTAACTGGTATAAATGCTATTCAAACACTCCAAACTGACACAAATATTGAATGCCTCATTTGTTCCTCTATTCACATCATAGCCAGCCTTTTTCAGGAAAGACATTTCTTCCTGCCATGTAGGATTAGGAGCACAGTTTCAAAAAAAGCGTTTGAAATGTGCTGGTGAAAGGGGTATGAGCACTACGAGAGCAGACAGTGTTTGCCCACCGCACACTGACAGGAGAGATGAAAGATGAGGGGGATGCTCAGCAGGGCAGGACAAATCTCTCAAAGCAGCTGTATGTGGGGCTGCTCCCCAGTCAGGACATTATGGAGCGATGTCAACAAACCTGCCTCTATACACTGGAAAAAAACAAAAAAACCCCAAACCCCAGCCCTCCATCTATGAAAGAGATGAGAAAGATTCGGTTTTCTTGTCAACCTGCCCAAACCTCAGTGCAGCTTGTTCTTGGAACTTTATGAACAATATCTCATGCATATTGGCTACATTAAAAGTTCATTTACAGTTTGATAGAAAGAAAACCTGATGGCTCGTGGCCAGCATGGAGAGTTGACACTGGCCCATCAACTACAAAACCTGGGGACAAGGATAATGTGTATCAGATCAAGGTCCACCCAGACAGCATCCTTGCCTTTGACGTGGGATGCCCATGGTTCACTTCCCTCTTCAGCCTCTAACTGTGAATGTGAGAAGATCGAGATTGCTGCCGTCATACTCATGGTCAGAGCAAAATTGCAGGAGGTACAACTAAGAAATAAAGAGAAGTACAAGGACAATAACACTTCTACAGTTTATGAGTTTTTATGTCTCACTCTGCCTCTCAGGGTGCAGACCGTATACAACTGTAACTCTCTTGGCCACCAGAAGGAGGGTATAAATGGCTTTGACTGAATCAGACTGAGGGGCTGCAAATTCTGCCTATTGCTTTATACATGGCCTTTGAGTTTCTGCCCACATTTCACTTATTCCTCAGCAGCAGCAAGGCAAGTTTAGATATGTAACTTTTCCAGAAAACTCACATGGAAGTGCGCACTGGCTTGCAGATTGGCCTCAAGCCCATTTTTGTTCTTTTCCTCAAAACACCATCAAAATGGCATGGCAGCTGCTTTCGTATTTTCAAACTGGAGCGGCCCAGTGAAATTTTCTTTTGACGTTGGAAAGACATGAAGAGCACTAATGCAAGATGAACTAAATAGCCATTACTTATAATAGAAGACTGGAGCTGAAGATTAAGAAAAATAGAATTGCAGGAAAAAGCATTAGTGAATACTGTCATGTGCAGACATCAGAAGCCACTGGTTAATATACAGTGTGCCAAGAGCAGGCATCTTTGAAATATGAACGTATCTTCGCGCAGAACAGGAAAAAAACAGCAAAGATGCAAGAGAAAAATAACATGCTGAGTCTTAAAGTTTTACTGTAAACCACTCATCTGAAGTCTGCCTCTGCCCCTGAAAAGATTACTGTCCTAGAAATGTAACTATCAAAGAAATCGAGATTACCTGTATGGCTCTGAAAGTGAAAAACAGTAAAGGAGTAAATGAAAAGCTAATAATTCAGGACTAAAAATTCAGCTTGAAAGTTTAGTATTTCTTACTGCTTTTGAGGATATAAACAGATATAGAAAATGATTTCCCTGAATGGATCTGGGGGAAAAATTTATATATATATATTTATATATATATATATATTAAAAAAATGTATTTAATGTCTATGGATGAAATCTTAGGCATACATTCTGGAACAAATTCTTATTTTCCTTTTCCTGCTCCAAAAATTTTCGTATTGATAACATTTGGGAATACTATCTAACATAAGAAAACAGATCTGAATATGGATTATTGTGAGTNTATATATATATATATATATATATATATTAAAAAAATGTATTTAATGTCTATGGATGAAATCTTAGGCATACATTCTGGAACAAATTCTTATTTTCCTTTTCCTGCTCCAAAAATTTTCGTATTGATAACATTTGGGAATACTATCTAACATAAGAAAACAGATCTGAATATGGAT
This sequence comes from Dromas ardeola, assembly GCA_013398915.1. Lineage (NCBI taxonomy): Eukaryota > Metazoa > Chordata > Aves > Charadriiformes > Dromadidae > Dromas > Dromas ardeola. The sequence goes on from VYZM01015638.1 coordinate 209,125, forward strand.
TATTGTGAGTGTGGAATCCATGGGATTATAGTTCATCTGTCTCTGGTTATCTGTGATTGATTATAACAATCACATCCTTCAGCAGACTGGCATTTCCAGAATAAATATTACTATGTGTGAATTAAAAGTTCGTTTTTCTACAGTCATGTGCATCCTCAACTTTGCATTTTGCTTCAAAGGTCGGTGTCGTAAATATTCACTATCCTAAAACTTGCTTGTTCTTATTGTGATGATTGAAATAGTGCATTGAATTCATATCATAGTCTGCACAAAAATGGGTTTCACTCAAATTGAACTGAAGTGCCAGTAAGATTCAATGACAGAAGTGTCTGTTTAATGCAAATCCAAAAAACTCTTATGGGTATGACTCTAAAAATGCATTAAAAAATAAGTGATGACTCATGTATAATATTTGACAGCATACATCCAGATCTAGAAAGGATATTCTGATAGTTTTTAAAAATATATCTAAACAGAAGTATTTTTTTCATCAGGTTAAATAAACCAATGCTTACTTTGCTCCAGGCAGCAAGTTTTTCCCTTTTCTGTGACACCAACAAGGGCTGTTTCACTTGAATTGTCCTGTATTTTGGCACATGTGACAAAACTTTATACTTTCCATAATGCCACAGTTCGTCTGAGGTCATTCTAAAATGTCTCTGGTTCTCTTCTAAAATTTTTCAATCCCTGAATGACTCTCACACAGCCTTTTAAATGCATTTTTCTGTTAAGAATTTAGGAATGATGCACCATTCTGTTTCGAGAAAAAAAAAAAAAAAAAATCCACTACTGAGATCTCTGCCTCTCAGTGACACAAGGGGCTGAGAACATGCCCACGGTAGCATTTAATGGGGGTGATAATTGCTTTAACTTCCTTCTACCAGGCCTCGTCCTCCCTTGTCTGAGCTCTGGCACACTTTTAATTGGACGTTACAGACAGAGTCTTGCACTGGTCCTTGCTTGCTGCACTTGAAGTGTGGGTGTCTGTGACCACTGAGCCCCCCTCGGGCTTCCCACTCACATCTGTCTGGAGGTGCAGGAGTTGGTCCTACACTTTGGAAGCAACAATGCTTTGGTCATTTCCTGGTAATACCGATCTCCTAGAAAGTGCCTCATCATTTTTAATATAATCAGCAAAGGCCTTCATTATCTATATGTTTAAGAATCTGGGAGGATGCTGATCTCCAGTTTTACCCACAATGTTGTGAAAGTTGCCCTCTTCTCTATGAAGAGCTCAGAGTATATCTACAAAGCACATGTTGGTGTTAAAGGGTCTACCTGGCACTCACAAGATCTAATAAAATCAGTCAGCATGGGTTGATTAGCCTGTTCAGGGGACCGGCATAATGTGGTTACATTTCCTCCAGCACCTGATACAATTTCTACAGTCTCTTGCTATCCCTTCTTGTGCCATCATCATTGTCTTCTGCTGTTACAAAACTTCAGGACTCTCAGCTTCTTGAAGTTTGGTTGGATTTTCATCCCAAGTCCACAGAAAGCCTCTGCCTAGCAATTGCTCTTATGCTGGCGATCTGGGCAAGAAGGTCAGACCCAAAAGACTCAGTTCTCTGTTTAGAGTCTTTAGAATCCTTCCTTACCTGGACAATGCCCACTTGAGTGAAGGAAACAGACATTTTAATCTTTTAGGGCAATTTTAACCACTACATTTTACCACTAACAATTTTGCCTTTGTCCACAGCGGTCCTGACCCTGTGTTGTTCATCAGTTACTCACAGCCACGGCATCTGGAAGTTGTCTGCTTCATCCTTTATCTTAAAATTTTGGCATGTCCATCATTTAACTGGCTCTGACTTGAGGCAAACTGTTTCTGAGAGTGAGTGTGTAAGTCCTTTACACAGTGCATGTTTCTGCCAGAAACGCTTGGTCATGATTGCAAACCTCCTAGATGAATGTCAGGACTAATATCTAAAATCTTCATTCTGAGACATGATCCTTTTCCAGCAGAGTAGTTAGGCACACTTGAAAGCAGGCACTTACGCAAGACCCATTGACTTTAGATGCACTTAAAACACACCTTTTAAGTGTCTTAGTGAATCACCATTATGATCAAAATCTGGCCCACAAAATAATGCCCTTTGAGCAGATAAAGATCTTGTAAGGTATTTCTGTGAGATATTGCTTAAAGATTGCTTCCTTTTCTAATTCTTCAATAAGGTGACTCAGCTCCTTCTGATCACTCACAAAAATGTGCTGGAAATGTTTAATCAGTTCAGGAAAATTCTGGCAGCTTCAAACTGAATCTCTCTTTCAAGGGCGACTGTTGCTGCTGCTTACTAATAATCAGACAGCAGGAAAAAAAAAAAAAAGCCAAGCATAAATTAACCTGGAAATAGCAACATTAAATGTTTAATGGCTCTGAAGCCTGCACATCTTCGGGCTATTCATTAACGTAAGTATATGTACTGTTATGTCCAACAAGATTTTTCCTTGGGAAATCTCATACCTTTATCCGTGGATTATAAAACCCACCACTCTGGGGTGTTGTTCCATACCCCTTTCTGGTCTCACCTTTAGCTCAGTGTACAAAAGGACTTGGGTACTCACTGGACTTTCCCCCTCCACCGTTAGTTCTTATGTCCAATCCCCAGAGCCTCCAAGACACTGCTTACTGGTGCCTAACCCCAAAGGGGTCTAATTTTCCAGCACCAGCAGTAAATCCTCACAGCTGCCTCGGGAATGCCAGCTGCTTTCCCTGTCTTGGGTGGATCAACAGCAGGGAGGTTGCAGCCCTTCCCCAGTTATGCAACGACAGCTTCACGCGCGCAGGTTTGGGGACGGAGGTACAGTTGTCAAATCTTGAGGACAATAAGATGTGTCTGTGCACGTGGAAGGGGGTCACCCATGTCCTTGAGCCCCCATCCCCTCAGCCTTCCCTGGGATTTGTTGTCCCCAGATTACGGTCTCTAAAGCATGGCCTCGCAACCTCCATATATCTTAAACCCTTGATATGGGTGTAGCATAGAGAAAAGCCGATAAGGTAATACTTCAGCAACCACATTAATCAAATATTTATAAACTACAATATAATTCCTTAGAATATCATAGAGCTATTTCACACAAATGGAGCACTGGTAAATTTTTAAAACACTCAGGCCACTCTGAACTACAAATTTAATAGGAACACCTGAGTGACAGCTGGCTTTCATGAACAGAAATTCAGCTCGCAGAAAAGAAGTGATCAGCAGGCTGGCCTATTTTGGGGAATGGCTGGCGGTCTGGCACAGGGGATTCACAGGCATGGAAAGCATGTAACTCGCAGACAGGCATAAGGGGAACTCATAGGGTCTCAGGTTTGCCGCTGTGATCACTGATCCATCTCTTTCCTGATAAACTTCATTTTTACAGCATGCAAGAGCTGCTGCTGTGCTTTCTCCACCTTGAACAGACTGCCCTTCTGAATTAAACCCTGTTCATGGAATACAGTCTCTTAAAATTTATTCTTTTTCCAGCACTCATCAAATATCTGTTGACCAAGACCTGCTTTCCTGTATATCCCTTCTCAGTCCACTGCGGTAAAGAATACGTGATCACCATGCCGACAGCATTTTCTCCTTCTTTCCTCCCTTCTGAGTTTGACTTCCTATCTGTTCATGATGCTTTGCCTCAGGTGAGATCTTGGGTTGAGTTGTGGAGATGAGGCCTTCGTCCTGGGAGGCTTGTGTCCTGCAGGCAGGTACAACCTGGCTGCCTTTCGGTGGGCTCCCCCATGCAGAAAGAGATACAGGCGTCTTCTTTGCAGGATCAGGCTCATAGGGTGCAAATTCCTCTTCTCCTCTCTGGCCTTTGGGGCTTGCCGCATGGTTTGCAATGCCCCAGGATACACCGCGGAGGTGGCAACACAGGTCTTTAGAAGGGGAGATGTGGTCTGATGCACAGGAAGCCTGCAAGTCAGAGTACTTGAACTGTCTTCCCAGGTTTGCTTCTGCCTTGCTGGGAGATGTCAGGCTGAGCCTGTTCCCCAGTTTTTATAGCTGCATTAATACTGTAATATGCGCTGAGGTCTTTATTAAAGTGAGTTTTATGAATGTCAGAATGATGATTATTTGGCTCCGCCACATTCTTCTGAAATGCTTACTCACATGAAAGATTTTTTTTTTCTTTTCAGAGGTTTGAAAGATAATTTGGCTAGATTGTTCCTTTCAAGTAAAGCAATCTCACATTTGCCATGGCTGGATGCGAAGTTGTTCAGTATTATCGTTGCATTACTAGCTTGCTATTCATGTTCTCAAAGAACTTCAAAAGGGATGCTTTGATGTACTTATGGACTTCTTCCAGCTGGTGTATAGCACATAGTGTCTGTGCTTTTGCAGCAAATCATAACTTGACTTCTGGGATTTTTAGTATTTCACTGACTGCCTGAGGAAGTATACTGAGGGGTGCCTTTTGAATGACATACAGGAGCTGGATAACAAGATGACAGTCATAAATGGAATATTTACATCAACAGCAAAATACCCTGTGCTCCTGGAAAGAGCTAGCCACTTCTAAAATCTACGTTTCCCTGTAGCTCCTCTTTAGATTTCTGCAAAGAGAAATGACAGTGTGTGGCATCTGAGTTGCTTATGCCTTCATTTTCCCCGGTTTCTCAGCTTCCCAAAGAGGCTTGTTGAAATCCCAGTGATCAGCATGTGGACCCGAGCTTAATGGTCCTGCTGGCTCTGCAAGCCCAGTGGCACAGTCGTTATCCTCACCAGGTGGTAACGGGGTTATTAAAACTCCTCTCTGCTGGGAAGAGAACCAAGGAACTTTAGAAACAGTTTTGCCTGGTGAGAAAGCTTAATTTTCCAGCCAAAACTGTCTGATGCTGACTCATCAGATGGAAGATACTTGAGGACTGGTATTAGCCTGATGCAGTCTGGCAGTTGCTGTGTCCCCATGAGATGGTGCTCTGCTGTCTGAAAGGGGGATGCAGGCAAGATGCTCACAACGGCCTGCATCTTCCCTGGGGTGTATTTGGAGTTATCAAATTGGCACACTGTGTCATCACTGCAGGATCCCTCTCCTGTGGATTTCTCCGATTATCCCATGGCCGTTGGGTAACCTAAGGCTAAACCCCAACATGTAAGCGGCACGTGGTTGACTCGTTGCTCCATCAGTCCTGCACTGCAGCCAGTCACAGGGTACCACTGCCACAGCTCAGCATGCAGATGAGATTAGTCATAGGACTTGTAGCTAATTGCTAGACTTTAATCTTCGTTTTGAACCTGGACCCAGAATACCTACAAAATGTCCTGACATGCTGGGATCAAGACCAAAGCTGATAACTGCCAAGTGACAACTGGCACTTCCTCTATCACAGAGGTGAGGCTTGTCTGTCGTGAGCATGGACCTTTCTTGATGGGTGAGCCAAGACCATGAAACTAATTGTGCAGGAACTGTGGACATTCAGTAACTTGTCCATCACATACACTGATGGTAAAAGCCATTGCTTGGACTGGCTCAAATACAAATATGTTAAAAGAAAACCTGCATTAGACCAAACTAAATAAAAACCCTATCAAAACTGCATGTTCCACATGGTCCAGACGTCTACCTCTGGGGCAAAGCTGAGAAGCTAAACAGTGTGTGACTGATTTTTAGGTCTGTTGCTTAATGCACTACGGGTCTGTTGCTCAGATGCTATGATGATGAACATGTTATAAAAGCTGACACAGAATAGACTGAGTATGAAAAAATTCAGACATCATGTTGAATTTGCGATTCAGATTGAGGTGCATTAATAATAAATTGAACACATGTATTATATATGGAGGTTCCTATTGAAACATTTCTTGAGGGCAGCTGAATTTTAGTGCCATAGCAGAATGATAATAGTTTTAGAGGAAATGTAGATTACTGTCATTTCTCTTGTAAATTGTGTTCAGCAATAATTATGAACAATGACAGGGCTCACACGGTGTCTATCACAGGAAACTCAACCTACTGTTAAACTCTGCGTTCCCACCTCTGGCCACAGAGTCAGATCTTACTAATCTCTTTGGTGAGGGAAGAATAAAAAATACGCTTCAGGTTACAGGTCCAAAAAATCACAAGGAGTATGTCCAAAGATTTTAAAGGAAAATCTGTTGATGCTGGAATTAAAGACCTCTAACTGAAGTCACATTGTTCCCAGAAACCCAACCCACTCATCTTATAAAAAATGCATGAAATAATGGAAGCGTTCTGAATACTCATAAATGAGCTTAAGGATGATGGGTTGCAAGTCATATCCAAAGGGATTTCTCAAAATCCCTCCCTCCTCCATGAGAAGGCAGGGAGAGGTAGAACAGGGACACAGTCACAACAGCATGTATCCTGATCCCCTCTGACCCTTCAAATTTCCCTCTGTCCAAAACCCTCCATACAACCCCTTTCCTGTTACAGAGTGACAGAGGCGATTTATCGGGCTTTGTTTGGCCCCATATAAGGGTGAATTTTTGTTTTCATAAATGCTACCCATATGCAGGAGTTGTATGCAGGACTAGAGGCAGGACGATGCCTCCTCCTCTCCTTTTGGTACACTCTCTAGCTGGAGGTTTGACCTGCCTTTGCCCTTGCTTGGATTCCTGCATTGATTACATGGGGATTATGTGTCCAAACTCTTTCTCTTGAACCTGCATTGACTAAAACACATTGTGTGTATTTGCCTTTTTTTTTTTTTTTTCATAATGAAAGCTGTGATCCTGATGTAATCTCAGGATTCAGAATCAGAGATCAAGGACTGAGCATGCGTCCTGGATTTTCAGATGTGCTTAGGTGCATAAATTCTTAGGGCATCTGGGACATAACAGGTATGCCAATAACATGCCCTGCTTTCATGGTCATCTATTTCCAGGTCTTCTACTGCTAACAGACAGTAAGGACAGTCAGGGAAGAAAATGTCACTTCCAAATTAAGGAAAGTAAGTGAGTTAGAAGAAAACCAAAATAAAAATCGTGCTGAACTTTTGCAGAGTTTTTCAGGAGAAAAATCACTCAACCTAGAGCTGGGAGGCACCACCAGCATCAACATCTCTTGGCTCTGCCTCAGCCCTGGTTGTCCAACTGCAGGTGAAACAGCCCTAGTTCCTGTGTTCAGTACTCTGCCGTGGAGCTAAGCCTTCATGTCAGGATGGGCAAAAATGGTGATATGGGTCCTATGCTGCATTTCTTTCAGTGTTTCAAAGACTCAGGCATGGGTGTAGGCAATAGCATCCTGACCCAGGAACAGGGGATGGAAAGGAGCCACATCAACTTACTGAATGTGGAACAGAAAAAAACCCAAACTCCTACAGACACTACGGAGATTTTTATCTTTTCATTTGAAAAAGAAAAGGTGGGAGTTAAAAGCATTAGGCTTGAAAAGCAGACTTTTATAGCTCAGCAGAAGGTGTAGACCTCTTGAACCAAGAGCCCAGAAGAGAGAGCCTTTATCTGAGAAGAAAACGTGGAGACTTTGTAAGTGAAGTTCTAGCAAGCTATTGGCACAGCTTCTAATAGCTTCTAAGAGGTCCTATTAACCTTTGGAAGAAGTATTTGCAAGGAGCTTGAAATTTCTTTCAAAATACAGCAGCCATATTTGACTGTTAACTAGCAAAGCAGAACAGATTAAACAAAGTCCAAGTATGTGGCTCAGTAAAGACAAAAGAGCAGCAAGAGTTACTCAAGGCAGAAGAAAGCTGGGTTCCGTGTGGCATTTGCATATGAGCGGGGTGCTGGGACTCCCATGCCACTTGATTGAGAGCTAGTCAGCAGTTAGTGGAGCCTGGAGAATGATTCTGTACTTTCCAAAGGAAACTAAGGGTATGATTCAGATGTCATTTACAATGCCTTTGAGGAACCTAGACATTTCCATGGGGCTGTCAGATATATCACAGGATCTACAGGGGGCCTCTGGTCTCCTGTAGTGGCTGCACGAGGCAAGGCAGATACCCAAGGTCATCTCAGATGGCACCAGAAGGCTAAGCTGAAGCAGTTAAATCCATCTGAAAAGGTGGCCTGCAGCCTAGGCTCCACTGACTGTCTTTTCTTCACTGGCTACATTGGGAGCTAAGGCACCCAACTGACATGTAGACACTTGCGCTTATGTGCCCGGAGCTGAATCTTGCCAGAAAAGCCTGTCTAGGAAAGGGAGGGGATTTGTCCTTACCCAAGAGGCTGCCTACAACCTAAAATACACACCAGAATTTGCAGTGTTAATAGACAAAAAAAAAAAAAAAAAAAGCCAGGGAGCTGGAGGACACTGTGCTGTCCATGCCAGGGCAGAGCTGGGTGCAGAGTGTGTGGGGCAGGCGGTACTTTGGGTGCATGCCAAAACCATAGGGCATTTGGGGCACAGGAAGACCAAAAAGGCCCAAGTCATGGAGTTCCTGCTTTTAATCAAGCTTCTGCCTCCTCAGCTGGAAGGTATGACTCTCACAGCCCTGGCGATCCTCGGTGCCAGCTAGTTAAATTGTTTTATCAGGGATGGCAACAGGCTGTGGGCAGAGCATGGACAGATACAGCTTCTCAGGTGAGAGGTGTGGATTTCCAGCCAAGGGGTGGTAATTTGTAACATTTCTAACTCCGTTTTTCAGGTTCGGCTAACCAAAACGTGAATGCTCAGTAGCTTGGGTCAGCCTTGGGCTGCTCAGTTACACAGCCCAGGTAACTTATGCCTTAATTTTCTATATCTGTAAGACTAGAGATATTGATCCTGGTCTCCTTTGTAAATTGTTTTAAGGTGTCATGAGGAAAAGTTTCATGCAAAATTCATGGGGAAAAAAAGAGCTAATACCAGTTAGTGCTAGGTAAAATGCAAAATTACAAAAAACCTGCAAAAAATTTATGAGCTACTACCTTGTGAGAGCACTGCCAGGAAGCCTCAGCTTCACTATCTTCCAGGTGTCAGCATGGGGATACGTTAGATAATAGCATAACTTCTGTAGCCATTTGATTTAGGAAACCATAAACTAATGTTATTTGAATTTCTTTACAAGTGGGAGAAGTTGGACTTAAAATTGAGCTTCTTACTAGATCTATAGTTTCTAATTTCACAGTAAGACTATTGGGACCGCTTAAAGAAGCAAAGTCACAGAAAAACCTCATTTTTTTCATGTCTAGATGGGGAGCCCTCACTCATCTGGGTGCCATAAGGGAGAAGACAGACTGTAATGATAAACAGTCCATGTTAAAATTTTATGTTATGAAGAAGGAGTATCACACATTATTTCATTGGCAAGTCACAACAAGCCAGCAAGTTTCAAAAGAAAAATTATGGTATCTGGTTGAAAACAAATTAGCTGAACTTCTCAGAGTTTATATCTTTCAAGATGGAATCATAACTATAAAACAAAAAGGGCAAAACTAGGCTTAGTAAAATGAATGACTTTTAACTTCTGAAAAACTCAATAAGGTTTTTATAGCTGACAGCAGCTATTGGTTCCCAAGCACACATAGAAGACGCTGTTGGAGAGGTCACAAGCCATATGAATAGCTGATTCCTGTACGCTTTGGTTACACTATTAGGGAACATGGAGATGCAATAGATATATTAATATTTCAGAAGGTTGTCTTTCCATCAAGCTTCTCTGTTCAGTGAAATTCCAATTGGGAGAATTTGTTCTCTTGCACCAAACTCCAACTGTATGTCCCAGTTTTCAACTAGGTACCATTATCCACAACTGGGAGCTGTTTCAGCATGAAGAGAAGCCAAGCCACAGCCTGTCTGGGCTAAGGTTTGTAGGATGGAGCACCCGTGAGATGTGGGCAAGCAGAGCCGTAGTCACTGTGGTGGTCACTGTGCTGGCCAACTGTCCTGGCCAGAGGGTTGCTCTCTGTTTGGGGTCTGCAGGGCTCCCTTTTCACACCATCCTTATTGCAGAGAAGGCAGAGTCAAAGTTCTTCACTTGTACTTCTGTACTTGCACTCCCTTTTGCATAGCTCCTTTTGCATAGTGTACATTAATGACAGTCTGTTATCCAGCTGTTGACCTTTTTGCCAGCTTTGCTAAACACATACATAAGCTGTAGCAATTTATCTGGGAGAGGAAATCCCAAGTTTGCTAGAGTGAAAAGAAACATTTATGAGGGCTGAAGAGAAAGTGGGGAGGGAGTTGGGGGTGTTTCTCGTACAGCTTATAGTTGCAACCTACTGAAAATGCACTGGTTTTGAGAATGTACTAAGTCAAGTCTAAACTGGAGTGGCTACAAAGTAAATCTTCCCCTTCATTACTCTTCAAGCATTCATCATGCTTATGAAGTCCCAGCAAAAACGTCTATGACAGGAGGGAATATGACAGATTGCTTCTGCAGTTTACCAAATTTCAAGTCATGCTGTGAAATGGTACCTCTGCATTTTAAACCTGTGTCAGACTTGGGCAGGTTTCTGGTGGCTGAGTTACAGTTCTTGAAACGTGACAGTATTGCAGAACCGTTCTTCTATGACAGAATTCTGACAGCATACGAGGGAGTTTCCAGTTCTTATTTTGAACTTTCTAACCCTAATTTTTGTATTACTTTTCATCTCACTGTTATGCTGATTGTTACAGTTAAGCATTCCTTTCACCTGTTTCCTCATTCCCTTAGCAAGTTTTATTTAGCCTTGATCTAAAATCAAAATAATAATAATACATGGATAATAATAGTGTTCATACAGCAATATAATTCTACTAATTACAGCCTTTTTCCAGTTCCTGTATTTTCAGCAGCCACTTAAGTTACATTTCACTGGTATCTATTAGAGAAAGTGTTTCCCATGATTGAAGGACATCATTACATTCAATTTCAGCAAAATTTAAGCGTGCATTTCTGAAGTAAAGGGCACCATAAATATGTTCCTTTCAAAAACAAACAAACAAACAAAAAAAAACCAAGCAAATCACCAAGCTTGAACTTTGAAAAACAAGCAAGTAAACCAATTCATAATTATGAATTAAATAATACTAGAAGAATAAGAAAGAAAGTGTAATGTCTAGCCCACTTATGAAGACTTTCCTTAGAGGCAATGGAGAGAGATAGACACCTCCTGTGAGAAATTCATGCCATCCCTAAGGTAAGAGTCTAATCTAAATGTGATGACCTGCTTTCAGATGTCATTTTATTGAATTTAGAGAGAAGAAATGCATACCTGAGACCAGACGCCTGACTTTCAGATGGTGACAGGTGTCCAACCTTATCAACAATAATTACAGTTAATTACAGTTGTGGGAAACACTTCAGAGTCAGCCACTGACTGCTTATGGCAGTGATGCTGAAGATGTGCAGATATCGGCAAAGAGTTTCTCATCCCCACTCTGTGCAACTATTTGATCCTATCAATCATGGATATCAATCTATCTGTATTGATGAGCTCTTGACACCTTTCTGTGTCTTATTTTCAGTTCCCACAGAGAGCTAATTGGAGCAAAACATCTCTTGTCCTGCTGCACTGGGAGATCAGCCTTACCAAGCTGACTCAAAACAACAATATAAATACCTAAGGAGGGATTAAATGTTTTATAATAAACTTTTTTGAATCATTCAGTCAATGTTTGGAACAAGAAGAGAAAGATACCTTTATGGTGGCAGAAATAGCTTTGTTGTCCAGCACTGAAGTGCAGCTTGGAGCAGTGAAATTGCTCAGCACAGGTTCAGATGCTAACACTTCCACTGCTTCCTTTATCAGCATTCAGAGATGCAGACTTGTTTACCACCATGTAGTTATGATGGTACAGTACATAGCATTAAACAGGAATCTCATTAGCTGGAGGACCATCTATAAACACGTTATTCTCAGAAATGAGCCGCCTTCTGAATATTGTTTTCTATACCCCTAAGCAAGCTAATGATGAGCAGGTCAGCACCAGGATAAACAAACCTCATGCAAATTCTGGTACCCTGCTTTTATTTCTGTGCATGCTTTCATGCTTCTCTTTGGGCTTACGACAACATCAACACAGCAAAGGGAAGAGGTGCTTTCTGACACTGCAGCTGCTTGTCCCTGTCCCTCTGATGGCGCTTTTTGTGCCTGCACCCCATGGTCCATCATCATGCTAGCACTTGTCAATCATTTCTGTGCAAAGTCTGGTGGCCTGAGCTGTGCTCTGAGGTGTTTGACTTTGCTAAAGGAATGATCATATATCTTTTCTACTGCCGACTGTCCTGGTGGAATAAAACATATGGCAGAGAGGAGCAATAACATCTTAAATCATTGTTGTCTATTGCTATGTGAAGGTGTGTCCAAGCCCTGGGGTTAACTCCACCAGATATTCAGAACTCATTGACCAGAATCACAACCATTTTAAGGATGTCTTAAAAATGAGGACTTAAAAATAATAGATGTGTTAATTTCTAATTGTTCCCTAACTATTTAAGCACTCAGATTTTCCAGGTTTTCTTTGCAACTAGGAAGGCTAGATGATAAAGTGGAGATTGTGCTTATTTGCATGATTTCAGAAACCAGAGTAAGCAGAAAACAGCCAAAATATTAAGATGCAATATTATGTTGCAACAAAGAGAGAGGTTCTGTATATTTACCTATATGTTTAGGTTGATAAATGGTAATTGATGACATGTCAGGGTTTTTTATATTGTGAGCTGAAGTGTGTTTCCTTGCAAGGCAGTATTTTAAATTTGGATTCGTGAAATACAGCTTTTTCACACATCTTTTATATGCTAACCAGAAAAAACTCATCAGGGATGTATGTATTCTTCCTGAAGATCATTAGGTTCCAGGGTGATCTGCAAATATTTAACTGATGGTTGCCTGCCCTTTTATTGAAGATGCTTCTGACACTCTGGTGAAATTTCTCTTTTCTTTGAGGAGATCTAAAATCTTGAGATGATGGAAGAACATTTCTAGGTAAGTAGTTCTTCCTCTAAAAGTGATTTGAGAAGGTTGTCTCATGTTGTGTAGCTTTTTAAAATGCAAGAGTGTCATCGCCCTAGGGTTCAGCTTCCATCTTCTTTCTATGCTCTGGAACCAAAGTGTCCAACCAGAATGCCCTCCACAAAGTTAGCTCTCTTTACTGCCATCATCAGAACGATTTCTAACAACACAAGAGGTTTCTGATACGCCTCATCTGTCAGAAACGAGATGAGTGACAACCACAGCAGTAGTCTCTAAAGGAACAACTCCAAAAGCCATCATTGAATCTGTTTTTAACGCTAACATACATATTCACTAAGTGTTGATCCATGATATTTAAGTTACTTTTTTTTCCTATGTTCATAACTGAGGACTCTTTCTTATAAATACAAATTCCTTTCTTACTCCTTTAACTCAAAACACTTCTGTACTGGCAGGACCACCACATGAGAGGAGATTGTCATTGGGTTGTACAAGGGCATCTTGATAGTGTAGGTCCTGGGAGTGGTGTAAAAACCCAGACTTAGGCACACAGTTTTTAAATGCAGGGCTAACCCAAATTATCTATTCTATTTTTTTTTTGTGAGTGACATATGGACTGGTGAAACGGAGAACAAATGAGGATTTTATTCTGAAGGACCTTGAATCCATATAGAGCTCCAGGTGTTTCAGTATTCAAGCAGAAGAATAGACAGCAAGTAACAGGCTAATGCAGACATTATTTTAATACTAATATTAATATCATAAAACAAAATGTAAAGGGTTAAGCTGCACCATTCATCCACTTGATGAAAATATTAAGTTAAAATGCCCTTCCTGATGGTGACTTTAAGCCAATATTATTAACACAAGGCTGATGTCTGGCATTCACATGCAGCAATTACGTTCAGTTAATTGCAACTACTTTGAAAGGATTTTTCAATTTTAGTCTATATTTTTTGATCTCTTCAAGTCATGCATCATCATTTTCTGTTTTGCCACTATAATTTTCCCACTATTTTCTTTTCACCCTTGGCTCATTTTTATGACAAGCTGGAAATGTGCATTCTCCAGTGAATGACAGAACTTGTGTTAACCAATGAACGGAAATTGACTGCAGGCCACCCTTGTAGAATGGCACAAAAAATGCATTTTTTGAGTAGTAAAGCACTTTCTAGTGTGGAAACAAATGGCAGAAGCAGCCTTTATTTGATTAAAGTAAAGCCGCAGGCTGTAGGGCTTCTAAATGCAAATGCTTATTTTGGATCCTAGAAGATCAGTCTAATTGAGGAAGGAGCAACTTAATCAGATCACCCACTTTTTTTCTCTTGAGCAAATTGTATTTTCAAGTCTCTTTCTGAAGAGCGAACCCTAGGCTGTATGAGGATGGTATAGCCCTCATCTCAGAAAGTGGATCAGAGAGAGCTCTTCTTATGGGATTCACTGTTACCCACAACCGCAGAGGGGAAACAAAACCTAGAGAATCAGTAATATAAAAAATAAAGCACACCAATATAGCTTTTGCTAAACAATGACAAGCTGTTGGGAAGACTTACCTACAGAGTAAACGAGCCTTGGTGAGAGAAAAGGAAATAATGTAAGACAAAAGGGAGAATAAAGCAAAAAGAAATGCTCAAAATGATATGGAAGTGTGGTAAAGTTCCTGTGGATTTTGGTGAGATTCCCAGAGACACACGTGGAGAACAGTGGTTTTGAAGATGAAAGGACAATTGCTTCAAAATAAATAAAATCAAAAGACTGAGATAATTAAGAGAAATGAAGTCTATGCAGGCAAAAAAGCAAGACAGTGTCAGGAAAGAATCGGCTTTCTACTGAAATCTAATGTTCATATGTAAGAGCCTGTGTTTTCAAAACTGAAAGGAAAGCTTCTTCTGAATACTACCAAACAAGTGGTTATGCCTGATGGCTCAAGAGTTCTCAATTTCAAATTTTTATGTTAGCAGCAAAATTGAAGAGAATACATACAGAAAATACCCTTTTATTTTACTGGTTTTCACAATCGTCAGTTCTTGTGAGGTTTCTGTTCCTCTGTAAAAGGAAATCAAAATGACCTGAAAAGTGTCTAGAATTCTTTATCAATATAGTATCAATAACAATGACAATAATTATTATTAATAATATGAGAAGGGAGTGGTTGATTCTGCAATCTCTGTAGGACATCACTTGTAGAAACTGAAGGATAATAAAGATGATCTGTAGCAGATGTAACATTTCTGTACATTAATTAATAAATCACTTGCTGCAGTGCAGCGTAAGGACCACATTGTTATATGCATGATGAGATGTGTCAGACCTTTGATATTTTGTCATTGTGCCCTGTTCTTATACAGAATGGATTCTTCTGTGGAATTTAATATTGCTTGTCAGCTAATAAACACTATTATATGATTTTCTCTATGGGTATCAAATGCATTGCTGTAATTAAAATGTGATGTCTGCGGAAGAGTTTATGCAGAGAGTGGATTTTAACGTCAGGTAGAATGGCAATGCTCAACTCAGAAAGAATTTTAAATAAAACATAAAAACGTATTTTATTTATTCCATGACTATTCTCTGTAAAAAAATCTGTGAAGTCTGATAATCTATAGTGATCTTTCTTCATTCACTTAATTAACTGGATAGTTAGAATAGGTTGTCATCACACCTACCCACCAATTGCCAGCGCCAGCTGGCTTCCTTCCAGGAGGCTACTGATTTCTGCTACCTGCAAATATGGTTAGACTTGCTAGAAAAAAAGTCCCGTTATCAGACTGATTCTTCAATACAGCTGAAGTGGTAGGAGAAGGCAGTAAGCAGGCTCGAAATATCCTCCTACTGCTTGAGTACCTGCATCTTTCAACAGCTTTTGAATCCTGAACACTTTGAGGTCCCAAAACTTTTATCTCGGGCAATGTTGACAGACTCTTGCCCCAGGTTTGAGTTTTGAAGTTGGCTACAAAAATTCTTGGAACTTCCCAAACCATACACGGAACAGAAAAATAGACCCACAGTGTGCATGATCATTTAAATCAGTAAAAATGAATGTCTGATTTGTGTTTGGTTTGCCCCATTCAAAGCAAGAATGCTCTGCCTATGTAATAGGGGATATCTGTGTTCAGCCAGCCCACAAATGCATGTCTGGTCTGGTGCTGGGAGAAGGGCCATGATGTTGGCTGGAGAATGGTCTCTATGGCTCTCTTGGCCAAAAGGTTTTAACCAAAGAAATGCCTCCCAAATTCCATACTGTTGGTTCAGACCCAGTAGGTGCTTTAATCAGTGAAAGTTTATACGTACTGTAACCATCAGTGTTGTCAGACTCTAACTATGCTGAGGATAAATGCTTCAAAAAAGAAAACATTTCTCATGGCAAAATCAGGCAATGCAACCAGAACATTGACATAGTTTGCACTGCTGTTCAACAAGGTGGCCGGTGGCACTATGGTATCGTATCATTAAATTAGATTGGGCATGTATCTTTTGATATTTTGCAACATTGTCAGAAATATCTTTCATTTCCAAAAAGAGAACCTTGCACAAAATTGCATTGCCTCTTTACAGGCAGACCATATCAAGCTTTACATTGCTCCAGGTAGTAACAGAAAGATATGAACTCACTTTTTTTCTTTAACTATACGAGATGAAAGCACCCTAGAGTAAACGGGGAAAATCTTTCCTTTTTGGCAGAGAATGGAATGGAATTATTTTGTTTTAATGAAAAAATGTCATTTAATTGCTGTGTCTGTTTTTTTTCCCTCTATAATGTTATATATGTTGTCTTGAATGTAATTAATTCTAACTGAAATAAAGTGCTTTGATTTGAAATGCTATTAAATGAACTTGCTACCTAACCAAGCTTTTAAAACCGAATAAAATAACCCATAAGTTTAATAATACTTGACATGGAAGGAGTTGGTATTGCTTGTTAAAATTCTACTGCCAAAAGTCTTTGGTTGGTTAATTTTAAGTGGTTTTAAGTAGATAAAATGCAATGTAAAAAAATGTGATGTCTAGACGAAGCTAATGTTATTAAAAACTTTAGGCTTAGCACATTTACTGAAAGGAAGGAGGCAACCAAGTACTGATGAAGTGTTTGAAGCAGGTTGTTGGTTCCAGTTTACAAACCCAACCTGGAATGCCAAGGGAGAGGTGGTTAAATTTGTGTGCGTGATTTGTGTACATTCCTAAATGCTCATGAATCTATTTGAATTGCAAGTTTCTTACTAAGATCCAATAAAAAAAAAATCCCTCAGTTGATGCTTGCATTAATTATTTGCAGTGCTATAATAGAGTTAAAAGTGTGGGAAGAAGGCTGTTATAAAGGATTTATGACTTTTTTCTGTCTTCACTGAGTGAATTAAATCCAGTCTGTAGTGTCAGTTTTCCTTAAAGATGGACAGGACAGTAATGGGGCTTTAATGAATGAAGGCACCAGCAGCTATTGGCAATGTAAATGAAGTGATGAGACGGAAAATTCAAATTTGCAAGGCAGATCAATACAGTGCTGTGTGAATCTTCTACACAGTTGTTCCTTCTCCTGGAAATTAAGGTCACCCTCTAACAAGCTGCAATAGTAATTGTTCTGGAGAACTGCAGAGTGAAGCCGCTTGGTTCCAGCCATATTTTCTAACTCTGAATGAAGTGCTTTCTTCTCCCAGGAGTAGCGAACATCAGAACAGATTAAAAGTTTCTTTTGAAGCATCTGTGCTTCTACAAGCAACCTGGAAAATTATGTATGCTTTTTTTCTTTGAGACCTTGGGCTGAGGTAGCAACACCAGGGAGCCAGTGTTCCAGAGCCCAGACTGGTACACTAAAAATGCTGCTCTAATGCAACCTGGGGCCCAACTTCTCTTTTGTGTTTCAAAGCTTCTCCATATTTTATATCCTTACCAAAATGATTGACTCCTTCAGATGATCACACCTGCCTCCTCTAGTTCCCCCTGTCTTTCCATGGAAATCTGGAGGCTTTTCAGTCAGACAATTCTATTTTTGTGCATAAAATGTTAAGGAAAAGGGTATTTTTAATTATCGCAAAAATTGCAGCGGCAGTATTATGAAGTACATGGGGTTTGGGTGAAGCTATTTAGTTGTCAGTTGTTTGTCATTCCAGGGTTGTTTAAGTGTTGTCTTACGTTTTTTTTGCAACCGAAGGTGTTGCGTGCAGATGGAGGGAGGAGGCAGGTATGTTGTGCTGAAGTCCTGTGGAGATTATGTACAGAAGGTAAAAATCATGATGTAATTGCCAGTGCTGGATGCAAAACAATTTTCCTCTTTTATAAAATGAAGTAATCAGTTCTTTGAAGTCTTTTTACATTACATTTTCATAGAATCACAGAATGGTTGAGTTTGGAAGGGACCTCTGGAGGGCATCTGGTCAAATCCCCTGCTCAAACAGGGTCACCTAGGGCTGGTTGACTAGGATGATCTCCAGATGGCTTTTGAGTATCTCTAAGGATGGAGATACCACAACCTCTCTGGGCAACCTGAGCCAGTGCTTCACCCTCACAGTAAGAAGTGTTTCTGATGTTCAGAGGGAACCTCCTGTGTTTCAGTTTGTGCCCATTGCTTCTGGTGTCACTGGGCACAACTGAAAAAACCTGTGTCTGCCTTCTTTACACCCTTCCTTCAGCTATTTATATATGTTGATAAGATCCCCCTGAACCTTCTCTTCTTCAGGCTGAACAGTCCCAGCTCTCTCAGCCTTTCCTCAGAGGACAGATGCTTCAGTCCCTTAATCATCTTTGTGACCCTTTGTTGGACTATGTCCAGTAGCTCCATGTCTGTCATGTACTGAGGAGCCCAGAACTGGACCCAGCACTCCAGGTTTGACCTCACAAGTGCTGAGTAGAGGGGAAGGATCACCTCTCTCAATCTGCTGGCACCCCTCTTCCTAATGAAGCCCAGGATACCATTAACTACCTCTGCAGGAAGAACACATTGCTGGCTCATCATAGAATCATAGAATCATAGGGTTGGAAGGGACCTCTGGAGATCATCTAGTCCAACCCCCCTTGCCAGAGCAGGGTCACCTTAGAGCAGGTTGCACAGGAACGCGTCACCTTCAATTTGGTGTCCACCAGGAACCCCACATACTTTTCCGCAAAGCAGCTTTATAGCTGGGTGGAAAGAAGCACATTTTGCAGAAATCCAAATACTTCCTTAGCAAAAAGACTTGGCTGGCTTATATTCTGCCAAGGGGAAATGAGAGCTGCCCCACTACTGCCTGCTCTCAATGAGAGTGACCTCCTGGAAACAAAGCCACGCAGTTGTCTGCGACAGCAGGGCAGGGTGACATGGAGAGCCCTTTCAGGTCTCTGTCCAATACATTTCCATGAAAACAAGACCAATAACAAAAGATTTGCCTGCTGATTAATTGTTGCAGGCTTTTTCTATTGAGTGAGGGTTTCTGCTGGCCTCTTCTTTGATCGGTAGCAGCCCTCATATCAGGCTGAACACAAGCTCACTTTTGCTTCTAGCTCATGACTGCTTTAATAGTAATCTCTTTCCTTAGCACAACCCCTGTGCTCTTTCACTTACCCACATACTTTCATTTTCACTATAGTTCATGGTTACACTCCGCGTAACTCATAGAAATGAATGTTATTTTTCTTATAGATTCCTTTGAAGATGATAGAAATATCAACCCCCTTTGAAGGTTATCATTACCATGGACATTTATTTGTAAAATGTTAGGTATATTTAAGTCATCCATCATCATGACAATCTGTTTGTATCAGTCAGAAAAGGAAAGGAAATAAAGGCTTTTGTTGCAACTGTTAACTCACCTGACTCCCAGCACTCAGAACCTCCTACTGAAGGTATCTCCTCTTACCAATCCTTCAGAGCACAGGATTTCTTCAGTATGCTTCCAACATCTAGAACAGTGTGTGTGGTTGGCACCTAACAAACAGTACCAGGATCCACATATTTAAATATACTTAACCACTTGACCTGGGTTTCCAGGATCTGTCACTAAGTTCTTAAAACGCACTTTTAATCCCTATACTAGAAAACCCTTTTCAAAGGGAGGCAAGCACTGCTGCCCACCCTGGTGCCTCATTCTTGGGCAGTTCTGCCTGCCTGATCACTCGCTATTGAACTACATTAGTCAGAGAATTTACACGCATCAAAGTAAAATCCTTACATGAGAATGAGAAAGCCATTCAGTGAGAACAAACAAACAAAAAAGAAACCTGAAGGATTTAAGAAAGAACAACATGCAGGTTCAAAGGAAAGATAGTGGATCCTATGCCTCATCTAAGAAGAGCTATAGTTTTTACCACTTTTTTACCACCTTACCACCATATTTTGGAAGAACTCTGAAAAATAGCTTTTAGCTGCTTGGGTAAGTTATTCAAATGTGCAGAGAATTTGCAAGTCCTTTTGTTCGAGCATCAGGCTCATGTGCAAAATGCTCCCCAACGCGTTCACGTGTGTCTTGCCTCGCCCCCAAACAAATGCCTTGGCATGAGTCATAGACTGTGGAACTATTAACCCTAATTGAAATGCACATCTAAACTGACACTTAACCCTGATTTTTTTAAGCAGCACACGAGGCTGTGGGCGATACTGTCTTATTTGGATAGCACCTTGCAGCCTGGAGGCTTTAAAAGTGTTTTATTTACATAATGTCTCATTTATTTTGTAAGAATTACACTCTCCCCATCACTGCTATGATCTTCTTTGGCATAGAAAATATCCAGCAGCTGTTTATCAGCCTACAGAAATGCTGTGTAAGAAGAAATAAAGAGAGATTGTGCATCTCACTGAAACCATGGAGTGAATCAAGACAGAACACCATCAGAAAAAAAAAAAAGGAAAAGAAGCAGTCGCTAGGCTTCCACCCTTCATTTGTACAGTCCTGTGGGTCACCAGTAGACAAAAAATGAGACGGTAAAAAAGTCATTAGGTTTCCACCCATGATTTATACAGTCCTGCTGGTCACTAGCAGGCATTGTGCACCAAGGCCCAGGAGTCACCCTGGGCAATCTCTGTAAGGAACAGTATTTTACATAACCTGAAACCACAAATGCATACGCCAAGATTTTGAGAAATGACACATTCTTTGGCTGCTGAATAGAAGGTATTTTTAAAGGGGGTAGAGCCTGCATTTTTTTTTTTTTTTTTTCAAAAGCAGATACCTATGAGGCAGCACCGATTTCACCACTTGGGGCAGCCAGTGATAACCAACAGGAGAGTGCAGAGAACAAATTGCAGGAGATAAATTGCACAAACCTGTAGAATTTACTCACCTGCTGAATCAGTTTTCATTTTTTATTTTTTAAACTGGTCTGATCAATATTCTTGCTTGGGTTTGATGAAGATAATAGCACAAGAGAAACATCAAAACGTTATTAGCTGGGGCTGCGAGGTGGGAAAAGCTTATTATAGTTTAAATGTGTTTGATAACCTCAGATGTATAGTGGGAGAGATTTCCATGGAACAATAGAGAAAATACTGCTGGTATCTTACAGGTGGGAGAATATTTAAGTGTAGAGAAATGCAATACAATTTGACTTGTGAAAATTATAGTTCTTGCTAATTATAAGAGACAGAAATTACAAAATATAGTATTAAATCTTACGGGAATAACAGGAGATTTACTAAAAAATAATAAATTTTTCAAGGTGCATTGTAAGTAAACACCTTGAAAACCAATTTATGTGAACTTGCCTTGAAATACAGAAAAGAGTGAAAGTTAACTGAGCAGCAGTTGGGATGACAGGCTTTGTGAATTTATCTCTTCAGAAAGAATGGAGCATTTGGAAACAAGTACATTGCCATTTATCATTATCAACTGTAATTGAAACTGGGGCAGCTCAACACTTTGCTCTGAAAGTGTGAAAGCTGTGTCATCAGGTATTGGGCTAACACAACAGAGGACCTTAATGTTCACTGACAAGAAAGCTTTGGAGTATTTAACGCCCTCCCTCATCAAAACTCTAGGTTATTAAATATGACAGTAGAATACGTATATAGGGGGAGAAAGAGCCTCAGCCACAGATTTTACATCTTTCTAAGTAGTGCATCCCTTGCAAAGGTCTCCCAGGTGCTCTTGTTGTCACTGATGCATGTCGGTAATTTTATTTAGGGATTGTGTATCATTCCAACATCAGTCAAGCATATTCAACTAGCTGCAAGAGAATGATAGAATATATAAATTCTAGGCTGCCAAATAAATTTAACTGTTGCATATAAGGACTAGTGATTAAGGAAACACAGAGCTACAATTTGTAAATTATTCAGATTCTCCAGGCTGAGGTTTTGCATTCAGGGCAAAACATCAGGTTTGAAGGAGAAGAGTGGCTGCTCTCATCTGTATTTCTTGCCTGATGGCAGGGACTTGCAGGAGGGCAGGATGGCTTGCTGTGAGACGATAGCGTGCAGACTACAGGCTCTTTAGCTAGCTTTCCTTTTCTATTAAATACTTTTCTTCTTTGCCTGTCAGACTTTTCCATAAATAACAGCATTCGGGTACAACTACAAAGACTGATAGAGAAAGAGAGCTGTGCATTGATTTCAGCATATGGGCTTGAAGGTTAAGGATGGGATACCTGGAGAAGTGTTCAGTTATGTCAGTCACCAAGATCCCCTCTACAGACAAGGGAAAGAGTTCATACTTCAGAAGAGTGATGACTTCCATCTAAAGACAAGGGTTTAAAGCGGGCAGGTTGAACTGCCCTTCAAGATGCCTGACTC
Organism: Dromas ardeola; assembly: GCA_013398915.1. Taxonomy (NCBI): domain Eukaryota; kingdom Metazoa; phylum Chordata; class Aves; order Charadriiformes; family Dromadidae; genus Dromas; species Dromas ardeola. Next base: position 231,604 of record VYZM01015638.1, read on the forward strand.
TCCTCCATCAGCTGTCGTGGTTTTGGCCAAATCGGCCAATGGCCGACAACAGATGCTCCCCGCCAGCCTCTCGTGTATGGGAAGGAGGGGGAGAGATAAAG
>VYZM01015639.1:7174-41536 GCA_013398915.1 Dromas ardeola
AAAAAAAAAAAAAGAAAAAGAACAAACAAGGAAAAGGAGAGAATGAGTGAACACTCCAGACCAATCCAGAGAAGTTCATCATTAATGTCTGTTCGGTTCAGAATTGTGTTAAAGTTTTGCTTCTCTGCTGGAGGAAATATGAACACTTTCTTGTACCTGAATATAATTCTTCAGGCTTTGTGTTGAACTGCAAGCCCTCTCATATTCTCCTCTGAGCTTTAGTTTGCTTTGTTTAAAGTAGTTCAGCCATTGAATTGCTGTTTAAACGATTGCTGCGACAGAACTGGCAAATTTTCTTTTACTGTGTTATTACTTTAGTCCTAGTTGTAGCTGCTTCTTTAAAGCACAAGATAATCCAAGAGGCACGTATCTCTGCCATACGCTTATCTGCAGTGAGATGGGTGAAAAAGCTGTTTGCTGCTGGTGAAGGACATCTGTAACCGTGTTGCAGGAGTAATTCATGATGCTTCCATATTTACTACATGTAGTATGTATGGGATCAAAGTACGTTTGGTTTAGTGATCAATGTGGTTGTATGCACATCCATAATGAATCATAGGATGGTTCGGGTTGGAAGGTACCTAAAAGACCATCCAGTCCCACCCCCCTGCCCTGGGCAGGGACACCTCCCACTAGACCAGGTTACTTTAAAGCCCCATCCAACGTGGCCTTGAACACCTCCAGACAGAATGTGATGGTGTCTTCAAGGTCCTGCTTCGTGTGAGGAATCAGCAGTGTTGAGGACTGTGTCTGGGGCCTTGTCGCTTTGTGGTAAAGCAGATGTTTCTTTCCTAGAGATTTAACAGAAACAAAACCTTGAAAAATAGAATGATTGGGTTTCTTTATAAAGGTATTTGATTAAGAAACATCAAAATTTGGACATTCTGAATGAGTGGCACAGGGGGAAGGTGTGTGAGGTGGTTGAGGTGGTTTAGTGGCTATTTGCTGTCACCATCAGGTAGGAATCTTCTGTTCCTGGCTGCACAGTTTTCTCTTGCCTTGCCAGTTCTGGTGGTGGCTAGAAAGACCCTTTGCTGGTCAAATTCATCTTGCTGTGCTGGTAGAAAGCCCCCTCTTTTTTTCCCAAATATGAGTGCAGTGGGGTTGGTGGGAGTGCCTGGGGGAAGCCAGGGAGAGGAGGAGCTCTGAGTCATCGTCCTGGCAGTGGCCAAATGTTAGGCTGGCACACACCAGCTCATGTTATTTCAGCTTTAGAAAAGGTAACTCAGTTTTCATACAATGGGAGAAAATGGATACCTAGTGAAAGCTTGAAAAAATCAAACTGAGAATAATTTAGAGTTATGCTGTAGCAAAGTCTGTCATGGTCAGGAATTTAAATAAGATGGAGTATGAGGGGATAGCTATATGGATAACTTTTCTGGTATTATTCTTTCCTATATGAACTCTCATATGGTAGGTTTAAACCAATCTTTTGTTTTAGTATTTTTAGTTAAAATATGTGTGGTATTCTATACCTGTCAAATACACTTATTCTTTCTTGCATTCTGAAAACAAAGGAAATGGGTGGATTGGGTTGGTGGAGAGGAATTAGATGAAATTGCAGACTATTTGGGGAGCTCGGGATTTTGCTAGAAACATCTGTAAGTCTGTCTAGAGCTGTTTTTTCATTGCTGAATTTGCTTATGGGGCTTCCAAGCTTTAGTAAAATCGGAAGCTGCTGGTTAATGTTGGGAATTACCTGACTAGGTAACCTGGTATTGAAGTAACATGAGACTAAATTGAAATCTAATGAGGAAACTCTCAAAAGAAATGTAAATGTTAGTGTGTATTAACTAGTTAAGCAAGAACTTGTGTTTGTGCTGGAGTATAGAAAATTAGTTTCCAGATTTTGAGGTACCTGAGTGCACTGATGTAAAAGCAGATGATCCCAAAAGGGAACCGTTGTCATCAAAATGTTACCAAAATAACAGTTAGAACTAATTGTAGCTGGAGAAGTGCTTCCTAGTTTTTGATTCTGAAAAAAGAAAATCTCGCTGCTACAAGTTGCCATACTGGAAAGCAGAGAGAAATGTAATCGCGTTTTCTGCTCCTGTTCTGACAACTGCATTAAAATACATGTAAATGCAAATATATTAAGAGTTTGCAGTGTCAAGCAAGTGAAAAATTAGAAGCTGGAATTAAGGGTAACTTTCTCCAGTGGCATGTGTATGTTGTGATGGCCTTTTGTGTCTTTTTTTGTTTGTTTTTGGTTTGGGTTTGTTTTTTTTTTTTTTCATTTTCTTTTCAAACAGCCCCTTTCACTTGTGGACATTGCTGAAGTGGGTGACTTCCTATTGTTTCTCAGAGCAGGGATTTGTGAAGAAAGGGATATTTTGAGATTAAGACCATGAAATACATCTCAGGAGAATAAAATTATATTTCTGCTTTTGACAGAAAATGCTTCGCAGATGATCTGAACATAATTTCTCAGATAGCATTGAAAATGTCACTTTTGTGTGTGATGGTTTCCTGTCAGGAATCTGATTTGTAGAGACTGAAAACTCGTCTGCTCTAAAAGTCTGTGGGGAACTGTGTTGGTGACACATGAAGTATTGTAAAGTGGTAATTACTGAAAAAAAATTCACTAAACTCTCAAGCTGTAGCTCTTAATTTCATGCTAGATGAGTTTTATTTAGCATGTCCAAATACTAATTGAGAAGAATAAAAACAAATGTTGTAGCCAATGAAGTCTGTTTGTGCCATATACTTGGTGATGGGGGGGGGGGGCGGGGGGAATAAACCCAAACAGTTTTATAGTGAAAGTTTGTATCAAATGTACATAAAAGGATGAATTCTTGTGTTCAGCGTAGTTACAACAGGGATGTTAAGGAGTTTTCAGTGTTTCAGTGTTTCAGTGTTCAGAAACACAGTAAGTTTTCAGTGCACTGGAGCTAAGATCAAACTATGATTTTGATATTCAGTGCTGAAGATTACGAAGGGGTGTGCTTGTCTTTGAAAAGACTGAAAGCCTTAATGCTGGGTTGTTTGTGGTGGGTTTTTTTTTTTTTTAGTGTTTTAGAAAACAAAGCTAAAATAAACCCTACCATATTGAATTTCCACTACTCCCTGCCTTGGATGACCAGTTGAAAAATGGAGAAGCATTCTGGTTGAGCCTTTTCTCAAAAAGAGACTATAGGCTGTACCTGCACTAAAATGTCTTCCAAATGAGAACTTTCAAAGGACCAAACACCTTTCCCAGGGATATCAAGCTAAGCAAAAAATGCCATTGAGGGTGGGGTGGGGGGTGGGGAGAGGTAAAACTTCTACAAGGTTTAGTTAGTTGTCATCTAAATAGTTCACTGTTACATAATAAAAATGTTTATTCTCGGTCAGTGGTTGCCATCTAAAGGTGCTCTTGTCTTGTCTTTCCCTGGCAGGTTTTTTCTCCTGAGGGATTTGGAATTTGCCCCTTTCCTCCTCTCCTTTCCCAGTCAAACCAAATTTGTCTATTTTTACAAGCCCTTTGCCATCTTGAGGACATGTTTCAGATCACGTAATTTCAGAGTTGGGAGGGATCTCTAGAGATCATCTAGTCCAACTCCCCTGCTAAAGCAGGATTGCCTAGAGCACATCACTCAGGACTGCATCCAGGCGGGGCTTGAAAATCTCCAGAGAAGGGGACTCCAACCTCCCTGGGCAGCCTGTCCCAGTGCTCTGTCACCCTCACCGTAAAGAAGTTTTTCCGTGTATTCGATTGGAACTTCCTGTGTTCCAGCTTGTGCCCGTTACCCCTCGTCCTGTTACTGGGAACCACTGAAAAGAGTCTGGCTCCATCCTCCTTCAGCCCACCCTTTAGATACTTGTAAACATTCATAAGGTCTCCCCTCAGCCTTCTCTTCTCCAGGCTAAAGAGTCCCAGCTCTTTCAGCCTTTCCTCATAAGGGAGATGCTCCAGTCCTCAATCATCTTTGCTGCCCTACGCTGGACTCTCTCCAGCAGTTCCCTGTCCCTCTTGAACTGGGAGCCCAGAACTGGACACAGTATTCCAGTTGTGGCCTCACCAGTGCAGAGTAGAGGGGCAGAATGACGTCCCTTGACCTGCTGGCCACACTCTTCCCTATGCAGCCCAGAATTCCATTGGCCTTCTTGGCGACAAGGGCACATTGCTTGCGCATGGATAATTTACTGTCTACCAAGACCCCCAGATCCTTTTCTTCAGAACTGCTTTCCAGCAGGTCCGCCCTTAACCTATATTGGTGCCTGACATTCTTTCTCCCCAGGTGCCTGACCCTACGCTTGTCCTTGTTGAGCCTCTTAGGTTCTTCTCTGCCCAGCTCTCCAGCCTGTCCAGGTCATGCTGGATGGCAGCACAGCCCTCTTGGGTGTCAGCCAGCCCACGCAGTTTGGTATCATCAGCGAACTTGCTGAGGATATACTCTGTCCCCTCGTCCAGGTCATTGATTAATATGTTAAACAATACTGGTCCGAGTATTGACCCCTGGGGGACACCACTGGTTACAGGCCTCCAACTCAACCGTGCTCCATTAATCACAATCCTCTGAGTCCTGTCACACAGCCAGCTCTCAGTCCGTCTCACTGTCCCCTCGTTTAGTCCACATCTCCTCAGTTTCCTAAGGAGGATGTTACGAGAGACAGTGTCAAAAGCCTTGCTGAAGTCAAGATGTGCCAGCATTTTAAATAGTAGTGCTGCTATTGATTGTCTGTGTCATCCCTTTGTGTCTGAAGCTAGGCTGCACAGCAGTGGATGCCTTCTTTCTGCCACCTGTGTCAACTCCCGGTGTCACATTCAGCCAGTAGAACTATTTGCTGGAGAATTCTTTTATTGGGATTTGGGAGATGGCAAAGGTTTACTCAAGCAGTTAAGCTGAGCCTTTCTGCTGTCAGATTGGCACCAAGTGTCTAAGCAATGTGGAGCCTATCATCCTCTGTTTGTTGGTACTGTCCATGGGGAAGATCATTCTGTCTTCTCTACAGGTACTCTGCTTGGGCAAAGGTGGAAGTTTTTCTGCAGCTGTATGGGATTTCCAGGCGTATGGTAGGAGTTACTGGATTGATCTGTACAGTGTAGGCTGAGGAAGACCAGCTCCTCTAGGAAGAGCTTAGACCTACTGCAGAGGCCTTTTGCAGTTACTCTGCACTGTGTGGTTGCAGCCCCTCTCTGAGATACCCGATGGGCCAGATGGCTAGGCACAGTTGCTCAAATGCATCCCAAAAGTGCCAAGTTTAGTTAATGCACATGACCCATCTCTGATATACCTGAGTAATAGATATGACTTCCCTGAAGCAGAGGTTATTCTGTGTGCTGTGTGAAGGTGCTTCAAGCTTTTGCCTGGCTGGAGGTATGGTTTGACTACTGTGGAGCAGCCTTTTGATATGGGTTAGTTTACTAAGAAATGCTGTTGCTGCTCTGCAAATACATTGGTGTAAAGGACTGAAGCGTTAGGAAGGCTGCTAGCTTTGGCAGCGCACGAGGTGATCGGCTGATACCTCTGCATGATTTTTTGCCTGTATTTTTTGTTTGAAGGCATCCCATGAGACAGTAACAGCTGAGTCTGTTCTAAATGGTTTCTGGAGTGAGATTTTTTGGGTGTAACTGTGGTGGTCTGCTCACCCACCCTGTCATGTCAGGAAGACGCTTCATTTACCTTATTGCATGATCTGTTTCCAGCAAAAGTGCTGAGCATGACTTCTTGCTGAAGTCTCTTACAGTTTGAGTTCCCCCCAAAATCTGGCTCTTTCAGGTGGGGAGGGAATAGCCAACAGAAGACTTGACACTTACCTGAAGATTTTTCTATCTTAACTAGAAGCTGGTGTCTTACTGATGGATGAGTTTGAGTTATCATGACTTTAGGGCAGGGAGAGGATTTTAAATATTTATTCATTGCATTTTTATCTTAGAAACTTTTGGGGCAGAAGACAAGCTCTGTTTTTGATTACGTTGGCTTTATAGTACCCTGAACTGTCACACTTTGATAAGTTTACCTCTAAAACGGACAGAAGGGACCAACCCTCTCTGGCAACAAGTAAACACAGTAAACTTCAGGGTTACCACTTCAACCTGTGAATGTCATTGAGTTGAAATCTGGTAAATATAGCAGAATACGATGAGAAGGCACATTCTCCTACCCCAGGTTTTGTATTTGGTTTTGTCAGGTGGTAAATCGTCTGCGGAGGAAGCTATCGAGCTGCAGCCTGCTCTGGCAAGCTGGCCGTGTGTACAAGAGGAGTTCCCTGTGCTGTGATAATTGCAGAGCAAGCCAGGGCACTGTGTCGGTTGCACAGATCCCAAGCACTGCTTCCCAGGGAATGGCACTGCCTTTAGAGAGGTCGATTTTTAATTGGCACGGTAATAAATAATGATATTAGCCTTTGAGAAATGTTACTAGGTGGCACCAGTCATGTCAAAAACTTTAGGAGTTGCTGTTGTAGAGCCTTTAGAGATCTGTATTTGGAAATGTTCTGTTGGAAAGAAGAAGTCTTTTTGTTATGATATGGCTAGTTGTAAGACAAATCACTCTGGTACCTTATTTTGCCTAGTAAAAAGGAGACTATAAAGAGGACAAAAATTATATCTGTGAACTCAAAGTATATGCCATCTAGTCAGCTTGAATAATCCAGCCCTGCTGTATTTGAGAGAGCGTTGTGAATTTTAGCAAGAAGTTTAGTAATGGTCAACTGAGTTACAATTTAAGCACATAGGCAATATATGGAAGCAATCAGAGAGAGAGCAGATTTGTAATTGTATTTCTTTCCTGCTGCTGAAAGGTGGGCTAGGGAACCAGTTTAGTCTGAATGAGGATTGATTGGGCCTTTGAAAACATGACCAATATGTGTCAGCATATTTTTATCTCCTTTGCTTTGCATTCACACCTGTCTTTTGGGAATAACTCTCTTCTGTTAAATAGGGATTAAGGTTTCCTATCTTTGAGCATTATATGGTGCAGAAAGACTGATTTAGGAAGAATCTGGAGCAGGAAGAGGAACCCAGCCAACTTAGTTCATGACATTTTCTTGTTAAAAATAATTATTGGCATTTAAAGAGATTCATATTATCTATGAAATTGAATGCTTGTTTAAGCACTAATGGGTAATCTCACACATAATGGCACAATAATGTGTGATAATCTGTTATGTAGTGATTAGAAAGAGTATTGCCAAGTGGTTTAGATATCTTTTTGAGGATGTGCCAGACCATAATCAAAGTGTTCTTGGATTGGGATGATAGGGTAAGAATATAAACAAGTTTGTTGCAACACGTCAGTATATGGCATTTTAAATACCAAGAGTGAGAATTCAAAAACTTTGAAAGAGCATTTCTGTTCCAAGTTCATCTTTCTTATGATTGATGTAAAAGATGAGGTAAAAAAAAATTATGGTAAAAGGATATTTGCTACCAATGTATTTATTAAGGGCAGGTGTGTCAGGAGAAGACTTGTGTGATATAAAATTGATGTCAAAGTACGGGGTTTTTGAAATGCCAAGTAGAATCGGCTGTTCCTGGGCAGGGTTTATGTCATTATACAAATAATGTAAGCAATGAAAGGTAGGCAGGCAATGTAAAATACAGTGTCTGAAATAACCAGTCGGGGGGTTGGGGTTTTTTGGGTTGTCTTTTTTTTTTCTTTTTCTTTAGAGATATGGATGTTCCAGATGCACAATCTCTGCAGATTTCAGTGCAGCTCTTGTTTGTGCATCCTCAGATTACAAGCTCCTGAAGGTTTTCCTTCACACGTGGTCCTGGGTACTGCGATAGATGTGATTGTAGGCATTGTGTGAATTCTTTGAAGGCTCACCAGAACCATATGGAAATTTAAGTATGACATGCTTAACTTAATAAAGAAGGTTTTAAATTTTAACTACATTAATGAAGAAATTTGTTTTAAAGGCCAAATGACTTACCCAAAAATCCCAATGGCATAGCTCAGTCTATACTCTGGCTTAAAACAGTTATTTTCCTTACACAGCAAGTAAACCTTCCCTTGTAACTCTAATGTTCTTTAGCTTAGTGTGAATTACATTTTTTAACAACACTTTGTCTTAAAGTTTTTAAAAGCGTATGAATTTTAGAAAGATGACTACACTAGAATGAATTATTAGTATTTTTCTAATTCCTATATACAGAGCACTACTCAACTTGTGGTTTCTTCCTTGAGGACTTTAGGCTGAGCAATCAGCATACAATAAAACACATTTAAATATTTAAAACATATTCAAAAAATTGCAGATATATTATGTCCCTCATTCTGGTGTTGTAAATTAGATCTCTTGATGCAGAAATGGTGAAACTTGAAAATGGCTATTCCTTTTGATCTGCTTGGCTTTGGACTTTTTTTTTTTTCACAAGAAAACATAGAGCCGGCACAATCCACTCTCACTTTAGGTGGGCTGAAATAATTAAATAATTTGAGTTGCGTCTAAAGTCTGTCTGACTTTCCATTGCTGTGTGGTCATGTAATCAGTGGGACCCAGGTTGTTTGGTTTTTTGGTTTTTTTTTTTTTGGAGCTGGGGTCTATTAGGAAACTGGTGATAATTATGAGCTACTAGCTAGAAACTGCACTTAAGTGTTTTCTTTATCCTTGATGTGAACTTTATCCATTTAGGGAGGACAGAGCAACTGGTGCTTCCATGAGAATGTTCCTTTTCTTGAAAGAGAAGGGAAGGGAATGGTTGCTTGAGTGTGGGTGTCTGACTGTCTGACTTGTTCCTTTGTTGCAGTGAACTTGAAACAACTTTGGCCGAGGTTATTCATGTTAGTTCTTCAAGATTTATTCACGGCTTTCAATTTCTGTGTTCAAATTGTGGAAACAGACAAATGTGTTTTTCAGAGAATGTAATCTCAGATTCCTCATGGCAAAATCACACCAGTGGTATAAGGTCTTGCCCTTTTGGGTTTTCCAAAGACACAAACCTGGTTGTGTTCCAGTTTTTCTGAGGTGATATTTGTATCTTTGACTTGTTAAACTTAGGAAGATCACACTGAGAGGTTACCCTAAAACTCTGACCTTGGTAGTTACATGGTAGAAACATCCTGATGGGTCTGGAAGTCAACAAGGAAGCCCATGCTTCAAATTGGAGTATTGGTTATAGGTGTGTAGGTGTGTATCTGATGAGCAAGCTTTTCCCTTGAAAGGTGAGATTCTTGTTCTAATACACCTCTATGACCAACTAGTTCCGTAGTATGGCACTAGCACATGGAACATCTGGCATTATCTGCGACTAAGTTCAGTCATGCTGTGTGCCATAGTTGCGTTGGGAAAAAAAACAGTCACGTGTTCCAAACTCAGCCAGTAGTCAGTTGTACCTGTCATTTCATCTCTGTTAAACTGTTGGATTGCTGACTTGTTTAAATTGGTGTAAATACCCTTTTCAGATGCAGCCTGAATCTGTGTACCATAGAATTGGTGGTTTGAGGCCCAGTAGAAGGATTAATTTGCTTGCAGATCTTGAAACTGATACTTTTCTCTCTAATTCAGAGATCTACGGTTTGTGTGTTGATGTGTTGGATGGGGAGGAGCTAGGTCATCTATTTCCTGTCAGAGGAGACTACAGAATCATAGAAAGGTTTTTGGGTTGGAAGTGACCTTTAAAAATCAGCCAGTCCAACCCCCGCACCGTGGGCAGGGACATCTTCCACTAGGTCTGGCTGCTCAAAACCCCCTCCAGCCTGTCCTTGAACACTTCCAGGGATAGGGCATCCACAACTCCTCTGTTCCTAGGGATGGTTAAGAGCTCTCTTTTCAGTTGTTGGATATTGCTGCTGGCCTTGTCCCTGCCAGGGTTTGTGAACACACTGGCATGTGCCTTCAGCAGAAGGTGCTCAGCTAAAGAACTGTCCCACAGAAGGCAGACTGAATGTGTGTCTAGCTCCCTGTGCCCTGCAGCGGCCAGCTGTGGACACTTGAGGGTAAAGCAGTAAAATCACAGTACAGGTGATAATCTTTCCTCTCTCTGTCCCTCCAGTAGTCTCTTGTTCAGGAATGTCCTTAAATAGTGGCTTCCAGGACCACTGTCCATAGTATTACTGCAAAGTCTCTGCCTTCTGTGGACCTGTCTCATCTATTTTTATATTCATCTTTTTTGCCTTCGCGTGACGGCTCATGTTGTATGGAAGCATGTCCTTTTGGTTTGCTTCTGAACATTTTAGTGGTAAGCTGTAACTTTGCATTGAGAACATCACCATCTCCGTATAGTTAATGTCTGTAGACTTTTCTCAATAAAAACAATATGCAGTGGCTCCCATATTCTCTTTTCAGACTTACCCTGCAATAGTGATCAGTCCATGAAGAGGTGTTGTCACACAACCTCTGTGGTGGCGTCTATTCCTGAAAATGTGCCATTGCCCCGCAGGAAGCACAGAATGTCAAGCACTGGAGTTCAGTTCATGTAGTGTCAGATCTGTCATCAGTACGTGCTAGTGAGACTGTAATAAAGTGAGAAATTGTGATCACTTGTGTGCAAGAAGGATGAATTTGAACAGAAGCAGAGAATGGTCTTGAGGATGCTTTCAGTGTTTGTTGGGTAGGATGAGACAAGCAGAGGTTTAGTCCAGCACCTGCTTGTGTATGAGATTGCTACTGTCCCGGTGTGTATGAGGTGTCTTAAACACACGGGAGAGTGTCACAAGAGCAAATAGTTATGAAATAGACACAAACCCAATTAATATAGAGTTTAAAAGATAAGTGAGCATTACAGCAGTAAGCAGCATAGTCATCCTAAATCATAGAGAAAGAAAAACTGAGCAATTATTTAGACGGTACGGTAAACCTGCAAAAAGGAAATAAATGAATGGGTGTCTGCAGTGGTAATTCTTGTAGTCTGTCTCTTTTTTACTCCATCCAGCCTAACAAATGTCTGCTCTGATGTCTTCTGTGGCATGTGCAATATAAAAAAAAAAAAAGTATGAAATTAACATCTGGGTATGGCACCTGGGTTGAGCCCTAGCTGGTGAGGTAAATAAAAGGCATCTTCTGCCTACCCTCCCAAAGTCCTTGGTGTGGTTATAGCACCTTTTGTGGAACAAAGTAGGAACTGTAGTGTGCTTTCATGAACTGGAAGGAAGAGCCAGTGATCTGTGGTTGGTAAGTCCTCCAGGAGACCACCAGCAGTAACCAATGGAAACAGATACTTTGGAGCAGGATCTCGGTGGTGGTTGAAGTTCCTTTGTCTTTACAGGGCACATGACTTAGATCTGTGGTGGGACTTCTCTTGCCTTCCGAAATCCTGTGTATGAATGCTTCAACAAGTGAACTTCAGAAATGGAGAGACTAGTAAAGTGTAGGTAACCTGTCTGATCTTAGTGATTTGAAACAATCGAGATACCCACTTTAGTTTCAGATAGCCAGGCCATTTTTTTTTTTCCTTTGTTTGTGGTGGTGGTAGTGTTTTTGACTGGACTCTTTATTTCCCACTTCTTCTGCCATCAGTAGAGCTGTTTATCAGCTCCTTCATGAGACTCTTCTAAGCAGAGGGAAACTGCTGTTGTACCTTGTTAGCTAAATCTACGCTTTTTTAGCCTTTGCTCACGGGTTGTTTTTCAAAGTCCTGTAGGTTTCTCTCGAGTACTTTTCCACTTTGCTTACCGTAGTGTTCAGCTTTGGTTGCAGCGGTCCTACTAGGTGAGGAGGCCTCAGTGCTGAGTTGTGAAGACTTAATTCCCTTTCTTTCCTTAGGCACTACTTCTGTGTACGCTGCAAGGTAGTGTAAGCCAGTGCTGCCACTAGAAATAGCTAGTGTAAACATCTCTGTAGTTAGTTACTCTGTGAGCTGTCCTGGGGAAACAGATCTATGTCAAACCTATAGCTTTCTCTGTGTGTTTGGTACTAAATGGATGCCCCGGTGCAGTTTTGCAGTGATTATCCCTTGCTGTCCCACCTGCTGTGACTGCAGAGCCGACACAACTTGTGTCCCTTTTTAAACCAACCACAAATTCAGTTTACATTAATATGTGAGGTGTGAGCTGTGGTGCTTGAGGCTTGTTGTTTATAGCCTCACTCAATTTAGCAGCAGGGGCTAGAAGGCTTATGGCCTCAACAGTTTGGAGGTGGAAGGGGGCATGTGGCTTGTAGCCTTTTCAAGTACATGGAGTCAGGAATCCGTGGCCCCTCTGCTCTGGTTGCTCTGTAGTGCACTAGCCAGTCTCCAAAAACCACATGGGTGTGGTGTGGACAGATCTAGCTGTAATTTCTCATTTTATCACAGGGTGGTTAATTTATTATAAATTGTTTTTCATAGCCTCTTGACATTGCTGAAGTGATACAGAGGTAGGATGTTGGAGCCAGGGAGGTACTGCACTTGGATCTGACCAGGCAGCTCACCTCAGCCCTCTGAGCCTGTGCTCAGTTTCAGGCGGCCAAGTCTGCATGCCATCATGGGTGTCTGCCTTGCTGATGGGACAGGGAGTCGTCTTCATTTCCAGCAACACCACATTCGAATGCTGTAAGCCAGCACTACAGCAGTGCTGTAGGGCAGTGTAACAGAGTGTGCCCAGCATAAGCTGTGTTGCGGTAAATGTGATGTAAATCAATCTTGCAGAGATCTGCACATAGCAAATAGCAAATCTTCTGAGGTATAAGATGCATTATTTTCAGAGGTTTATATCTAATTTGACCCTGTTTAAAAGCTAAGGAATGGAAAAGTTATTGATTCGTCACTGGTGAAGGTAGCTAATCTGTAAACCAGTAACCATTTGCTTTTTGTAGCCTGTGAAATTGATTGTTTTGGTTTTGGGGGTGTGTGTACTACTCACCAGTGCATTTCTTTACACTATTTGCACACTGGTATATGCGAATATAAGTCCTGCCTACACTGCAGAGACAACTGTGCAGTGACGTTTGCGTATGTAAAATAGGCTGTGCTGAACTATATGGATTAAAACCCATGTGGAGTAAAACTACACAGCTCTACCATAATTTTATATCATCCATGTAAATGAGTGGAATAAATACCTTCTTATAGTGCTGTTCTGTATTTGCCTTCAGCTTTAGTCTTGCAGGAAAGAAAGCGTTTTTAAAAAAGAAGCTGTTACAAAAGTTTCATGTGTCTAAGTATTTCTACTGTGTAATGTTAGTGTAGAGGTGGCATTGATTTCAAGTATACTTAAAATATTTGAAATATTATTACATAATTTTTGTGCCTGTAGCTAGAACTGTACAGCTTGGAATGTTAAAGTATTGGGAATTTAAGGTAATAGGTTTTTAAATTTTTTTTCTACTCTTAAAAAAGAAAAGGTCTATTAGAGCTAAGTCTACTTCATTTTGGATGGAGTTGTGTGGGAAAGGGTTAATGATTTCACATTTTAGGTTGGAAGATTCTTCACATTCAGAAAATACTAAACCAAGCCTGTGGAATAATACTGGTTTCCCAAACTTCTGTTTCTGGGCTTTCCCCCTAGATTTATCCTTATTTCCCCAGGAGGTGTGGTTTGTTTGGGTTTTGTTTTGTTTTGTTTTCTTCAAAGGTATGAGTTGGGAATTTGGGACAGGTAATGAAGCTTCCAGTTGAAAAATAGTTTTCTTACTTCCATGTTATAGTTAATTAAATGTTTGGGTCTTAAGCAAATGTTAACAGTTACTTTTAAGTAGCTGACTTTCTGGCATGTTTGCAAAGGATTTTTAACTAATAGTGCATGTGGCTGAAATCTAAAATAGTGTCTTTGCATTTCTTTTGTGTGACTTTCATACTAACCTGACTGATGAACGAACGTACGCTGAAGGAATTGGTAAATTGTCCACTGCTGATGGTAAAGCCTTCGCAGATCCTGAGGTTCTCCGAAGACTGACGTCCTCTGTCAGCTGTGCACTGGATGAAGCTGCTGCTGCATTGACGCGGATGAGAGCAGAGAACAATCACAATGCAGGACAAGTGGACAAGTATGTATTACTCGCTCCCCACCCTCCGTTTCCCAAATGTAGTATGTAAGTTTGTATTTTTAATTTCCAATTCAGTTAATTTTATAGTTGGTACTTGATAATGTATCTGCTCTATTTATTGAATCGGAAGGTGTAACTACTGTCCCATCAGGCTATTGGCTTCAAAGTGTGAGAGAAAAGTACAAAAATGTTACTTTCTAACCTGCTGCTCTTTCTGTGTACTAGAGGGTTGATTTCTTTTTCAAAAACGGGTTAAATTCTTAGCTGTAGAAGTGTTGGTGATAGCTCTCTAGTTACTGCCTCAGCGTACTTTGTTGTAAACTAGTGATTCTAGTTCATTGGAGAAGTTGGAAGAGAATACTGATACTTACAGGGCAGTGATTTGCCCTGAGATCTTGCTCAGGAACTTAGCAAAAAATGAAACTGTATTATCTGATAACTTTTTGTAACTGATAAATAATGAGGATGGCATTTAATTCCCATGATGACAGAACTGAGGACTAGTCCTATGTCGTCAAAAGCTTTCTTCTACTTGGTAATGTCAAACCATCTTTAGGGGTTCTGAAATATTTTCTACTCTGACAAATGATGCAAATAGTTCCTAAACTGTTGGGATGGTGTGACTGCATATACTCCTGATCTGCAGATCTAAGAACAAAAATTGAAAGTCTTAAGTTTCCTTTCATACGGATGTCCTCTTGAAATTCAGGCTCGGGATTTGCAAAACAATGTGCTTACAGTAAGGGCAGTAGTCTTGAGTCATTGCTCAAAAACTAAATACAAATATAGAACAAATATAGTTTCATTTCCTGACTGAAGCTAGAGAAATTACTTGTGGATCAAAACATGGGGAGATAAATATATATTGGGGAAGCATGCTTGAACATAAAAAGGAAGCATACAAGAGGTGGAAGCAGGCCAGGTGGCCCATGGGGAATATAGAGACAATGCCCAAGTGATTAGGGATGTGATAAGGAAAGCCAGAGCCCACCCGGAGTTGAATCTGGCAAAGGGCATGATAAGACAACAAGATACCCTGGTGCGAGAATATCAGCTGCAAAAGGAAGATGAGGGAAGATGTGGTCCTGACTCTGAATATGTCAGGGGACCTAGTGATGGGGACACAGAAGAGGAAGACGTGGTGAATGCTGCCTTTGCCTTGGGCTTTGCTGATGAGATTAGCTTTCGGGAATCCCAAGGCCCTGAGATGAGCGGGAAGGTCTGGACCAAGGAGGTCCAGGTTTCTTGGTATCAGGTCAGGGAGCATTTAAACAGGTTGGACGTAGTCCAGCAGACAAGTTCATGGGACCTGATAGGATGCACCCATGAGTACTGAAGGAGCTGGCTGATGTCACTGAGGGGCCAGTCAATTTATTTGAAAGGTCATGGGGAATGAGGGAGGTTCCCGAGGACTGGAAGAAAGCAAATGTCACCTCTGTCTTCAAGAAGGGCAAGAAAGACTTGTAGGCTGGTCCCTAAAAAAAGTTGATGGAGCAAATCCTCCTGGAAGCCATTTCCTAACACAGTAAGTACAAAATGATGATGGGAAGTAGTCAGCATGGTTTTACCAAAGGGGAGATCAAGCCCGACGTGATAGCCTTCTACAATGAGATGGCTGTGTTGGTAGATGAGAGGAGAGCTGTGGGTGCTGTTTATCCTGACTTCAGCAAGTCTTTCACACTGTATCCCACAGTGTCCTGTGGGACAAGCTGATGAAGTACAGACCGGGTAGGTGGACGGTGAGGTGGGTTGAAAACTGTCCAAACTACTAGGCTCCGAGTTGTCGGCATCACAGAGTCCAGGTGAAGGCAAGGTGCTAGTGATGTACGCCAGGGGCTAGTACTGTTTAACATCTTCATCAGTGACCCACATGATGGTACAGAGTGCGTCCTCAGCAAGTTTGCAGATAATACAAGGCTGAAAGGAGTGGATAATGGACCAGATGGTTGTGCTGCCATTCAGAGGGACCTTGACAAGCTGGAGAAAGGGGACCGCAGGAATCTCAGGAAATTCAACAAAGGGAAATGCAAAGTCTTGCACCTGGGGAGGAATGTCTCTGTGCATTGGTACGGATGGGAAGGGCTGAATGGCTGGAAATCAACTTTGGAGAAAAAGACCTGAGTTTCATGGGGGACAACAAGTGGAACATGAGCCAGCAATGCACCCTTGGAGCAAAGCTCAATAGCATCCTGTGCTTCATTTGGAAGAGCATCTCAGTGTCATTCTCGTCACTTTAACAAAATGTCTTGGAAATATCTCAAAGGGAACCTGAGCAGAGAGCAAACTGGGAGACCTCTTGAGGTGCCTGGGTCAACTAGAATCAACTACGGGTCTTGTTTTTAATAGCTTTTTCCAAGAGCATATTGTGTTTCGCAACAGTTCTGTATTATTTGAGGTGGCTTAAGGTCATCTTCTGAGAATGATGGATCTGTTTCAGGATGTGTCTTGCAGGTTATGGTGTTGGGTGGCTCCCATTTCTAAAGCCTAGAGTATGGGTGTGCAAAAGTGCGTGAATGCCCACGCTCCCAGCTGAGGGCGGGATCCTGAGCTGTAAATGCCATGTTATGTGGGAGTTGCAGCAGGGCTGTGTGACGGACTGCTCGTGCCGTGAGCACACGGCTGTCACTTACCACCTCCTTGGAGAAAGTGGTAAATTTGATAGAATCCTGCAGTCTTTTACTGGATCCCATTGCTTCAGTACAGGGGCTTGACTATGTAGCCAAATAATAAACTTTTCCAAAATATCAGTTATTTTGCTTAAAATACTTGGCAATTACAATGCAAATGTCAGTGATCAGATACTGGTCAGGTCAGACCTCAGCTTATATCTAGCAGCTAGCACAGTTATTTCATTTTGGGGTATATGGCAAACGAGTTCCTTTTAAAATAGGGACTTAACGCAGTTTAACCATTACAGTCTTTGAACAATTGAAAGCTGAAACTTGTGTGCTTTCCTGAGGGAACTTTGTGCTCGAATGGGTATTTTCTTCATTGTGAGTGAATTTCTTGAGTGAACACAGAATAAAAGTAGAAGTTTTGACGTTTTTAATGAATCTGAGCGGACTAGTTTTAAGTAACAAGCTTCCATATCTTGCAAATAAAATATACTGATAGGAATGCATCACATACAGTCCACTACTGCTTATAACAGATGGCTCTTCCTCCCTTTCTCCCTTTCCCCTCCCACCAGGGTATTTACTGTGATTTGCTTCCCTGTGGCTGAGGGACCGTGATTCCTTGCATATATTTTCTAAATAAAATTATATCATCAGTTGGAGAAGTGTAACTGAGTTGGTACTGAGCATGACTTGTTCTTGTTCACGCTTTGGTTTAGCAGTGCTTTAACAGTTATCTTTGCTGTTAGACTTTTTTTTTGTACACAAAAAGATTTAAAGGACAGGTGACTTGATCTGAAATAAACTGAAGCTCAGCTCACCTTTTTCAAGATTTGTTTAGTGTACTTTCATAGGTCTCAGGGAAAATAACTACTCTCTCTACTCCAGGGTTAATGGTTGTTAAAGCAGTGATTATAGACTTCTGAGCTTTTAGATGCCAAGAACTCAGGTTTGTCTTGTCTTTTCCTTCTAACTCTTAGCTTGTAATTACCTCTCATGAGTTAGTAGCGTTCCATGTAGGATTTGTGTTGTTATTGCTGTTTAAAAAATGTGCTTATTTCATCCATCTGAAAGCTTCTGTAATATGCTTTTAACAGTGCATGACAGGAAACATAGTAAAGTTCTGTAAGGCTCCTCTCCTTTCTTCCTTTAAGATGTCCTTAGGTAAGGTAAGGATTTTTCTTTGAAATGTCTGCTTAAATTAAGAAACTGGTGTTTTCAATTAAAAGAAAAAAGCTTTGGGCTGGTGCAGAGAGGGAGATAGTCTCACTACAGGAGAGACCACGGCCAGAAGTTTGTCTTGTTTCAGTATTCAGTATTAGTGGTCTCTGTGACACTAGGCTGTTCACTTTTTGGCTTTATCTTTACTAGAAATTTGCCTTGGTACCTGTAGTCAGTAGTTTGTTGTGGCCATAGCCTCTGTGCACCAGGCATTCCACTGAAGTGTGAATAGCATTAGCGAGATTTACATCTGTATCTTGCAAACACCAGAAATTAGCTAGTTTTGAGCATATATGAGAGCTTATGCTGGTTAGCAACTGATGAGGACAAGAGCTAATTTAGATATAAGCAAGGTCTTTATCTCCATTTCACCTGTGGAAATAATGTGTATACTTTTTCTTAAATCTGTAAGGCATATTTTCTAGTAAGGCTTAGTACTAATGTAATGAGTCTTTAAGTAAAGACTTCTTCCTTGTATAGGAAAGCTACCCATCTATTTCAGATTTATTTTGAGCTTATTCTGCTGTAACTGATTTTCCAGTCGCAGTTTGGCAGAAGCATGCTCGGATGGGGATGTAAATGCTGTCCGGAAGCTGCTGGATGAAGGAAGAAGCGTGAACGAACATACTGAAGAAGGGGAGAGTCTCCTTTGCTTGGCCTGTTCAGCAGGGTATTATGAATTGGCACAAGTAAGTAACAAATATAATCACAACTAAACCTTTGTGAAGCATTGTCTAATGGGCTTTCTTGGTAGGTAAACGTTTTAGCTATTCTGATTATGTTAATTTTTTTACAATCTGAACAGAATATCAGTTAATATATTGTGGGCTTCCAGTTATCGTTTGTCTTCTTAATGGAAAATGCCGTCATATATGCCTTTAGGCTTAAGGGACTTGTATGAGGAATGTAGCTTATGTTTTATGATGTATCTACTTTTCTGGCATTGTTCTAGATGCAGTCAAGCTGTTCTGCCAAGCAGACATTGCAATAAGATCTAAAATAGCAGCAAAATCAGACACTGCAAGTGGTTACCTTCTGAAAACTCATGTCTCAGTTACTCGGTCCTTTTGTTAATCACATCTGTATCAGCAGTGCATTAATTTGTGTTAATTTTTTGGCTGTTATACTTGTGTATCTAAGGGCAGAATTTGTGCTGCTTTGAAGGTGTTTAGGCGATAGTTCTCAGAGAGTGGCCAGCTTTATGTTTTGGTGCCAGGCAAGAGTACAGGGAGAAAACTCTTTACCTGTAAGCTTGACCCGTTGTGTGCTGTGGTCATTAATGCAAGTTTACAGTTTCTGTGCTGTCGTTCTATTTAGTGAATTGCCCTATGACTTTTCACAACGTCAGTGTTGCACTGTCACTTGATGACTTTAGCAGATACGAATAAATGTAGAAAACCAGCATTTCGTGAAGCATTGCACAGTGCAGGTAGTAATTATAAATGGTCCTGGGGAGTGCCATTGTGGTTCAGCATTGGGGGATATTCCTGCAAGGGGGTGTCACGGCTGGCTGGGACATCATTCTCACAAGCCTCACTGAACTAAAAGCAAAATGTTGGTGTTAAAATTTATTCATTAAAGTGAACTTTTTTCTCTAGGTGCTACTAGCAATGCATGCAAACGTTGAAGATCGAGGGAATAAAGGAGACATAACTCCCTTAATGGCAGCTGCCAGCGGAGGCTATGTAGATATTGTTAAACTTCTCCTTGTTCATTGTGCAGATGTCAACGCACAGTCTTCAACAGGTAACTGGGAAGCAGGAACACTAAGAATTAGTAAGACTGGCACATAAGACATGCAGCTGTTCTGAAGGTCTGTGGTTTTGTCTGATAGTTTCATTCACAAGCAAACATAACAGGAACTATTAAGAATAGGCCAGATACACAGCGGATGTGTTTAGAGTCTTACCTGGCTGTTATTAAAGGTTTAATATAAACTGTAATGGAAGGCACTGTTCCTGTGAAAACCACGTGATGTTTAGTTTTTTCTCATCGGTATAATCCAAAATTACCCAGTAAGACGACCACGGGACACATCCGGTCAAGACCAGTTATTTCAGTCTATTGCTTTTTACCAAAGAGGAGGTGTAATTCTTTGAGCATTGAATGTTGTCTACATTGCTGATGCTTGATCACAGCTTAACTAACCTTGCTGAGAGTATTAACCTGCAGTTGGGTTCTGCTAATATTAAGATAGAATTTAAACTTTGTTCAAATTTTAAAAGTCAGGTGTCTGAACTATGAAACGTTCTTTGTATCTTGATGTTCAGCCATATTAAGCAGAACTTACCTTAAAATTGACTGTAGCATTTAAAACATGAGCCTTATGTGATTCTGTCACTTACAGTACCAGAGTTTTAAATTATAAATTTTTTTTCATCCAGCCAGTAAAAGTTTTTTCAAGGAATTACAGGGTACACTCCTAGGCAAAAAAAACCCCAAACTCGTCTCCCCCCCGCCCAGGCTCTACAGTGAGCATGAAAATTACTCATTGATCTTTTTGTGTGTGTATTTGATCTCTCTGTGTGCTGAAGTAGGAAAGGAAACATAATAATCAAAGAAAAACACCATGATTTTTTAATATTGGCTTTGCATTAAAACTCTTTCACATTATAGTCGTGTTGGGATTTTATACCCAGCCTGAAATTATTGTCTGGAGTAGCATTGCTGTGAGGTAAATGGCTGCTGCTAGGGATGTACTTGGTTTTGTTCAGAGCTGTTAAAACTAATTTCCTTTCCTGTATTAGGAGTGGGTGATAGAAAGAGCTTTCATGTAAACTTCTTCTTCTCTGCAGGGAATACGGCTCTCACTTATGCGTGTGCTGGGGGCTTTGTTGACATAGTGAAGGTGCTATTGAAAGCCGGTGCTAATATAGAAGACCACAATGAGAATGGGCATACCCCCTTAATGGAAGCAGCCAGTGCAGGTCATGTTGAGGTTGCAAGAGTATTGCTGGAATACGGTGCAGGAATCAACACTCACTCCAACGAGTTCAAAGAAAGTGCACTTACGCTTGCATGCTATAAAGGTATTGTCCCTTGCCTTGTTTTGTATTTTTGTTTAAATTTATTTGCTAGGATTTATCTAACTAAAGCTTCCAGCCATACTTTGAATATTTTATGAAGAGTTTTGGAATACTGGATTTTGGTTTTAACCTTAATGTCAGGAAATGATCGTCCATGGTGTAGTGGCATTAAGCCTGTCTACTTGAGTCCAAATGTGGTGGACATGTATTCAACATGTTGCAGATGAAAGCTTGTGACTGCTGTGTCCAAACTTGTGCTTTGACACATCACCATTCTCCTCTTCCCCTACTACCACATTCCTTATTTCATTCAGATTCCCCTCACCAACTATCTGCAAGTTCTGAAAACATCTCTGTTAGTTATTCGGAAAATGTAAAGTTAGAAAAATGTTCCTGGAATACCTGATGGGGTGAAAATGCTAGTGTTATTACTGGATACTTTTCCTTCAGTGTAATTTTGGAGGGTGTCTGTGAATTGTCATGTATTATGAACTTTTATGGACTTTTGACTTAACTTCTTTTGCCATTTAAAGTTTCAGTATAAAGTAACTTAGTGCACTGGTAATCCAATGTGCTTCCAAGGTGTTTTTCTTTCCAAAAACCTCCATAAAACTTTCAACACTTGTTTTTTTCCTAATAAAAGCTATAAGGATGCGGATTATTCTCATAGTAACTTCAGATTTTGCCTCTGTGGTCAGAATTGGAGGATACATACTATGTATAACTCATATGAAAACTTGCATCTGGATTTGTCATGGATTTCCTGCAGCATATAGTAGTTCCTTACAGAGACTTTTCAGTAAATAGTACTCCTGGATATGGTGGAGGGGCATTCTGGCTTCTTCTGACCTAAAACTTAATAGAGTGATGTGATGTAATGCAAGAACTTCATTGACTAGAGATTTCCTGTATTATCTTTGGCAAGATGGTTGAGCTACTTTGTTTTCCTCTCAGTTTATGTAAAACGAAGTCTTGTATTGGGGGAGGTTGCTCATTGACAGGATAAAACGTATAACTTGTAAGAGAAGAATTCTAAAATGGCAAAAACCATGATAGAGTTGAAAAACAAGTATTGGTAAAGTTCAGTGGAAGCTTATAAAAATACTGTCAGATAACATAATATGACATAATGTGTGTGTATCTTAGTTCTCACAAATATGTCTCTGAAAGCTAGGATTAAAAAGCTTAAAGTCAAGTTCAGATCTACATGAATCTATCTCTAAAAGATAATCCCCCCAGATAATCCCCCCAGTTGTGTGTGTGCTGCCTTGGAACATTTAAATGATATGTCACTATACAGTTGAATAAGGAGGAAGCACAGTCTTTTATAGCTTGAAGTCACAAGGAAAGTTTCCGGTGTCTAAACTTGAATTAGAGAGGTCTGCGTTCATCTCATAAGTGGGCAGTATCTTTGGGGAAGACTGTCTCAAGTCTGGCTGTCCGTTTTGCCTTGATATTTTTTAGAGTACTTTAAAAAGAGCAGTCTTGCGAATTATAACTTGTAAAAATTGTAATAGCAAGCTACGAACATCTAAATGATTTCATTGTGTATTGTATGTACCTCTAAAAGTTTACAATATTAAACGCTTTTTTATTTTTATCTGTTTCATTTGAAGGGCATTTAGACATGGTTCGTTTTTTGCTTGAAGCTGGAGCTGATCAAGAGCATAAAACAGATGAGATGCACACGGCGCTAATGGAGGCCTGCATGGTAAGTAGCCTTTATTTGTGCTGCTCCCTTTTCAATGAGAGAAATAAAAGACCTGATTAAATAAAGTGAGCCTTTTTTAACAGGCTGTTTTGGGTCTGCAAGTGAGTGTGTCTTAGTTTTTATCGTAAGAAAGCCTTTACTGTAGTGACCATAGGTGGACAGCTGCTCAGTCAAATTGGTCATAGAAAAATTATTCTAATTTTTGTGATGTGTTGTTTTAAATGCTCCCTATGTGAAATGTAGGGGTAACTCATCTGCAGTGCAGTGAAGTAGTAGGTTGAGCCCAAGTCACTGTTTCTTTTGTAGTGTTAGAGTCCACCTTTGTCTTTATAAATGAGATCTCTCTGACCATCATGGTATGAGCCTTCCAGGAGTGCCCTGAGCTGGATAACTGATGCATTACAGATTTCCTTTCAGCACTGCAGGAAGTGTTTTGCATGTAGAGATGGTTTGCGTTCTTCCAGGTTTCTGTAAATGATGCTGTGAGGTTTTTCTTTTAAAAATAAAATGGTAGGATAAAAGTAGTTTAGTTCTTAGTTCTCCAGCAACTCTTATAATTTCAAAGCAGCCATTGAGTGAAAACTTCCCTTTCCAATGGCTTCATCTTAATAAAGTGTGTGCTATTGTGTCAAAGCACGTCTGCAACCATTTTTGGATGGACCTTTTATCTGTTCTTCAAGCTGGGGAACTTCTTGGAAGAAAGAACAGGGACCTTGTTTTCATAGGAAGCACAGCGAACGGAGGAAAACTTCATTTGCTCCCAGTAGCCTATAATCCTTAGAAGACAGGCTGCAACATTCCTCCAGTCTTCTGAGTGCTGGAGCATCAAGTGTTCTTTTAGTGCAGTTGGGAGGTGATGATGCAAGTGGTCAAGGTCAGATTATGATGTCTCAAGCAGTGTTGAAGTCTTCCGGCAGTGAGATGGTAATGATATCCTTGAATAGTCCTCCCTGCATGAGACCCTAGTGCCAATAAGGAATTCAGAAGGACGCAGTTGCAGTGGGTGTGTGCTGTCACCTAAAGGAGATTGCAGCGTGACTGCACACTACAGGTTTTAATCAGCCCACGGTTCTGTTTGGGTTTAGTCTTTTTTTTGTGTGTTTTGGGTTTTTTTTTTCATGGTGGTAAAGTCTGAGTGCTGGGTCGACTTGGAGGCTCTGAAGTGTCTCGCTTGGCAAAGATAGAGTAGAGTGGGTTGTCTGCAGGTTTTTAGCTCTTGGATGTTTCAGATTAGTTTGTGTTACAGAGTGTGTATTGACCTTTAAAAGTAACAGAGAGGAAATTGATTTTTTTTTGAAGTTGCAACTCCAAGTGGAATGATGGAATTTTTTCCTTGTTGTCTTTCGGCTGCACCCTTGCAGAAGGGAACCATTCCAACAAATTATTGTGACTTTTCCCAGTCTTCACTGGTTTCCAACTAATGAATGCTGCAAATACAGGTAGCTGAGACGTTTTGTCTCTGATCACCGGTTATTTTGTAAGTGTCCCTGATTGGTCAAGATGGAGTGCAACACCTAGGATCATGCCTTTGGTTAGATGAGGTTGTTGGCTTTCAGACAGCTTCTCTGGAAACAACAGCCTGGCCTTAATTTGCAGAATTGATTGCCGTCAGTCTCAGGTTACTTACTGCCTCCTTCATGGTCAGCTTGAGACAAGCGTTGGCAGAAGTTGTGTGTTTGATACCCCTCTTACCCCCTTTTCTCTAGCTCTGTTAGCTGTTTGGGTTACTGGCTGACAATTCTGGTGAGATCAGAATGGGGAACTGGTAGTTTGCTTGAGGTCGCTCTTCTTAATACCTAAGAAGTTCTTTAATTTTGGGAATAGTGGAAGTCTTAGTTTTATAATTTATAAATCACCCCTAGGTATCACTGCTCTAGTCTGGACTACTCTGCCTTGAACCTTGAGGCAGAGGTCTTCACATGTCTTTTGGTTTTGCTCTTTAATATTGCCCAATTTTATTTAGATTTCCTTCTAAGGACACAACATAAAAACATCTGCTATTTGCCACTGAAATTGGCCCTTTTTATGTCTTCCTCAGGAAGAAGTATCCTTTAGTTCTCTCGCAAAATCTGTCAGCATGTGTTGGGGCTAGTTTAACTGTCAAATCGCGGAAGAACCACTGTGTCAGGACATAGGGCTCTAACTCTTCAAAGCTGGCTGACAGTTTACTCCTTTTTGGAAGAACCCTATATTTCTTTGGATGGCAAATGGAGTGACGAAGGTGATGCACCTGTTACCTGTGCACCTGCAATATGCAAGGCAGCAAGTAGTTTTCTCTCCACTGACAGATACAAAGAGCATGCTTTGATTCAAGTCTTTTATTTGGAGTTCCCTTTCCATCCTTAAGTTATCCTATTAATTGCGTACACTGAAGAAAGGTCTAGTATGAAACATCCTCTGATCAGACCCTCAGACATTCTACATCTCACTGAGCACTCTTTGCATGGCTCAGACCTTCCCCCTTCGTTAGATGTAGCTTGTAGTCTGTTTCAGTTTTCCAAGATCTCTTCTCCAAATTGTTCCACGTGTTTGGGTCCCAGTTTCTTAAATGATATGGGAGGGAGAAACCATGTGAGTCTTTCTTCTTTCCTAATGCCAAAACTTCTTTATATTTTCCCCTTTTCAGAGGTATTGTGGCTCTCTACAAACCACACCTTAGGTGAAATGTGGTGAGCTTGTTTTGGCTGACATAGAGTTCTTT
Source organism: Dromas ardeola (assembly GCA_013398915.1). Taxonomy (NCBI): domain Eukaryota; kingdom Metazoa; phylum Chordata; class Aves; order Charadriiformes; family Dromadidae; genus Dromas; species Dromas ardeola. The sequence continues at coordinate 32,279 of VYZM01015639.1, forward strand.
TTCTTCACAGTAGTTAGTATGGGGCTGTGTTCTGGATTTGTGCTGAAAACAATGTTGTTAATAATTCAGTGATGTTTTCGTTACTGCTGAGCAGTGCTCACGCAGCATCGAGGCCTTTTCTGCTCCTCACCCTGCCCTGCCAGCGATGGGCTGTGGGTGCACAAGGCGTTGGGAGGGGCCAGAGCTGAGGCAGCTGGCCCCAACTGACCAAAGGGATATCCCATACCATATGACATCGTGCTTACTGTATAGAGCTGGGGGAAGGAGGAGGAAGGGGTGTGTGTTCAGACTGATGGTGTTTGTCTTCCCAAGTCACTGTTGCGCTGATGGAGCCCTGCTTTCCTGGAGATGGCTGAACACCTGCCTGAGATGGGAAGTAGTGAATGAATTCCTTGTTTTGATTTGCTCACGCGCACGGCTTTTGCTTTACCTATTAAACTGTCTTTATCTCAACCCATGAGTTTTCTCTCTTTTACCCTTCTGATTCTCTCTCCCCTCCCACTGGGGGGGAGTGAGCGAGTGGCCTTGTGGTGCTTGGTTCCTAGCTGGGGTTAAACTACAACACATGGATTTTTGGTACTTGGTCTAACTTTGAGGAGTTTAGTAATAGTTTCTTGAGAAGTTAACAGCTGCATTTATATGCTTTGATTGGTAAGAGCTCAGACTGCTGTGGCAATCTGTATTCTGTTCCCTCTGTGGCAAAGATTGCTTCAGCCCAAGGCACATTGCAGTCTCCTTTAAGATTTATTTGAGTCTTCCCGTTACCTACCTCATTGTAATCCACTTCCGTTTCTCAGTAAGGTATCTTTCCCAGGATCTAGAAACTGCCGCTTGGAGCTTTTTGTGTCTGTAGAAGCCATGAATCAACTACAAAGGAGGAGGAAATCTTTTTTCCAATGCTTGTCTTGGGGTTTAGTCATAGAGTGGGTTTATTGCTTATTGTACTTGTTTGTTATCTCTGTTACTTTTGTTTCTCAGGTATTTTGCTGGATATTTAAGAAAGTCTTATCCTGTAACTCTTTCCCTACTGCCTCGAGAAAGAAGAAGAAAAAACCCAAACAAACATCATATGTCTAGCTCTTTTTTCCTCGTACATTTAAGCCCAACTTAGATGTAGGTGGAAACCTAAATGTCAATTTAATCAAAGTGTTGCCATAACCACGTCATAAATTGAACCGTCAGAAGTAAAAAGACCCTGTCTTTTTAGGATCATTTTCAGACCTAGTATGATAGCGATTGCAACTACAGCATCTACAGTGCAACTACAGTCACTTCAACTGTTTCTGATTTTTATGTTCACCTTTGTTTTGTAGGATGGGCATGTGGAAGTGGCACGCTTGCTTTTGGACAGTGGTGCTCAAGTGAATATGCCTGCAGATTCATTTGAATCTCCACTCACTCTGGCTGCTTGTGGTGGACATGTGGAGTTAGCAGCTCTTCTGATCGAAAGGGGAGCTAACCTGGAGGAAGTTAATGATGAAGGTTATACTCCTCTAATGGAAGCTGCTCGGGAAGGCCACGAAGAGATGGTAGCCTTGCTACTGGCACAGGGTGAGATCACTGTTGTTTCTTGAGCCTTCGTTATGAAGAATGCAGTGTTGACTGTTTGCCACTAGGTATTCTGTGCAAATTCCTGTGATGTAGTGTTGGTTTTTGCTGCTCATTGCTGTAACTACAGAGCAAAGCTAAAACCCCCAGACTGTGGAGGTGATGAACATTCACCTTTCTGCCCTGTGCCTGATCAGTTAAAGTAACGGCTATTTTGTTTCCTAGGGGCAAATATAAATGCACAGACAGAAGAAACACAGGAAACAGCTCTTACTCTGGCATGTTGTGGAGGGTTTTCTGAAGTAGCTGACTTCCTTATTAAGGCAGGAGCTGATATAGAACTTGGTTGCTCAACACCTTTGATGGAAGCTGCTCAAGAGGGTCATCTTGAATTGGTGAAATACTTGCTGGCAGCAGGTATGTGTATAGTGCAAATGATCTAGCCCACAGATGTTATAGACTCAATGTTCTATATGATTTAGAAGATACTTGGACTTGATGGTGGCAGTGTGGTAACAAGAACCTATATTCTCAGATACCTTAGCAAGAAGAAAAAAGCATATATTACACGTAATTATTGTTTGATACTGTTAACCAGAGGAAAGAGTCTCATGGAGCACTGGATTCTGTTGCACATGTAAAAACCATCAACTTAGGAACATTGTTTCCAGCTAGCTGCATTTAGGACAAAATGTTAATACAGATAGTGCTTGTTTTTATATGCTACTCCTGCTTTGACTGAGCCTGTTTGTCTGCAGTCAGCCGTCCTGAATAACCAGTACTTCAGGAATTGTGCCCTGGGAAACAGTGTGCAGGACAGATTCTGGAATTAGGGAAATAGTGTGCAGGAGAGATTCTGGAATTAGGGAAATAGTGTGCAGGAGAGATTCTGAAATTAGCTGAATTTCAGTGATGAATGAGTTTTGCTACTACATTGTACAGTTGTAAAAAATTTAAATTTTGCTGGAGTTGGGCGGAAATAACGCTTCAAAGTTCATCTGTTAGTTTAAAGTTGGTAGAGACTAAAGTGCAGTAATACAGCTTAAAAAAATAAATAAAAAGGAGCTGCATTTCGGAAATCTTCCTTTTTATGGGATGTGATTTATTTGTATACTTTTTTCTAAGAATAAACATAAAATTGTCTGGATTTGTAATTCTAGAAAGTAATGCTCCCTGCTCATCGAGGAACAGTAACAACTGTGTCTCTGTGCCGTGATACCAGCATGTGACACCCATCACCAGCTCACTTGGAACACTGCTTGCACTTCACTTCTGATAATGTAGACAGTTAATTGAGGAGCCTTGTTTTGGCACCAGGGAGTCTCTAAATATATCTCACACCTTGAAAATAGGAAAATGGCATTTTCACATTGGCATCTTTTTTGAAGAATAATGCATTACGTAGCAAGAGTCATGCATAGTTTTCATGTAGGTGGCATATATGAAGCTAGTCAAATTATTTCAACAAAATGGTTTTAAAGCAAATAATTTTAAAAAGCAGGGAAAAAATGAAATTTGTAGAAGTGTATGGTCTTGTTATTGACTTAGTATTAATGCTACATGCATTTTGTCTGATTTTCCCTGGCATGCAGCTCCCTGTCAAATGGATAGTCTAGGCAACTGTCTGGATTCATTTTATTTGTTGTAACAACTGAAATCTTCATTGCTGTAGAGGGAATGTAGGAGTAAGTGAGCATATAGGTTTAAGTGCTTAGATTGCTTTTTCCAAGCCTTGGCTTATCCCCTCTCCTCAGATTACTTCTACTCCAAGAGCCGTTTTACCATGAGAGCAATGCCCTTGGGCGGTGGAAGCTGTTGGTCAGTAGGGTATAGCTTTTGTCACAGATAAAGTGCATTGATTTTTCTGTTTGTCTGATATGAAATGGTTGATAAGGAGATGTCCAATAAGAAAAAACTAACATTGTGTTTCTAGGAGCTAATGTTCATGCCACCACGGCAACAGGAGATACAGCTTTGACCTATGCCTGTGAAAATGGACATACTGATGTTGCAGATGTTTTGCTTCAAGCTGGTGCTGATTTGGTAAGACTTCTGCTTCCTCTTGTGGCAAAAGTACTTTGGTTACAAACTCTAGGCCAAAGCTTATGCGCTTATAGAGCAGGAAGACAAATTTAGCAATTGAGATTCATACATGGGTGTGAAAAGAAGACTGGAAGAAACTTTTTAAAAAGCCTGCATATTCTGTTTGATCTAAAAAAATAAAAGTTCTTAATGGATAATCTTCCATTTGTTAAGTGAAAAGTTTTAGCTATAGCTTACGCTTGTGACAGTTGATTATCTTCATTTCAGTATTATCCATAAGTTTAATTGTTTGGCAGGATATACTTCTGCTTTGCGTTTATTCATGATGCTACTTTATTATTCTTAAAGTCTTGTGGATTGGAGTTTACCTGCTCTGTTGCTCTGAATTTAAAATGTTTTAGTATTAGGAGCTGCTACTACTCTATTTTAGTGTTCATTTCTGAACACTGTAAGTCTCTTAACTTTTTAAAACTACAACACAAAAAAAACCCAAACTGAGCAATGCCTTTTAAATGACCAGCATAATAAGATTTTTTGTTTTCTTTCTTTCTTGTAACTCTTGGGTTTAGTATATTGCTTTCACAGTGTTTATTTTCTGTAATGCATTTAAGCATAGCTAGGTTGTTTATGTAAGTGTCTTGACTTTTTCATATCACCTAGTGGGAGACCAAAAACTGCCTCTTCATCAGCTACAGGGGTATAATGTTTGTTTGCCTTTTAAGCAGTAAAAAGCAATTGATAACATTAGTCTTCTAAAGGAGTTCAGGACCCTTATGTCTAATAAGGCATAAGCAGGGAAGATTGTTCTTTTGGTTGCCTTTTTGTACTTTCTGCCACTATTCTGCTTTCTCTTTCCACACTGTCTGCTTGTGTGGGTGGGGTTTTTTTGTTTGTTTGGGTGGGGGTTGGGGGTTTGGTTGGATATTTTAGGGTTTGTTCCTTTTAAATAACAAGAATGCCAGAATAGTTCATCATTGACCCTGATAAATCAACATCTAATGAAGTTACTTAAATATCAGTCTTACATGAAGTATTTTATTTTATTAAGTTTATAGTTACAAATATAAATAAATTAATGCTGTAATTGTGGATTAATAATACTTCTACTCTTATTTATAAATATACTTTTTTCAGGCCTTATTAATTCTTCTGCAGTAAAGTTCTGCTTCCTATGTTCCTACCAGGAGGAAGATCATGCTAGTGGGGGGGCGGGGGGTGTGTGTTTGTGGGGTTTTGTCACACCTGCTGCACTTCGCTCAAGTCAGCATTGGGTACTAGGCATCAGCCACTTCAGTAGAGGCAGGAGAGATTTTTTGGGTTTTATTGGGTATTTGAAAAAAAAAAAAGTACTTGGTTATAAAAAGTTATCCATGAAGTATCTCATAGTGAGGAGCAAAGCCTGAAACAAAAAAAAAATATAAATTGTATGCATAAACTTCTAAAAACATGCAAGGGTTGCCGATTAAATATCACTTAAAATTAATAGAGTTGTAATTTTTATTTTTGCCCTGTCATCACTAAGTTGAGCAGTGCTTGTGGCCTTTAGCATCTAGTTCTTATCAGCATTGCTGAGAAAAATCACATGCCTTTCTAAAGTTAAGTTTTATTTTACTGCATTTTCTTGTACTACCAATCAAAATGGGGGCTGTCAAGGAAAAATATAGTAAGGAAGCAAAGGAAAATTGCACATGAAAGGGGGAGGCCTGCCATATAAATCTACCAATTCTGAGTTCTGATTGTAAGTAAATGGGGAAATGCCCACAAAACTGCAGCGGTGCTTACAGCAGATGCCTCGGGTTTGGAGCAGTTTCCTTTCAAACCTCTGTGGTGCTTTCCTTTATTGGAAGTTGTAAGCTGTTTTAAATAAATTTGTTATCTTTGTAATTGTTCTGAGGAAGGCTTCTGAAGCTAGAGTATGAAAAAGCTTCTTTGGCACTGTGGAAGATTATTCTTCTAGATTTCAATTTTCATGACTAATTTAAATGAGGTTAGATGATTTCATCAAATTGTCCCAGGAAGTCTCTGGTGATGTAGGGAATTGAACGCAGATCTGGACTTAGACCTCTGGTCGGCATGTCTTTATTTGTCTAGTTAATTTTGCTCTCCTGGTGTCTGGAAAGTACATCTCCAGTTGCTCTTTTTTCTTTTGTTTTTCATCCTGCAACTTCAGTATTTCCTGGGATTGCTTTCACTGATGTTTCATTGTTTTCCAGAAACCTTCTTTATACCTGGGGTTTATATCACAGTCACTGAGGAGCTGGACATGCGACATCTTACTCTGTTGTGGAGCGGTCCTTTTTGAGGAAAATACTGGTTATGTCTTAAACAGTAAAATAAAACAGGGCTGAGGGCTGTTCTCTGATCACAAGGGCGAATGGCACCCACTGAATGCCCCCAGGCTGTGCAGCACTGGGCCTGGTGGGCCATTGAGCCTGGGGCTGTGCCCCTGTGTCGGTAAGAATGCAGCCCACCAGAGTGGTGTTTGCATGACGCAACACTGGGAGCACACATTGGACTTCCCTGGGTTGTGGGATGAGGTCTTGGAGGGTGTGAAGCCTCTGAGATAAGTGGAGACTGGCTTGGTGTCGCCTGTTGGGAACAGTCCCTGGTGACCTCCTCCCTGTGGTTCTTGACAGGGCCAGCGCAAAGGAATAATGTGAATAACCAGTGATCTATGCCTAAGCTCATCTCCTGGCCCTGTTTTATTTACTTATAGAGATGTAGCTACTGCAGGATTTTGGTGTTGTTACTTTATTGTTTTGTGAGCCACCTGCATATTCTGTTTTATTCCAGACCAGGGAACAGAGAGCATAGTTTTTGTGGATTTTTTTTCTCCCTTATTCTAGATTGAGGAAAGTAAGTTGATCTTTCTTCCCCAAATGCTCTTGAGTTAAAGGAACAAAATAAACACTGGCTGTCAGGGTCCGTTGTTATCAGTTCTCCCATTTCTTCCCAATTCAGAGCCTTTATTCTGTGATTTGGAAAACATATAACCTACTTTAAGACCTCAGATCTTTCATGACTTCTGTCCTGGTTTCAGCCAGTTAATTCTCTTGCTAGTAGCTGCTGTGTTTTGGGTTTGGTGTGAGAATGATGTGATAATGCATACTACTTTAGTTGTTGCCAGGTGTTTTTTACGTTAGTCAAGGGGCTTTTTCAGCTTCCCAAAGAAGCTGAGAGAGAGCCTAGACAAAACAAGCTGGCCAGAGGAATATTCCATACCATAGGTGTCATGCTCAGTATATAAATGGGGTTGGCCGGGGGGCAGGTATCTGTGATCGCTGCTTGAGACAGGCTGGGCAATTGATCATCAGGTGATGAGAGCAACTTGTGTTGTATCATGTATTTTATATATTGGGATTGTTCAGCCTGTAGAAGAGAAGGCTCTGGGGAGACCTTAGAGCCCCTTTCAGAACCTAAAGGGGCTCCAGGAAAGCTGGGGAGGGACTCTGGATCAGGGAGGGGAGCCATAGAACGAGGGGGAACAGCTTTAAATTGAAAGAGGGGAGATTTAGATTAGATATTGGGAAGAAATTTTTCACTATGGGCTGGTGAGCCCCTGGCCCAGGTTGCCCAGAGAAGCTGTGGCTGCCCCATCCCTGGAGGGGTTCAAGACCAGGCTGGACGGGGCTTGGAGCAAGCTGGTCTAGTGGGAGGTGTCCCTGCCCAGGGCAGGGGGTTAGAATGAGATGATCTTTAAGGTCCCTTCCAACTCTAACCATTCTGTGATTCTCTTACAATTGCTATTATTGTCATTTTCCTTTTCCATTATTGTTCTATTAAATTGTCTTCATATCAACCCATGAGGGTTTTTTTTCTTTTCCCTCCTTGTCTCCCTCTTCTCCCTGCTGTATGGGATGGGGGGTGAGCTAGCGTGGAGGTTAAACCATGACAGCTTCTCAGGTCTCTGTCCAATTGCCAGGAGGTCAGGACTGAGTGGGATTTGAGGTGCAGACTTTGAGACTGCAGGTGTGAAGAGGAGCCTCTTCCATGCTGGGTTAGCGAAATCAGCAGAGGGCAGGAGGTGTTTTTGTCAAGGGCTTTCCTGTGTTGTGCTTATTGAAAACTGAAGTCTTCCAACTTTGCTGAAGTTACCCAGCTCGCTCTACCGAACTGATTCCTGTGTGTTGCTCATGTCCACTTGAGGTTTTCTCAGTCTCAAAATAGAACCTTGAACATGTCTTATGATGAGGGGGGTGAGACACTGGAACAGATTGCCCAGAGGAACTGTGGATGCCCCATCCCTGGAAAAGTTTAAGGTCAGGTTGGATGGGGCTTTGACCAACCTGATCTAGTGGAAGATGTCTGACAGTTCAAGAACCAGTGAAGATCTTGAGAAGTCTTTTAGATTTGTTAAGGAATGTGGCTTTACAAGAACCAGGAGAACTAAAATAAAATGATGGCTGAGATGAACTTTGTTTGTTTTGTAGTTAATTTTTCCTTAAAATGCTGCAGTGGCAAGTTATACTAGAAATGAACAGTGTCAGAGTACCAGCTCATCTGTTTCTGTACGCTGGAGAGCTGCTCAATCGTGTATGGTAGTTTGATGAATTTGTATCTCGTTGTGACTGATTGTTTGTGAAGTCTGGTAGCAAGCTTTTCTGATGCCCTTCTTTAAGGGATCTGTCTTTTCCGTGTCCTTACAGTGACAAAGTTGGCCTGTCAAAATCTGCAGCAAAACTACCTTGGCAGGCCTACCCCTTTCCCTGTTAATGTATGCACTTTGAAATCAGCTTGCCTTTGCCAAGTATGTGAATGACTTAATATGAGGCACATCTGAAGACTTCAGCCTGTGATCCCATCTGTGCCTTAGTTGCATTCTAGTTCCTTTATTGCCTGCAGGACTAGCGAATTTCAGGGTCTTAGTCTGAGCTCCTGCCATTGGAACAAATGTACATTTTACTTGTTTACAAACTTCTTTATGGGACAAAATGCCTACTTTACATTTTGTGATTAACAGGAGTAAAATTTTGGAGATTAGAACTCTGAAATATGCTTTGATGAAAGCATTTTTTCTAAGTGGAGGTATGGTTTAATAGCTACAGGAAAAAGTAACCAGTACTTCGGCAATAGTTATTTAACTGTGTGGCAAGGATTTGTCTAACCTCAAAGGTGAGAGGAGACTTTTTTGGTTTTCCTATGAGTTTTCTCGTTTTTCTTTTTTTCTTCTTTATGTCTTTACTGGCAGTTACCTATATCTCAAAGCTCGTGTAAGGCAAGACGTGTGTGGTGCATGTATGTTCCCACACCAGCTAGGTTAGGGACTGTAAAGCTCAGGAAGAGTATTGGTGATATTTAATGAGAGGTAATAACCTGCTTTTAAGGTGTATACCGTTCTGTAAATTAAAATTGCCTGTTTAGATGCCTGTTCCCTTTTAATGTAGAATTAGAGTGGGATGAAATGCTGCACATTGGAGATTGCAGTCTCCATTTTGAAAGTGAGACTGCTCTTGGTAAGGTGGTTGCATCTTTGCCTGTTTCGGTGAAGCTGAGAGCAAAAGAGAGTTTATTCTTTTTTGGATAGCAGGAAGATCCTAGCTGAGAAATGTACAGAAAAGTATTGTAAATTGGGATTTTCTAATCTGGGCTGCCTTGCAGCAGTATGCGTGGGTGTGCTGCACAGGAGAGTTGATGACTCTCACGTGAGATGTGAGACTCCTGCTCTGA
>VYZM01015640.1:0-65025 GCA_013398915.1 Dromas ardeola
GACAGGGGCAAAGAAGAGTGAAAGGTTTGCCTTTTGCAAGGGAAACGATGCTGTGTGAACATGGCAGCTGGGCAGCCAGCACATACAAGCCGGGCACTGGCCAGGACAGATGTAGCGTGGGGAACAAAGGATAAGGAGTTTTGGGTTTTATGCCATGATTCAGTTCACAGAATCACAGAATTGTTCGGGTTGGAAGGGACCTTAAAGATCATCTCGTTCCAACCCCCCTGCCATGGGCAGGGACACCTCCCACTAGACCAGGCTGCTCAAAGCCCCATCCAGCCTGGCCTTGAACACTTCCAGGGATGGGGCATTGTTTTTCTCATCCATAGTGCAGAGAAAACAGGCTTTACCAATCTGTTTTTGGGATTACAAATTAATGTTGGAAATGCCTATTGACAGCCATTTAACCTTCCTCATGGCAAGAGAGCAGCCAAGTATGGACCATCAGAGGCTTGTCCAGTTATTTCTAAAAGACTGCAATGAGGGACTTTCCACCGTCACTGACATGACTTTCCTAAAACTTAGCTGGGAAAAGAAAAAGGGAAGAATCAAAAAGCCACCCTGGCATGTCTAGTTTTGTCAACGGCCCACGCAACCCTCTCTTAGAGTTTGGGTCTTTGCTGCCCTCCTGTGGCTTGTAGATTTAAGAGTCCTCTCAAGGTGGAAAAGGGGCCTCGGTGGATTCAGACACTGAGCAGGTATTCTTTCGTTACAGAACATTCAGACTTCGCAGTATTCGGTGGGGTTTAATTACACTTAGAATGAGTAAGTACTCCTTAAGAAACAAATCATAGCAGGTAGGAATTATCAGGGATTTCGATTTGACTTCTTATTTCTATTTTTAAAGATAAGTATTTCCTTGATATAACATGCGGGCCTGCTTATTTTTTTCATGTGTATTCATCATAAAAATAATCTTGGATGTTGCCAATTAATCTTGAAGTAGTAAAGTTAATTGCTACTACCAGTAACAAAAATGCCTTATGTATATTAAGAAATGAGATCTAAAAATGGCACTGTAACTAAACCCATCTTTATTTATCTATTTATTTATTGAATCTGTTAATAGATCACAGAAGCAAAGGCTGAAATCCGGATTACCTTACTGTCAACAGTGAAATTCCCATGAACTCTAGAAGAGTCAAGTTGTCATTTAATTCAGACTGAAATTTAGCCTAGTTGTATCATCTACAGTGATATACTAGCATCAGAGATAATGGTTCTGTCTGTAGTTCTGGCTCACTTCAGCCTGCCCAAACTTGACAGAAACAAGAATAAAATGGTTTGGCAATCAAATACTAGCTAATGAGAAATTAACAGGCTCTGAGCTCTCTTCAGCAGTATCACTGGCTGCAAAGAGAGGTTTGAATCCTACCAAAACAACACTGTGCAACGCATATTAACACTGTGGAGGACCCTGTGCACTTCACAAACATAAATTAATAGCAAGTACCCGAAAATGGCTCTCCACAGTTCCTGTATTGAGTGTAATGCTTCTCCTGCTAAGTGCTCACAACTTTATTAATAGCAATGGACCGAATTCAGATGTGACAAAAGATCACTTCAAGTCAGCAAGAGTTGTGACAGCTTACTTATGAGCTGAATTTAACCATACAATTGTCAGAGAGGCCTCAACAAGGAAGAAATTTCTTAATCATGATAAAAGAGGAGTCCTCTATACCACTGCAGGAGGCAGAGTATGGATCCTGCGAGCCTCTTGCGCATCAGTTGCACATCATCTTACAGAAGTGTTGAGTTTCAAAACTTGCCTTTAGTACTGATTTCTTGTTAGGGTAAAACTCAATGCCTACAGTGGGACCGGTATCTTAGAAGAGTCCTATGCAATTGTGCGCATAAATGAAGCAGGCAAGAAGCACATCAACTTCTATGCGCAACTGTTCTCACTTCCCGCTTGGCAGCCTCTGGACCATAATTTGCTGCACCTGGATCCCAGTATGGTTGGAATTATGCAGCCCAAAGGATCCAGGAATTTAGAAGTTTCTGGTATCCTTGGGTACATACTCATTTTTGGAAACAGAATGCACCATGATGTTTTTAGAATTGTTGCATAAATTTGTTTCATAAAACGAAATCAGACATACAAATATAAACAGAACAGAAATTGTAAGCCTTGACTAGCACTTCTTTATGCCAAACCTGCTTTTCAAAATGTTGAGACAGCCCTCTCTGACATCAGTTTGTTCCAGTACTAATGCACAGAAATATTTTTAGGTTTGTTTATGAATTTTTAATTTAAGATGATTCATTATTATTTAACAACGATAGAAAATACAATTGTTTATGTGTCTGATTTTTTTTTGGCTTTTACTACTCATGACACATGATCCAATTTATAGTTCCAACAACAAGAGAACTTTGAGGTAGAATAGATTTTCTATTCAGACATAGAGAACACAGACTTTTAGTTATAAGCTAAAATGCAATTGATGGACAGCCCTCATAATACTTTATTCGGATTAGAAAGAGCTTTTCAGGGTTATGATAGGAGTCCTAAGGGAAACTTTTATTAATTTGGAAAAGGGCAAAACATTTAATTTTATAGAAACAAAAAAGAGTAAGAGGGTATTTTACAGAGATATCCTCTATACAGTAAATCCAAACACAGCCTCTCTCTCTCCCCCTGCCCCATCTTCCACATTTTTTTTTTTTGTTTTGAGGGGTTTTTTTTGTGGTAGTTTCCTCAAGAATATTTCATAAGATTAATGAATCATGAATATGAAGACATGTAAAATGTCCTTAAATCATTATTTGGTTATGGTGAAATGATGACATTTATTGAGTTCTGTGGAATGGACATAGATATTTTTAAAACTTTGTGTGTTCTTTAGTGTGTTAACACAGGAAAATTCAATTGCATCATAACTTCTACTAAAGAAATATGAATATGAAGAAGTTCCAAGAGAAATAATTAAAATATTTACATTAGTAATATTGTCAGTTTATGATAATAATATTTTTAATGAGCAACTTTATGTCATTTAACTTACATCTTAAAGTTTTGTATTTTATAAGAGAATCTAAACCAGCAGTGTGCCACTGATTAATAGTTTTTCACTGTTGCTTGAAAAGCAACAAGGAAAAACTGTCCACTAATTTTGAATATAAGTAGAAATTTTAATACAGAGAATGCTGACAACTGCTTTCAAAATTCATTGCAAAGTCACTGTATTTCATTTATCTTTTTCACAAACACATGGGAGAAGTGAGACGGGCCAAGGTTTTCAGTAGTTTAGGTGGATAGAGAGGTTTTGCTAGCAACCTGGTGAACTGAAACCATAGGGTTAAGATCCCATTGTCAGGAGGCTGTTTAGATAGATAATTTTCGTTCCTACCTAGATCTCAGGAGTTACACAAATCTGGATTTTGAACTGATTTACTACAGCTGGCAGGTGAATGTTCAGTGAATTATGGCAAAAACTATAAGTCCTTCTTCACATTGGTGAGCAATTACATGACAAGTACTACTGAAGTAGTGCAAATGTACTTTTTCCTTTTAATTTAAGGCTGATTTTGTAGACTCATCCATTCTAAAGACATTAGAGCCAAAATTTCAGCAAACAATATGTAAAATTTTACATTATGGATGCAATTTAAATTTTACCTGTGACCTTTCAATGATCCTCAGCACTGCAGTTTGTCTTCACTATTATTAATATTTAGAGATAAATGGGGAGTTTTGCTGAATAACTCAAAATACAGTTATGCCCAGAATTTCCTTAATCTCAATTGACATTTTCATGTGGTTTTCCTAAACTGCTTCATTCTCATTCATATCAAGTAAGCAAAAGGATTAAGTAATTCCATTCCTGTCTTTTTAAGATGTTTTTACTTTTTTTTTTTTTTTAGTTCTGCATTATCCATTAGGAATACAGGAAAATAAACAAAACCAGCTAAGTAAAACAGAACTCAAGGAAACACCACACTAAGAGACACAACCTATTTCCATAAAGCTTTCTGAGAACCCCCACCAACACGCTCGTTCTACATTTGCTAAATTCAACCACACAGCCCCTGAAGGTTACTTACTATGTAATGTAGCATATTTTCTATGGCAGACAATTAAAAGAAAAAATTAATTCTCTGGAACCCTCACTTGGCAAAAGTAACTGCAAAGTACTCAGATTTTGAAAGTCGGGATGATAATTCCTATAACTTGTGAACGAAAGAAGGATCTAGCCTCAGCATTTTGATTGCATTTTAAATTTTCTAAAATAAAACCCCAAAATTATTATCCAAAAATTTTTGTAAATGTAACAAATCACATCAACATGGCATCAGATGTACATATGGGATTTTGTAGGTGTGCACAAGGTTGGTTTGAGTGTTCTACACACTGGCCAAAAAGCCATGAGAACGTAATGTATTTTGGCTCATTATGGATTTGAGCTTAAAAACACCGTCTAAGAATTTATCTGGAAACTTATCTGAATTCAAAGTCAGTGTAGGTATCAATGCCCAGGTTTTATGTACTTTCTAAAAGGAATTCAAGTTACTAAGCAGGTAAATCCTTCTCCACCTCTGATTTCCAGCTGGTTTGTTGTAGCTGCTAATATTTATCAATAGCCTGTAGTGACAAAGGCAGAGATGGCTGTTGCTGATCCCTGCTACTGTAATAATATCTGGAAATAATTATTTTTGAAAACAAAGAAGAGGAAAAGCTTTTGTGAAACTTTCATTTTGGCTTGATTTTAAAGTGCTTTCACCTGAACATTTTGGGCACATCAATAACCTGTTCAGTTCTCCAGGCCAAAATCCTGTTGTTAAAGGAAGGAATTTGTCCATACTGAACTGAGGCCATGGATGGATGGCAAACATCAGATGAAAGTGGGCTTTCTCACACTCTCACAACATTTAACTCTTTTCCATTTACCCTACTGATAAGTTAAGCCATGAAACTACTCCATTTCAGAAGTCTCACTGACTACTGCGAGAATATGCACAGTGGACTGGCAGACTATGGCTACATATGGGGAAGGAAAGCTTTTGACACATTTTAGTATGTTAGAAAATCTTTCCTTCTGCCTGTTTTAACATGAAGGACAGGGAACTCTAAGGATTAACAGGCTAAATTGAAACATGGAGATCTTTTTGAGCACTTTAGGCAGAGAGAATCCAGTTACATAAAACAGCTAAAGTTATCGCCAATGTACATGCAATTATAAATGAGTCTGTATTTTCTGCATCAGAAATTACTGTGTGTGAAGAAACAAGAATATTTTATTTGCTGCACCACAGTAGATAATTTAAAATTATAATAGAACTGTTATGGATATGTTATAAAACTATATTCATATAAGTATTTCTATCTTTTTCCCCTTCTTTAACAACAACAGTTACATTCTCCACCTCAGATATTAATGAATCCCCGGGAAAGCTGTTTCTTAGTGGAAAACAAGCACATCAATACGCCACAAAGTGTGTCTAAAAGAATAATGACCTACAGACTTTAAAAGCATCCAAGAAAAGTTGGGTTAAAAAAAAAAAAAAGGCAGGTATTTAATTACACATACTGCTTTCCTCTTTGGTTCTAGTTTCTCAGGATGATTTTGTCTCCTTCTCTACTCTGAAATAAGATAGGAGCCTCCAGTGAGTAATGTGGCCTCATTTTAGGCCAGCTGTCTTCATTGATTATAGATGAAACGTGGAGTGAGTAGGTGGCTAGCTTTGGTGTTGCACTTCAGTGTTTAAAGATAAGAAGAATAATTCTAGATTTCTAGGGATATTTTCAAAGGTTCATTGGCAGCTACTTAAGACCACTCAAAAGAAATGCCTAACTGTCTTAATCCATCTTAAAATTCTTTATCTGTTGCAATTCCCCCATCAGTATAACAGAAATAATCCCACTATTTTACCTCTTAGTTTTCTCCATATTTTTTATATCCATAGTGCCCCCTACTATACATTATCAACCTGCCAGCCTTGGTTCTACAGCAGTAACCATAAAATTCAGACAATCCATTCCTTTGCTGGTTGTTCAATAACACCAGTCTCTCTGAGACTGCTTCCCATTTCAAGCTGAGAAAAATAATACCTTCGTACCTCAGAGGACGGAGGAAAAATGTATTAATTTTTAGGAAGCACTTAACTTCTGAAGTGAGTGAGAATATAAAAGAACATAAACAAAGAACTGTGCTACTCATCAGTGGAAGCATATTTTACAAATCTATTTTTCCTTTAGTTTTTTCTGATCAGTAAACCCTATTTTTCACTGTGAATTATAGATTCAATTCTGCAAACACAGAAAGAAATGGAACTGAAAACAAGTCTCGTCCAGTTTCAGAGGAATACTACAGTTGTTCAAATTAGTTGTTAGGAATTGTTCAATTACAAATGTAATTTCTCTCTGCTCTTCCTGCGCACTCCCATGATTCATATAAACAAGATTTTATTTTTTAAGAATTTTCAAATAAAACTTCTAGAAAAACAGGCACAAAATTATATTTTAAAGCAACTGAAATACTTAAATTTTTAAATGTAGGGTTCCTACAGCATACACAGACTATTTGTCTCTGTGCATGAAAGCTAAATGTACATGCGTACACATACATGAAAAAGCCATACAATACCTGTTTTGATGAATGCAGGAAAGAATCACAGAAGTTTTATGGGCTTAATCTAGGCTGACATAAGTTACATTGGTTTATAGCAACTTTCACAATCTCAGATTTCAGCCTCTGCCAAAAAAATTAGACATTTTTGAAAGCAGTTTACAAAGTGATTTTAAATGTTCTCCTGAAGACACACACAAGGCCACAATTACAAAATGTTCTTCTTACACTGGGGTTTCTCTAAGAGCACTTCAGCTTTTATTACTTCTACAAGGAGAAGGATATGGCTCTGCTTGCAGTTCACATTTCATTTCTCTAAACTCTTTAATTAGATAAACTTGTTTTCTCTTCACTAAGTGTTAATTCAATCATATTTGTCTATACCATGACTCACATAAATGTTTACATCTTTAATAAACAAATGTTAGCTGTGAGAAACAGATAGCAAAATCTTGCATCTGCATTATTGTCAGCTCCTTTAAAGTTTTTTTATAAGGCTTATGAATTTCAAGTGTAAAAGCCAATAGACTGCAAGGTGAAAATATTTCAAATTTCAGAAACTATTCAGCAGCAGGTCTTCATAGTCACAATATGTTCGAGGAGAAATTTTTAAGGTGTATGTGGAAGGCAAACAGTTCCTTTAATTGAGTTTAAGGATTATTTGTTAGTTTAAGTTGTATATGGAAATTCTCTGTATATTTTAGATATAAACCCATTTCTTCCAGGAAGTGATGAAGACTGGGCTATGTACATTCTATAGTACAGTTTCATTTAAGTATTGCTGTTTCTGTACAGCAAATACTGATGAGTCTTCCTTAGGGGACCTGAAGCCACATATACTGACATCAGTGGCAAGTTTCCATGTGATTTTAATAACGACAGAATCATAGAATAGCAGGTTGAAGGGGATCTCAAGGATCATCTGGTCCAACCTTTCTTGGCAAAATCACAGTCTAGACAAGATGGACCAGCAACCTCTTTGTCCAGTTGGTGTACACCTTTGTCCAGGTGTAACTTGTACCCACTACGCCTCGCCTTTTCTATGTGACTCCTTGCACAAACGGAGTCTCCATCTTCTTTGTAGCCACCCTGTAAATACTGGAACATGGAGATAAGGTCTCCCCTAAGCCTTCTTTTCTCAAGGTTGAACCCAGTTCTCTCAGCCTTTCCTCATATGGCAGGCTTCCCAGTCCTTTGATCATCTTTGTGGCCTTCTGCAGCCTGTCCACATCTTTCTTGTATAATGGGTACCAAAACTGAACACAATATTCCAGGTGTGACCTGACAATGCTGAGTAGAGTGGGGTAATGACTTCTTTGTCTCTGCTGGTGATGCCCTTGTTNGCACAAACGGAGTCTCCATCTTCTTTGTAGCCACCCTGTAAATACTGGAACATGGAGATAAGGTCTCCCCTAAGCCTTCTTTTCTCAAGGTTGAACCCAGTTCTCTCAGCCTTTCCTCATATGGCAGGCTTCCCAGTCCTTTGATCATCTTTGTGGCCTTCTGCAGCCTGTCCACATCTTTCTTGTATAATGGGTACCAAAACTGAACACAATATTCCAGGTGTGACCTGACAATGCTGAGTAGAGTGGGGTAATGACTTCTTTGTCTCTGCTGGTGATGCCCTTGTTGATGCAACCCAGCATCCTGTTGGCTTTCTTTTGTGCAGCAGCAATGTAGGACAATGGTCTTAGTCAAGCAAATCAGTAACAATCATAACAAATTAAACAACCTTTATGCATTACTCATTTGGACCATTCATCTGTCTAACACAAGGATTCATGTCCATTTTGACAAAAACAACTCAATAGCTTTAAAAAAATTACATTAACCAGCAGCAGGGTTGGTGTGGGGTGGGGTGTTGAGGGGATACACAAAATAAACTACAGTGGTCTCTGCTTGTGAGTTAGAAAAAAAAGTGGATGGACGTTTACTTAAAATTTCCCCTTCCTTTCCAGAAAATTTTCTTAGTCAATAAGACACATTCACTGGAAAATAATCAGCCTCTGAGAAAAAGTAGTCAGTCCCTCATCTTTGGTATCTTAATCACTCAGGCATTCACGATACTCTACTCACCTATCTTTCTTTATACCTGTCATCTCTTTCAGTCTCCCTTCTCCATTGTGTCACTATTATACTGTAGTATACTATTGGTATTATATTATCTTACTATTCTACTGTTATTTATAAAAGTGATAAGTGTAAAATACCATATCTCATTTCTTCTATACCTCTACTTTAGGCGGCTTGGTCTAGTCTCAGTGCCAAGACCCATTAAAATATTCAGCTCCCATACACGGGTTATTTCTTTGTCCCCACTCTCACACCTATACTCTCATGCTTTGACTGTTTTATTATAGCTTATTACATCAATTTTAGGCTGTCAAAAGATGTAGTACTTTTTTATGAACTGGTTTATGTTCAATACTAATAGAAATTTACCAAGAAATTACCATACGCTTTGAAAGAGGCATTGTGTCTCCATTTTCATTATCTAGTTTTGTACTTGTAAACTTGCACGCTTGACAAATAGGATTTATGGATGCAGTTGGGGTAATCAAGTCCCATGGTGTAGCACAACTTTAGATGTATCTGATTTAAAGAATGGTTTATTTTATTTTAAATCCATACCTGCATTAACATTAACATTCAGAACATTAGAATTGCATCAATTTTTGAAGAGTTATTTCTTTTTCAATGGTTGCAGAGGATCATTTCCTTTTCTATTTTGCTAACTGAAAAAGAATGGATCTGTTTCAGGTGCTGTTAAGTGTAGGAGTTCTTACAAACTGGAGTAATTATGTCAAAGTTGTAATACTGCTTCCTAACCTCGCCAATCATGCAGGCCTTAGGTAGGTAGGTATTAAGAACCAACTTTTCAGCAAATGTCAATATTGCCACTTTATTTCCCTAAACTCTTATATGGTGATTTTAAATCACATCCTGTATTTTAGTTTCTGATCTTGGTGAGAGCAGGTCTTAAATAAAGCATCACATGTTCAAATTTAACACTGCATTTTCATAAGGCAGGATTGTAAATACTTATTTAATCCAAGAAATTCCATCAGTGTACCTACCAGCTTATTAGATAGGTACATATCTATTAGCTCACTTCTTCCCCAGTGTGTGTGTGTGTGTGTGTGTTGGTGGGGGGGTGGTGGTGGTGTTTGTTTTGATATTTTTTGGTGCTTTCCTAAAAGGCAAACTGAAGAAGTTGGCCCAGGAGGAGATTCTGTACACATCCCTGTATTAAAACCTTTGTAAATATTAGATCTCCATGAAGAGACTGATGTGGCTTATGAGCTCAACACAAATAATTGCCTATATGCAGATGCATGCATGAACTAAATTTCTGGATGGTTTTCTTCTGTTTTAAATAGTTCCTCTTCCTCCTGGCATGTTAAGTCCTAAAAGCAACAGAGATAAATATATCTATTTACTTGTGGCCACTAATCACTATGAAATATTTATTTGGAAATCACAATACTCAATGCTTGTGCTGGGAATGAACTTAATATGTTTCTAACAAATAGCAGGCTGATAGTTATGGCTTAATAAGATGCTAGGTGGAAACAGTATTGCATCCTTAGCTAACACACAGCTATGAAACATCAAAAGATGTCAAATTAATTGTCTGGCAAGTAGACAGCACTAGCAATATTAACTGTTTGCTGATATCATGAAATAACCATCATAATCAAAATAACAGCAAAAATCAGCAAGCCCGGAATCTTTGGGTTTGGAAGAGTCATCCAGTGGTTTGCTTGCTCTGTCCCCTCAGCAGCTTGGAAAAATCTTTTAAAGATCTTAAAGTAGTTCTATTGTTAAACTTTTTTTTTTTTTTTTAAGGTTACTGAAGAAAGTACTATGGATTTGGAGTGTTCCTACCATGATTAACATATGCTTTATCGTTTGCTTATTTGAGAATTACAGACAAACAAATGAAGCCAAAATATTTTTAACTGTATTGCTTTCTAGCATCAGTCTTCATGCCAACTTTCCTTCTGAGGCAGCTGCCAGCTTGGCCTCAGGACAGCTCACGTCAAATACAGCCTAGTCGCAGAGCTTGAGCTATCGGGCTCAAGCTCTGAATTCCAGCATTTCAGCTGCTACAATTATAAATGTTAGTACACTTCCAATTGTAGCATCTTGGACTATCTGAGTGGGAGATATTAACGTTTGTGTATTGGATATTGACCTGTATGGGGTCGTCCGTTAATCCGATCTCAGCTTTGAAGATCATCCCATTCTTTGGAGACAAGCTGTGGATTTGAAAGTCTCCCATTCTTAATGACATTCTTGGTGAGTTTTACAAAGCAATGCTCCCAGTTTAAGCATTTGGGGACTATACTTAAAGTAAAGAACACATAGGTTCTTCACATAGTAAAGAACACATAGGGGTCTCCCACACTTCACCAATCTGTTGGAAGAGCCTGTGGAGATATCTGGAAGCTGATAATGTTTGCTTTTGAGGATGATCAAACTTACAACAGGGACTGTGCCTCTTGAAGGAAAGCCTGAAAAATGACAGGCATTTTTGCTCCCTCGTCCCCAGATTCCTATTAGCATTTTTCAAACATATCATTGAGGGCAGCATGATATCATAAAAAGGTATAAGGTCCTAAGTGAATATAGCATACTGCTTCTAGAAAAGCACTATGGGAGGTGATAGTTCTATGTAAACTATTCTATTATTTGAAAGAATTGTCCTTTAAGCAAGAACTGTAGTTATTTGACAAAGTAGAAGAGAAAAATGTTGGTATTTGCCTTGTGTAAGTGGAAGCTTGTATCCACAAAGAAAGTTTTCATTCAGTTCAAGTCAGCATTTAAACCAATTATTATCCATTTTACTATTAACACTTTAGAAGAAGATAATTGGGTATTTGCTTAACTAATATCCCAGGGCTACGTACTTATTCTGAAGAACGTAGCACTCAATTATTCTTGACAGAAGTAGGACTCATTCACCTCTGCTAGAATGAATAGGGTTCTTAAGGGAAAGATGCTGAGAAAACTAACATCTTAGAGGTCTATATATCTACAGCACCCTTAACAGACCTAATCCCCTTCACCAGCTAACCTTCAGTCTGCAGTTATTGATTTGACTGCTAGGATGCACTGGGTTGTTACTTCAGGGATTAATCAGTCTTGTCCCAGTAATAACCTGGTCAACTCCACTTGAAAAGGTGCTGAATAATGAAGAAGAACACAGCAAGATATTCAGCAAACCTAGAGAGAAAAATGAAAGCTCAACATGACTTTCACATTTACAGTATGTTAATCTAGCAATTAATTTAAAGGCAATTAATTTAAAAAGAGAAGAATTTTGTTACAAGGCAGTTATCTTAGTATTTACTATTTGGTTTAGTTTTCATCATTTCACATGATTTGTTCCAAAGATAGAACTTGGCACTGATTTATAATGGAGTGTAAAAAAAGAGGAAAGAAAATTTCCCTGTTCTGCGACAATTCTGAAAATTATTCTCATCTTAAATTGGTGGGAGAAGTTAAAAAATTTTCCAACTGCCTTTCCAAGTTCCTTGATATCATCATTAATTAATTCAGGAAAGAAACCTGAAAACTTTCCTGTGCTTTGTTTAGATTACTGAAATTAGTTTCAACAAGATATTACAGATAAACTACATTTTCTAAACAAGAAATATTTTTAACAAACATTATTTTTTTAATGTCAAAATGCAACTTTTGTAACTATATCAAAACACTGGTTTCCAATAAAAAACTGAATTGGCAAATTTGCTCAAAAATTTGGCTTCAGCAAATTTATTTCCAAGAAAACCAAAACAAATACAGGCATGTTGATGGTGGATGGCAGAGGGACCTCCTCACACAATATCTCAAATAGATCCAACTGGGAGTTAGTAAACAGATAAATGTGCTAAAATTACCTAAACTATTATGGAATAGGAACTTAGCTGCATAGCAAATTGCTTATTCAAGACAGCGTGGGAATTGTGAAGGAGAACAAATGTCCTGACAGGAGTCCCACGGTGAGCAGTGGTTCTTGTACCAGCTACTGTGGGAAATGACACCCTTCATGCTCCTTTTGTAAATCAGGGAAATGAAAAAGACTGTACGATCACTGGATGGAACAGGACATTCTGTTTTCTACTCTCCTTTACAGGAATTCTTCCTCTTAACTAAAATATTCACGAGGCACCTCCTGACAACTAATTACAGTATGTGTTTTAACTCCATTAAAAACCACAGAACAAAAACTCAGTTTTGACAATACTTCCGTGCAGTATGTGTTACCTTAGGGCTCCTGTCATCATTTTGTTGTGAAGACAGATGGTGTGTGGAAAGAGATACTTAGAATCAGAAAAGTGCAAGAAAGAAACCCGGTTCTCCCCTATTCTCCCAGGACACAACAGCAAGTACAGGAGAAAGGGAAGGGCTGGGTCACTGCCCTTTGGGCGTTATTCTAATTTCTTGAGAGCGCACATACCGGGAGGCAGTGTAGGCAGACCACCTCTGGATACCTGGACAGGTCCAGAGGCAGCCATTTTGGGAAAACCAGAGCCAGTTATTCCTCACTACTGCTAATTCAGCTCTAGGCTGGACTCCTAGCAATGCTCCAACCAATGAAGTATGCAGTCACATCAACTATCAATAGTATAAGCTGCCTTCTGGATTCCCTCTGTGAAAATTATTTTTTTTATCCCCATCCAAAAACATTAAAGCAGTGGGAATTAGCATGATGAGGTAACTATGAAGAAATTGTCTTAAGGCAACAATCTTCAATAGCATTTCTCATGTGGGTAGAACTGCCAGCTTGAAATGCCTAGGGTTTGTGTCCACATGAATTTATGTGGTTTCATATAAAACTATAGTTTTAACAATTACAGTGATGAGAGCCTGAAGCCAAGCAAAGCTTTCCCTCGTGCCTCAGACTTAAAGTTGAATATTTCATAGAATTGTAGAATCATAGAATGCTTTGGGTTGGAAGGGATCTTAAAGATCATCTTGTTCCAACCCCCCTGCCCTGGGCAGGGACACCTCCCACTAGACCAGGTTGCTCAAAGCCCCATCCAGCCTGGCCTTGAACACTTCCAGGGATGGGACTTCAACAGCTCCTCTGGGCAACCTGTTCCAGTGTCTCACCATTTGTTGATCTTTGTGAGTTCTTATGTTTAACTGTTTCAGGAGAAACAAATGAAAAACAGTATATACATTAGAAACACCCAATCTGAATCTATCTTCTTTCAGTTTAAACCCTCATCTTGTCTCTACACTCCCTGACAGAGTCCCTCTCCATCTTTCCTGGAGGCCCCCTTTAAGTACTGCAGGCTGCTATGAGGTCTCCCCAGAGCCTTCTCTTCTCCAGGCTGAACAACCCCAACTCTCTCGGCCTGTCTTCACAGGAGAAGTGCTCCACCCCTCTGATCATTTTCATGGCCCTTGTCTGGACTTGCTCCAACAGGTCCATGCTCTTCTTATGTTCGAGGCCCCAGAGCTGGGTATAGTACTCCAGGTGGGGTCTCACCAGAGCAGAGTAGAGGGGGAGAATCACCTCCCTAGACCTGCTGGCCACGCTTGTTTTGGTGCAGCCCAGGATATGGTTGGCCTTCTGGGATGCAAGTGCACATTGCTGGGTCAAGCGGCAATAAAGAAATTTCATAATATATGTATTTCATGTATGTATCATGAATATATATATTTCATTTATATAGACATAGCTTGCTATGAAAACTACTGTTCTGGCACTACAAACAAAAATCACCTTTAATATTTTTTTTATAGATAATTTAGCAGGAAAGAGTTTATGGCACACCCTCATTCTGAATTATTTTTGTTGCCTGACCAACGACAAATATAGCTAGCTGGCTAGCTTTGTGCTGTACTTCATAACCAAGCCAAAAGATACTCCATATCCCTAATTATATAAAGGACTCAATCAAGCTAAATTCCAGATGTCACCTTTCATTTTTAACATTTCTACCCAGACCAGTTTTGTGTTCTACAGTCTTATTAAGGATAAGGTAATAAAATGCTGCTTTTGACTAAAACCCAGGACGTTTGCACCTCACACTCTTTGTGTCTCATCTGAAGGCCACAGTACTCAAGATAGTTTCACCAGATGATACCTTTAATTGCAATGAATTTCTGCAAGACTAAGTAATGTAGCTACTTTAATTTATGTCTACAGTAAATTATACAATTTACTAAGAATAACTACACTGTGATTTTAGGGAAGAAAGAGGTTTTTAGCATTAGGATTACAAAATTAATTTTGCAGGTAGAGCTCTTCAAATAACTGATCGTGTTGATCTGTCTGCTGCACCAAAAAAACAGTGAGAAAATATTAGTATTTAGAGCAGATACAAAAATAAAGAATTTCTGTTTACTTACAGAAATCACATTATCCCTATCGCCTCAAAACATAATTCTCAGTCAAAGTAAACATTCTCTACTGGAGCTAAAAAATTAAAGTTTTGTTATGTTTTGTTTTCTTGTTGTTGGCTGTGAGTTTTTTTGTTTTGGTTGGGTTTTTTTCCTGTTTTTTTTTTGTGTGTGTGTGTGGTTTTTTTGTTTTGTTTTGTTTTGCTTTTTTTTCTCCCCTCAATTCAACTACATTTGGCATTGAGACTTCATTTTGAAACAGTGAGTTGAAATATCAAAATTTTGGGCTTCCACCACCCCACACGCACCCCCTCAAACCCTGTTCTCTGCCTCCTTCCCACCTTTCTCCCACTCCTCACCATAGACGGTTCAATGAACCTGGCCGGAACTCATGGGGTGAGTTTTGTCCCAGACCAAATTCTCAGTCTGTAAAGGCAAGTAAAATAATTCAAGGCACTGGTATGTTACTCCACAGTCGCTCCCATTAAAATTGTCACATAAATTTGTACCACAGATAAGCAGTCAGAGCAGCTCACACTTCATTAGCCACCCTATTAAAGGAAGCTTTCTGAAAAGTTGTTGTTATATCAGTGTGCAAAATCCACAGCCAGAAAGAGAATGAAGAAAAAGGTCTGTATATGGTACGTATATGACAAGACAAAGTCCAAAAAGAAAAAGGATTCTGGAAGAAAAAGAGGAGAGAGAGAGAGGAGGAAAAAAAAAAAAAGGATAATTTGCTCATAAAATAAGAGTAGGGAAGAAAAATTCTAGATTAACATTACATTGTGAAATTATGCCATATGTATTCTGTCTCAAATTCAGACAGTTTACAACTCCCTCTGTTTTCTTCCACCAGCTCTCAAATGTTCTCTTTCCTCAAGCCACATTTGAGCATCTAACAATTTAAGTGCTCTGAGTACAAGAGTTTAATATAGCCATTAATGTTTGTTGCACACTAGGAACGCAAGATTAACAACTGTTGCATCGTTAAAGATTTTCTATAAAGTATATAGAGCAAAATGAAAACATAGCTTGGAAATACTTAAAGGTATTCTAATCATTGGACTAAACCGAGTACTGAGAACTGAAAGGGTGATAAGAATTATCTAGGATCTTTCCTATCAAGTTATCAAAAATTGTACATTAAAAAGTCCCTAACGTATTTGTACTCTAGCTACTGGCTGGTGCCGAATCCTGAACCCTCTTCACATAATAGACTATGACACCAAGGTCAAATGTAGATGGCTACTTTTGCCTGCGTTGCAATGAAACACTCATCATGCTGCGCATATGTTTAAAGCATAAGATAACGGGCAGTATAGAAATCACACCCCAGAAAGAAATGTTCTGGATGTCTTATCATTTTGTCTTGTAAAACATACACCAACATTTGCAGGGGTTTCATTTGCAGTGCTGACTTCTAAAGTGTAACGTAACACTTGCTATCCAGTGAGTTAGAAAGCTCAGGCTCTTCTTGTGCTTTGCATATCCCATCCACTTCACCCTTCCGGGAAGCAACCAAAAGTGGCACCTGTGGTTCCCTGCACATTCTGTCCTTCTTTCAAACTGCAGCAGGCAAGTGTGGGGGAAACTTCATACCTCTGTCTGCACAAGAGGCAAGGCAGAAATTAACGTACGGCTCTAAGTCAGAACAAACAAGTCAGGGGACAAAGCAAAAGAGGTTTTTTTCCCCCAACATGCTCATTTGTTTTTACCCTATTGTTTTACAGCTGTGACATTAAAGCCACTGCTGCTTTGAATCATTAAATGTTGTGGGGTTTTTTTTTTGTTTGTTTGTTTTTTGTTTGTTTTTTCTGTACGTGTTCTCTGTCTCAAGCCTTCTGGGCACACAACATATTTGTTTTCTCAATTTAGGTTAACCAAATACATCTTTAGTCATCTTTCCTTGTCTTCGTTACTGTACATTGCAATGAGAACCTATTGCCTTGTGAATCTTCTCCATAAAGCACCGAGAAAATAATTTCATTTCAGGACACTTATAAGTTCCTTGCAAATTTCATTTCTAAATTTTGAGCAGAAACAAAAGGACTCGTTTTTCTTTACTATGAACTTTTCCAATTCCATCAGCTTTTCACAAGGTGCACCTGATGAGGATCAAACTACTTCAGGAGGATAAATGCTAAAATAAATCCACTTATTAGATCATTAGAAACTCACCCAGAGAGAAGTGAAGGAATACTGCGAGTGGCAAAATTAGAAAGTCCATCTGGGTGAACTTTGTCTAACATACTTTAACATTTCCTCTATGTTTAAAACTGTCACCAAGTTATACAATACTGCATACTAGCAACTAATGTTATTTGTGTTTTCCATCCTATGTCTCTGAATTAAGGTGTTTTAGCATTGCCCTGTAGCACAGTGCTTGATTTGATACATCTGGTGAAAACTGCAGGCAGCATTTTTTCAGAAGAACTAGAGGATTTGCACATGTATATTTTTCTCCATATCACAGTATGATATCAACCCAAACAGGCCCCACGATCCAAAACATGAAAAATTACCATGCATTTCTAGACATGCTGTTTTGAAATACAATTATAAACTCTGTTTTTGAGAATGACTGTAATGAGTTTCATAAGAAATCTTAGGTGAATACTTCTGTTATTAATTCAATGCATCTTTGAAAAACAATCAAACTACAGGGGGACACCAAAAAACCACAGGCCTCCCTTTAACCTAAGGATATACTCATTCCCCATGCAAACATTTTAAAGACATTTGACTTTTTCTCTTTACTTTAGCTTTCACTTCTACACTGGTAGTGTCCTGTTGTGTCAGGATTTGAACCTCTGATTTAAATGGATGGGCATCCTCCTCAGCTTAGCCCTTCTCACATGATGTGGGTGAAATGCATGGCTAGCTAGGATTTTAGAGCACACTTTAATACTGACCTGATCACCTGGCCAAAATCTCTGCTCAGAATCATTGTTTCTTTCTTCTGGTCATCAGCCCCCCCTGCTTTAGGCTAAATTGTGCTTATCCCCCGAATTGCCCTGAAAAGAATCTCTCCCAGCCTTATTTTCAATAAATGACAGCATTGCACAAATAATCCTTTCTCAGGTTGCCCAGTAATTCCAAAATTATGTGCCCATAGGATACTGGGCCCGGGCTCTATCGCCTTGCTGTGAGTTGACTAATGATACTGGTGAGACACTAAACTAATCCCTGCAGAGTAGTAGAGGCTTGCAGCCATAAAGTCTTTTCTGCTCCATAAGGGATGACGTGGAACCGCACAGCCCTTAGTATACACTGTGCTGAAGTGACACTGCCGAGCCATTTGTGCACAGCAAGAAGTATGAATCTGTCTAAATGACTGTTATTAAAAGTACAATGTTGTTTCACGACAACAGTAGTTTCACTCCACAGGAAAACAGCTCTCGACAACAGAAATAAAAATAAAAGGAATGGAGACTACTAATGGGGTGAAAAACACTCAAATCCTTTTGCTCTTAGCTATGTAAAGACAAATTATCCTATCACAATAAAAATATGATGCTATTTACAATAAGTATGCAACTTTGAAATTACATTACACCTGTAGACTAGTTTAACATCATAATTAAGACTACACAGTTTGTCCCTTCTTTTTTCATTTAATGTTAGTTTATATTAAAAAAATAAACATTCTTGTATTTACTAATGACAGTTATCAACCTTTACCTTTGTTTTCTCATGCAGAATGCAATTTTTGATCATGTTATCCCACATAATAAATGCTCTAGTTTAGTCCTGCCAAAAGGACAATTGTTTTGCCTGACACTGTACAGCATTTGTGTAGGCAGGAATTCACTTCTACTTACCCTCCTCCTTCTGATCATTAAAAATGCCCTATTAAATGTTTGCAACCTGCATTTGCTTCTTGCCAGGAATTCAATTCACATCTTTCTCTTGTCAGTCATCACATAAATATAATCCTGCCAGCAACCAGGCATCCAAAATTTTTTGTTCTAGAATGTTGTTACCTTAAATTAACTTTACAGAACTGCACTTGGAATTTACTCTTAGCCAGAAATGCATTGTCTGTATTTGCTCAGAAATAAAGGAAGTGCTCTTAGTTCTGTTCATGCAACTAGAAACTATCTTTGTAAGATTTATCTTAACAAAAATATATTTATAATATGAAAAAAACCTTACTGTTTCCAAAGTATACTACAATAAAACTAAAGTATAAAAGCATGTATGTTCTTATTCTGCAGTGTACACTGTAATTTTGATTCAGCTTATTTGCTGTGGTAGTGGAGTCAGAATGCAGTGACCAATATCTATAACTTAGTCTTTCCCAGTATCTATTTCCCTTTATTTGTCCTAGCAGGAAAATCAGTACTGCAAAAGAAAAAGAAAAAATAAGTGTGTGTAGAGTTGTCAACATAGTTTCTTACTAAATAATGTGGATAGTGTGTTCAAGCACACCACAGAAAGCAAGACTTCTGGAGGAAAACTACAGAATTTTTTTGTAGTGAAGTAACTTCATTTTTCTAGACAGTAGCAAATGCCCATACACAATGAGCATCCAAGTATGCAACTATCAGGAGAAAAAAAGGTCAATGTTATCAAAACTGAGTAACACCAAAGCAGAAGACTCTGCAGGAAAAATATATAAGCAGAACTGATGATGGGAAATACCACAGTCTGATTGATCATGTGTAACCGTGGCCAAAGATTGTGTGGTAACGCTGTAGAAAGGTCTTGCTCCACAGAACAGACTGAAGTAGACTATGCAAATGACAATGAAAGATCATGTGGTTACAAATTTCTGAGAACAAAAATCTAGTAGCACACTGTTACACAGAGATGGAAAAAAAAGCTTCTGGGAATATGTTTGCTGCGGGTAGTTGTGCCAAATGATTTAATATCTTTCTCTCAATTATTCCTAGCAGGGATTTTTTCCCGTTTATTTTTTTAAAGGACTGTTTTCAGCTCTTACAGTACATACCAATGCTGTACTTTATATAACATATTTATGTAATTAATTATTATATATTTATATTCTGTATTTATTTACACAAAATCACAGAACTGTTTAGGGTGGAAGGGACTTCTTGAGGTAATCTAGTCAAACCCTTCTGCTCCAGCAGGGTCAGCTACAGCAGGTCATCCAGGCCTGTGTCCAGTCAGGTTTTGAATATCTCCACAGATGGAGACTTTGCAACCACTCTGGCCAACATGACCCAGTGATATCTGCCACTTTGACCTATTTCTGATACCCAGCTATGTACATCTTGTTTTCTTGCTGCATTTCCAGACTCAATATACCTAACAATCTTTATTGACAGTGGAACAAAGTTAAATATTCAGAACACAGTGCTTGTACCATCAATGATTATCACTACATTGTTTTATATATGCTGTGAAAAAAAAATTCTTACACAGTTTGAAAGAATCTAGCCACACCATGAGAAAATTGTGACTGAACTGTATAAATATTTTTTTTTTTTACAGTATTTCCTACAGCATTACTAGTAGAAATGTACAGAAAATGGGGAGGAGGACAACAGACTATTGCAGCTTTAATTGCATTCATTCCAATTTTATGTTTTTCTTGTAGGTCAGGACAAGCTCTATCCATCACTGAAATTCTCCGCATACAAACGTCCTGAAGAGAAGTTGCTCCTGAGGGCATGCATCTTGTGAGAGCTATCCCTGAGTAGCAAATTCCCTCTTTATCTAATTCTCTATAAAAATGCATTTTTTCCTCTTCCAAACCTTTGTTTTTCCCATTAAACAGAACATTATTTTACTTACGATGATTTATTATTGTTCATTTGTATTATTCCTAGAGATGCTGTGGAAGAATAGAACAATAAAATCAAAAGAGGCTGATGCACAAGTTATATTCTGTAGTGCAGGCAGCCGGATAATTTTTATCTTTAAACAAGTGTAAGAATTTCAAATGTCTAAGCTAGTCATTCTGAATGCTACGGCTGCTGTTCTGTCAGGTAATTGTTACAGCATGGTATAAAGGCACTCAGTGGTTTCTCATCAAGGTATTATATGTGATTTTCCATTTACTCTGTGCTTCCTTTTGTTTAAATTTGAATTCTTGCCTACCGAAAACAAAAGAGTAAACGGAAACAATACTGCACAGCGTTGCCAACCTTCCATAAGTAAGAAAGAAAAAAGGGAAAGAGGCAGGAAGAGGATAATAGGCTGACATGCAATCTAAGTCTCATGATTCTCTTCTGCCTTCTGAAGAACACAAGAACAAGATCGAGGCAATGCTTCCAGTATTAAGAAAATTCATTGCAAACTTACCCATTCTTTGTAAGGCACAGGAGGAGGAAATGATGCAAGCAAATTTTTCAGTCATTTGCTATTAAAAGGATGTCTTTCAGTGCCATTGTGGCCAGTGACACTCTTTTTCATTAGCTACTCTTTTTCAAGGCAAGAGAATGTGCTTATCTTGTGCAGTGTAGGAGTATCAAATAAAGGTTTAAACTGGTGTAATGGCTGTAACCTTTGATGAGCTACTTTGAAAGAAAGCGCTGATGTTGCAGCTGAGCTCTCCAGGTGTTCCATCCAGCCATTTTTCACACTATTTTCTCATAGCTAATACAGCAAGAATCCTTGAATGCTTTGAACTACAGCACTAAACTTACACTTCTCCTCTCATCCGTATACCTTCATTTGTTTCTGGGTTTATGATTTCACTCTCCCCTCCCTTGGTCTACAAAGATGCCTGGTAAGAAGGATTCTATGTCTCTGATTACTTTCTGGTTATTTTTTTCTGAGGCTCTGATTCTAGCTGGGATTTTTGTACAAATATAGTCCTGTGGGTTAAAGTTTAAGTGAATACAGCTTTTATAGATTTTACTAGGTTGTTTATAGTTGGAACACAGGTTGCTAGCATTGTTAATACAATAAAATAATTTTTTAAAAGAGCAAAATTTTTGAGGTTATGATGGATGAGTTGTGGATCACAACCAAGAGATGCGACTCTCTAAGGGGATTTTAGGGTGTGTCAGGAGACATTTCTGCTGGATCCTACTTGGAAATGTTCACAAACCATGAGTGGAAAGGATTTGAAGTAGTTCATTCTCATTCCACCATTGAAACACGAGGGTTATGAAAATGTTGACCGTTTTAAAAATAATTTACATTTATATATACTGTAAGTGTTAATCCACTACAGCATCCAGTTCTCTTCAGTTATACCTCAACTGTGATTTCTTATTTTTCATTTTTGCCAGAAAACTGCCAGGTGAAATTCACTGAAGAAACAAACATCATCCTATTGAATTGCAAAGACTCCATTTTTAGAAGTGTAATTATAGGTTCCTTAAACATGCACAGTACATGCTGAGCCAAAGGCTTTTATCAGGGTGTGTTAGAAAATCTTGTCACCAGGGACACATAATAATGAAGGAACCCAGAGTCAGATCCAGTTGACAGCACTGACAGAGCAAATCTGGAATTTATCTGTTTGAATTGCTGGAGTTGTTCTGTATTTACACCTTCTTATTCCACAGCAGAATCTGGCACTGTAATACACCATAAGGTTGGGTTCTGTTTGTTTTAAACTTCGTTGTACTTTTTCACCTGTTAAGAGCTACCTTGTATTATTCATCGTTCATTTAAACCTGATCCAGCCTTAACTTCTCAAACTTAAGTAGAATATTTCCCTAACTTTGAAGAAGCCACCATTTCTCACTCCGTGAAATTACTGAGTAGAAATTATTGTTAATGTTGATTTCCTTAATGAACTACATTGGAAGGTACCATTGAGAAAATTTTTTTAAAAGTAATTAATCTTTCATGCTCAATAATATGAAATAAAGTGTAAATAGCTGCAATGGAGAAGGAATATAAAATACAGATACTCGTCTGTGGATGAGGAGGTCCTTGTTTATCTCAGTCATTGTATATGGAAGCACATTGTTCACTGCTATTTAGTAACTTGAAAGTTGAAAAGCAAATGAGAACAAGCTGGCTGTAAAACTGAACTTGCTCCACCCTTTAACTGATGTCATAAGGAGTCTCCCGATGAAAGAAGCACGGTATTGTCAATACAGCAGGGTGGTTTTTTTATATTATTCAGAGGAGTATAACTTCAATATATTTAACAAATTCAAAGTTGAATTGACATTATTTTGCAAAAACACATTTTAAAGTCTGGTCAAAGTTCAGGGAACATCCTATTAGAAATCCTTTGTTTGGACTTTCCAAAAACTACTGTGACCCTTCCTCCTTTTTTTAAAAAAAATAATAATTATTTGTAACAACGAGGCATAGCGAATTAAGACAGACATAACATCTTGTTTCTCAGCATAAGATTCTACTGTACAGTTACAAATATAATTTATTTCCTCTTGTTTCAGAATTTAGGCACCAAGTGTGGAAGCAAGAAGCATCTTGGATGTGGTAGATTAGTGTCCTTCTCTGGTACAACGAGGCTTCCCCTCATGACAGACACAGGACACATTACAGAACTGGCCCTGCAAACACAGGTAGTAGAATTTTCCTAGCCAGAAATTCAGCATCAAAAGGAAAACATTCCTCCTGTACATACACATGCACACACATGTAAACATACACACTCCCTCCACCAAAAACTGGATAGCAAATTGGGTACATCGCTGTTAATTACTTCATGTGGCTATAAAGCTAAAATTTTCCTCTGTAAATATTTTACCTTTGGTTTATGCTTTTCATATAGAGAAAAATCTCAAATAGAGAATTCTAATTCTCTCCTCTGCGCTAAACTCTACTAAAAATACTGTCTGCTTAGATCACTACCCTCGTTCTGTTCATACCAGATGGATGATTTTTTTCTTCCATAGTTTCACATCATCTGATAAAAGATTCGCTTGATAATTCTTCAGTGCCTTCCACAATTACTTCTTTTTCTTGTCTCAGAAAAGAGTAAAATGAAAATCTTTGCACTTTTCTCATTAGGATTTTCTTCTGTCATTTCCCATGAAGAAAAGCACTGAAGGCAATGAGACTGGTGTTTTTTGGGGGTGGCACAGGAAAGAGAACTTGATCCCTTAACGCTTTAATTCATCCCTGTCAAGAAGAATAGGTGGCTTTGTGGCTGACTGGTGAAACAGGAGCGTATGTTTTATCTGTGCAGTTAAGAAAAGGGACACAGGGGCCTTGCAGACTCATTATGGGAATGATTTTTTGGAAAAAAATGTTTAGGAATGGGTTTTGTAAGAGAAAAACGTGTGCCTTTCCCTAGATAAATGGCAGTAAGACAGGAAATGAAGGTAGGATGATTTTTTTAAGAGCCAGAGGTCCCTGATGTGCCAGGTGTTTCTTTCTTAGAAAATACAAGGGCGAGCTCCAGAGCTATAGCTTATAAATATAACCAAAGGTAGGGAAGGCATTGAAAGTCATCTCTTTCCCCTTATGCCTTGCTGGAGCTAGCTAGGGAAGGACTGCCCTACTGCCAGCAGTACAGTGCAAGGTTACAGAATAACATCTTCTCTGAAGGTTCAGGCTTCCTACTGACGGAGACTGACAACTCTATGGCATCTCAGTGCTAACTCTGATTCGCTGCTTAGATTCGCAAAACTGGGGGAGTCGCCACCATCAGAAAGTGTCTCTTTCCAGTAGCAGACAACCATGATACACATCCCAGAAGTGGTATTTGAGGAAGCCTCTGACAGAAAGTATCAGAAGCACCACTTGATTCTCTGACAGAAAGAAAAACAGAGGTAAGGAAGCAAACATGAAGTCCAACTTCATGCTGGAAGAGCAAGGGAACTCCAAACAGGGTATGTGTAAGCCCATCACCTGATAGACACCAGGAGGAAAAAGGACATTACCCAGTAACAGCAAATCAGCTCCAATGGGCTGCTCCACAAGGCAGGATGAGCAAGGCCATCACCGCCAGGGTGCAGCCCTACAGCACCCAAGCAGGGCTGGGCTAGGGACAGTGACTGGACCTGTGACAGTCCTAGGTGGGGTAAGAGGTTAAGTTAGAGCCAGGGTCTATTCAGCAGAAGAGAGGCCTGCAGAGAGACCTATGTACAGCGTGCATCCAAGGCACATGCAGGAGACAGGGCTAGAAGTGGAGTGGAAAGAGGTGCTCACACTGCTGATACTGAACTTGGTGATCCTGGACTGTACCAAGAAGAAGCTGCTATGATTCATCTGACACCATCCTTTGTACAGGCTCCAGAGCTACCAAGCCAGATCCATAACTTCAACTGACACTGACTGTTTTTGGAGCACAAATACAGAACTAACTTCTTTCCAGTCTCAACAAGAAAAAATGTAAATTCAGAAATTACTACTATTTTATTTTTTTTTAATACGTTCACACATTTTGATTTACAAGAAGATGCAAAGTTTACTCATTGTTAAATATATGGTTAAATAATAGGACCTTGTTATTCTTCTTGTATAGAATCATAGAATGTGTTGGGTTGGAAGGGACCTTTAAAGTTCATCTAGTCCAACTCCCCTGCAGTAAGCAGGGACACCTTTAACTAGATCAGATTTCTCAGATTTTATTCAGGCTTTGGAGTTTTCAGGGCAGAGACTGGCCCACTTCATATTATTTATGCAGTGACCAGCAAAACCAAACTTCTCATTAGTCCAGCCAAGCATAAGAGTTCTCTAAACAATAATATATCATAATAATGGATGCTGGTATAGTTCATTCTGTGTATATGCGACACTCTCCATCACATGAACGGATATGAATAAACATGAATTTCTAAGTGTTGCATGACATAAAATACACTGCGTTTGAAATGGTATCACTGTATCATCACAAAATGGATACAGCCATTTGAGAATCGAGAACTTTTACATTTGTGGGAAGAATTGTAAGGATAAAATCTGTAGGAAAATGAATACAGAACAGAGATAATGCATTATTTGATGTAGCTGCATTTCTGAAAATGATAATTTCCTTTTGTAAAAAAAGAATTTCTGGCTAAATCTCAGAAGAAATCCATACCTAAGCCCATCTTTGTTCCCATGGATGTCTGATGTGAACTGTTTTTCAAGTACCCTATAATATTTTTATTATAAATGTATATAGTATATACATAGTATATAGTGTTAAATTAAAAGTAAATTGCTGGAGGGCATACAGCAGTGTTCAACCCAGCATAAAATATAAAGGTCAAAATTTTTTCCTGCTTGCCCAACATATAATCCTGAGCAACTCATAGAAATAAATGGAATGACTGCTAATTTAGGAGATACAATTACAAAACTGAATTTTCACACAAACCATTTATAATTGCTTAAGCTTTTTGGGAAGCGAAACAGCTTTATACTACTGCAACAACTATGGTATCAATAATTTGAGTCACCATCCTTGGAGGTATTTAAAAGAGGTGTAGACATGGCACTTAGGGACATTGTTTAGTGGTGGACATGGAAGTGTTAGGTTTGCAGTTGGCCTCAATGATCTTAAAGGTCTTTTCCAACCTAAATGATTCTTTGATTCTATAATTCTGTAATTTGGTGCTTTTCTGAGCATTTATTTCTGTATTCTATTTTAACTTGTAGGGATGCAGTCCCTCTGAATAAAGCGATGGTAATTCACTCTGACTGGAAATATGGTTCATGATTAACTTTCAGAAGAAACACTTTCTATAATGATCAACCACAAGATTATTTGTTCTCTCTTAGTAGTAGCAACACTAAGAATATGTCAACAAAACTAACTTCTTACAAATAGCAGGGGATCCAAACCCCTTCTAATCAGTAAAGGTGCATTAACTGTATTATATCAGTTACAGGAACACTAAGGACGCTGAAGTATCCTCCACCAAACCACTTGCTCCTGATCACATGATAGTGCAACATCTGCCTCACCATAGTGTTCCCCATTTTAGAAAGAAAATTAATCTAGTTTGCAGTTAAGCTTGCTCTGGTACTCAAGGCAGTAGTGCCAGACAATTTTCAGCTTTGTGACAGGTCCAGTGAAGTAAGGGGACACTATTAGACTTTTGGTCTGCTGGGACTCTGGAACCCAAAGTAGTAGATCTGTGCAGAACTGCACTGCACTGTTTTGTACAGACATAACAGCTTGCCTGAAGCAAGGTTGAGCACCAGTGTACTGTGCAAAGTATGTCCTAGGACTCCGCCCATACCAGTTTATCAGTTCTCCATCATACACTTACTGACATATTAAAAGTACATGCAGCTACTTATGGAGCACCGAGCACTTTTCCCACAACAGTGTATATTTGAGATGTGTTTAATTAATATCTGTTTTTTAATCTCCATAACTTGGACTCAATCATGTAAAAAGCAATGCGAGCTCCTAATATAATAAATTCAGACATGTATTTGCTGACCATTTCTGGCTCTGCAATAGAGAGTTACTGATTTGGAGGTCTCCGAATTTATCTGCCAAAGTATCAGTTTCTAACTGCTAATAATTCAAAACTGTAATTGACTACTTCAAAGTGCTTTAACTAGATGATAAAGCTCAAAAATTAGAAAGCTGTGCCATTCTAATAACTTCTCAAAGGCTCATAAGGTTTATCTAAAGTTTCCTAGAAAATACGAGTTCCATTTCTGTAGAAATGATTTTTCACTCACATTCCCCAAGGTCAGTAAAACTCTCCTTTCAAAATGCAATTGCAGAGTATAAATGCAACACTTTGAGCAACTTCCCATTATGCTGATTTGTATTTAAAAATTTGCATTCCACCTTCCCAGCAAAAGCAGTGACAGGAAATACCAGAGGTTAAGCATGAAGTTAACTACAAAATGGCAATTATGGTTATGAAAAGGAAGGCATGAATGTGATTTGTAAGGGTCAAGTCATGATTTGTGGGGGAATTTCAAGTGGCAGCTAAGGCTCTATGCTGCTCCCATGGGAACACGCCCTGCCACCTTGTTATTAGAGCTTCTGATAAGCCTGCAACCTAAGGTGGATGTCTTTTATATATTTAAAACTACTGCCTCCAATTTAATTTTAAAGATTATTAATATTTACAAACCGATTTGAAAAATATTCAGAGGAAATGTCAGAATTAATGAACCTTCTTCAAATGCTGAGTGGATCAATTCCCTTAAAAATTATAAGGATCACAAAGTTTGATGAGAAGGTACCTTAATTTTCCAAGTTATTGCCTTATTAGCAGAGTTTATCATTATACAAATTTGGCTTTCATTCTTCAATTCATACAAACTGTAATTGAGTTGATGCATGGTGCAATACCAGAATATGTTAAACCCCAAACTAACCTCAGCAAATTCCTCCCACTCAAAGCAAGAAAATGCCTCAGCTTCTAGGAGAAGCTGCAAGTGAATATCAGGAAGTCCAACTAGTTGTCAATTCATTAATACAATATGAATAGGTCAGTATTTTGATATATGTAAGTTTCAACAAGTGATGAATAGTCACCAAGGATATTGGGAAGCATTTAAACCTAATCCCCCTGACTACACTGGCTTTGGTTAGTCTATCAGAGGGTTCTGCCACTTCTCAGCATTGAACTGTTGCTGTGTTTGCAATAATATTGAAAAGAATGATGCAATTTATCCAGAAAATCTCTAAGATACCAATGCCATGCTAATCTATACACACCAATTAAAGACATAAAACACAAAATGCAAAAAAACCCAAAACCTGCTAGTTTATCAAGTAGATCAGAGTCCCAGACAATGAGGCATGGAATTTTCCTTTTGTAACTTCGCTGCTTTTGGTTATTCTCTCCACTATTCCATGAACTTTTTCTAACCACATCATTACGGTGAGTTTAAGGATTATTCTTTTTCCCTGTCAGACTGTAGTCTTCCCATGACTGCATTACCAAACTGTTAACAATAATTTAAATAATGTGCTAGAGCAATCACTAGGGCAATGAACTTAATAAGCTGCCTTTGTAATTAAAATCAGAAGTAAAACGCACTTGGAGAAAAACTGCAGTACAGCTCAGGACCACACTGATTATACCTTCGAAGACTACTGTCCTCTGAGCAAGGTTAATCTAAATCTTAAAATCCTAACCTTAAAATCTTCAAAAAGAAAATAACTAAAAATTGCCACTCTAGTATCATCACACTGGTTTCCCTAAGGAGAGGCAATGAATTGCTAAATAGTTACTTTCAAGCCTAGGAATCATGGAAATCTTAACACTTCAAGTTACAATGATTTGCCCACCGAACACAAAGTAAATCGAAATCAACAATATGATCCTGCAACAGTGAGACTTAAAGAGACTTTGAAAGTTTAACAGTTGCAAATCAAATTAAAGGATTAAAGGTGTTAGAGGAACTTAAATGTCTTTATTGTTGTGTCCAAAATTATCACTCTGGGGGTCTCCATAAGAATCACTTTAGCATAAATACCTATGTTTTAGTAACAGTTGTAAAATATGACCTTTTAAAACCACTGAAACAGCTTCTTATTTTTAACTACCTACATCAAAGGAGGCATTAGGCCTTTCTCACATTTTGGTTCCCTTTTAGCATCTTCTAACAAGGTTTTACAAAGAACAAAGTATAATGGAGTCTTAGCAGGATATTAGACTCAATGGTTCTTTTTAAGAGCAATGCAATTATTCATATATCCTTATCTTGTGATTTCCTTTAATCAAAGTAAAAATGTTTTAATTTAAAGAAAAAAAAAAAGCAGATCTCCTTTGACATTTTTTTTTTTTTACTTGATTGGGTTAAGTGGGAAATCCATACATAAAAAATTACTGAATGGGCAGCAGGGTTTTTTCTTTCATATTTTTTTTCTTCAGGGAAAAAATACATTGATGTTATAAAACATAAAAGACTTTGCTTTGCATGGATAATTTGCATATGAAGAACAGGCAAATGCCAATATGCCATTACCTCTTTGAGTAAAGCTCAGTTTGCATTAACCGCTTTAGATGGTAAGACACAAGACTACCAAGTCTCATACAAAGGTCTTACAAGGGCCTCCCAAGAAAAGCTGAATGCTAAAATACTTCATACAGATTTGGTTTTGTCTCTTCAAAATACATCCCCCGCAGTACAAACAACAATGAAAAAGACTGAGGCAACAGATTGCTGGCATGGGACAGCAGCAAAAACCTAATATTTTGAAGAAAAATAATTATGCTCATGCCAATCCTACACAGTATATCAGAGCTCTTAAATGAAATTTTCCACACAACTACTTCATCTTAATTTAATGTGGAAACTTTCTTTTTGAAAGATAGGAAAATGTGGAGATAATGGAAAGTAGAATTAGAGCAGAATGCTCACTATTGCTTTGAAAAGCAGCAGAGAGCTGGCCATCTGTAACTGGCAGAAAGGGGAGAGAAGAGAAAGACCAAAGTGTTTTGCCTCACACAAGTATTACTGATGTTACGAATATAATGACTCCTGATAATCTCCATCATTTAGATTCCTTGATGAATTGGTTTTCTTGCAACTATTGGATGGGGATAGAAGATCAACTTTCAGTGCCTGGTACTGGAACAAATTCCCTGGATAACCTTAAGCACATTTACAGATTGATCATGAGGTCATCTGACTTCTATAGAGAATAAATTATGCTCAAGTTTTAGATCAAATACTTAATTTCCGTGAAGTTGCTTTCCTACTTTTCAGATCTCTGGGATTTCACTTTTACCATGTTTTATCCGGTCTTATCTCTTTATACTGCATCTAATGTAGGAATTGGTTCTCGCTATAATGCAGAAGGACAAGGACAAAGTACTGCAAAAGGTGAGCAATAATTTTTCAAACTCTCCACTGCAACACAAGTAAGAAAAGGTATTACATTCTAATATTTCTGCCCCTAATTTTCAGAACTTTTCCAATGTTAAAAAGAAGAAAAGATGGGAGTCTAATCACAATAAAAGGTTAAACAGTACTCCCCTCATACATAAAAAGTAAGCCCTCTAATTTTTAAAGCTCTCATTTCCTCTCTGATTAAGGAAAAAAAATAAGAACAGTTTCCAATGGCTTCCTGATCATTAGATATATTACATAATTGAAATACAATATACGGTGAATAATCTAGTAATTATTCAGATCAAGAAGAGCTATTCAAATAATTTTTAAAAAATCTATTTGGACTGCTAAAGAATTGTTAGAACACCTTCATTAAGTGATTAGAAGGCATTTGTTTGATGAACATTGACAATATTTATTTGCTATGGAATGGATCAACATTCCATTTCATTTCTAAGTACCATCTTTAGTTAAATTTTATTCTCTGGCATTTCAGAGTAAATCCAAGATAATTTTCTTTCTTTGTGCAGTACTTTTGGTTCATGAGAATAAATGAAGGAGGAACACAGTCAACTGTGATTCTCTATAAGGCTTTCTCTGTATTCTGAGAGAACAATAAAAGGTTAGAGTGTTCCTAGATCTGTTGGGTTTTTGTTGGGGAGGCGCGGTTTCCTCCCTGGGAGTGGGTGTATGCACAAGGAAATAAAAAAAACCCTGAAATCGTACCTGTTAATGAAAGAATTTACCAAGACCTAAAATGCATGCAATTCACTTTCTAATTTACTCCGTAGCCAGTTAGAGTAGCTAGAAATAGCCATCTGCATTTTCCTTCAAATATTGCCCTGCAGAATAAGAGTTGAAGTCAATGGATTTACACCACAGATCTGTCTGATACATAGTTTTGGAATAAAGAGACAGTTGTATATTGGAAGAAAAAGAGAAATAAAAAACCAAACAAAATCGCACTGCAAAAACTTTAACTTGAACAGCAACTTTCAATCATCAGATAATGAAAACCAAAATTTACAAAGTAATATATGTTTTTTAACGTGATTTTTGCCATTTCTGATCTGTTCTCTCTCTTTTCTGATCTGTCTTGAACACTTGAGGAAAACACCTTGGTTACAGAAAAAAAAAACGATATTCACACAAAAACTCTCTAGTCAACTAAATTCTAGCAACAGAAAGAAATTTGCAAGCTAAAACAAAAATCACAATGCATCTATCGGCTCTGAATGACAAAGAATGCCTAAATTTCCATTTGGGGATAAACACATGCTTCCATAACTAGGTAGGTATGATTAGAAATATGCTACTTTAAGTTGGAATACTGTGCTGTTTAAGTTGGAAAATTAAAAAACAAACAAACAAAACAAAAAAAACCCCAAACCTGTCTGGGTGTGCTGGTGCAGACCTCTCCCCAGGCCACATTACAATGTTGGAACCAGTCAACATTGTGTTCCTATCTTGCTTACAAGCACAGTGGGCTGAGACAATCTAGCATTTTCTTATCTTGGTCACAGGTGCAGTGAGTTTGGACAATCAGGTACATTCTTGTCCTAGTTACAAGAGACTGTGAGCTCGGATGATCAGGCACTCCCTAACTGTGCCTGAAACTCAGGTACATTTCCCCAGGCAACAAGAAACTCCTGCTGCCTGGATCATAGCCTGATGTGGAAGGTACCAGAGTTACCTGACAACAATTATGGTCAGGATGGAAAAATAATGACCAAAGTAAATCATCTTGTGATCCTATAAATAGTGATCCTAAGTGAGACCCTTTGAGCTCTTTAGGATTGTAGCAGGTTGTGACCCAATATCTCCCCCTGAGTTGGGATACCTCTCAGGGTAGATTTTACAAGGATATTAAAGTGCAGATTTCTCAAAGATATTAAAGTATGGATTTTGTGAGGATTTCACAGTAGATTTCATGAGGATTTCAGAAATCATTTGCTGTCAAATACCAACGAAGGAAAAATAGTGAGTAATTCACATCTATTGGATTTCTTGAGGTTGCAAAGATTGTTTTGTACCAGTAATTTACTACTTTTTTGCAAAAAGAGAAACATCTTCATCATAAAGGTTAACCTCTATATCTGTTTGTGTGCGCTTTGATTTGGGAAACTCTGTCCTAAGTTGTGGGTGAACCTTGCCATTTTTGAATCTTTAACTAAGTCACTGGGTTGATTATAGCAAATTTTGTTAAATCTCTTTGATCACTGGCTGATAATTAAATATTGTTAAAAATCATACAACTTAATCCTATGTTAATAAATCCAAAATTGCTGCTACTCCGAAGTTGTGCAAAGTTGTCCTAAATTAACATTTGCGACAGTGTGCCAGTATCATACTGACATCTAGGTTGCTGTTTTTAAGAAAACACGTAGAACCTGGGATCAATGAAATGAAACTCATGTTGTAAAACACTGACAAAAAAGTAGCAGGTTCTACTATAAACCGAT
Source organism: Dromas ardeola (assembly GCA_013398915.1). Lineage (NCBI taxonomy): Eukaryota > Metazoa > Chordata > Aves > Charadriiformes > Dromadidae > Dromas > Dromas ardeola. The sequence goes on from VYZM01015640.1 coordinate 33,047, forward strand.
ATAGACTTCATACTTCTAGAGAGGAAAATAACCTGACAGCTTCTCAGGAGTGTTGGTTTTACCACTGTGCTGTCTTTGCCTCTCTTGAGTTTAATCTCAGACTGTTCAGAGTTCTACTGCTTCTAGAAATGCAAGCAATGCTGGTGCCAGGAAGTGACTTTATTTATCGTATGATATTTAAGATATAATACATATTTTAGGACTGTTCGATAACCAGAATACTTTCCACATTTATTTCAAAACCATGTCTCCTCAAGGTTGACTATGGACCCATGTCTCTATGGACCACTGAAGCATATAACAAGAACTTGCATCCCAGGGGGCTACTATATTCCCATAGCACAAAGACTACAATATTGCTTTGAACCCAGAATGCAGAACGTACACATTAGCCTGGCACAGGGCCTGGGTGAGTAAGTCTGTCTCAAGAGTAATTAGTTCTGGCTTGGCAGCACACAGACACGACATCTTGGTATTGCTGTAAAAATGTTGTATTTTCTCTTTTCAGCACAGAGAAAGTAACTGTGATACCAGAAAGACCACAGAGAACCAAGCGTTCATACACCAGCACCTGTATGACCTGTTAGGGCCCTGGGTTTACATGAAACAACGTCTTACTAACAAAAGCCCAAATATCCTCATACCTGAATAGGATCCCATAAAGTTGTGAAGCATCAGTAATGCAGAAAAGGTCTAGAACACTGAAAAACACTGTCAGGCTGGTATGTCTCAGAAATGACATATTTAACGGGAGAAATACATTAAGGACTAACGTGAATACTGACCCTTCACTGGGAACTTGAGTAGTCAGGGAAAGGACATTAAGTGACAGAAAATTGCCACTGAAATGGACCTGTGAAAAGAGGCGACTGGATCCCTAAGATGTATGAATCAATACTTTTACAGCACAGAAAGACAGGTGACAGCACTGTTTTAAAAAGACACTAGTGACACCTCATCTAAATTGCTCAGGCACTCGTGGTCAGAATAAAAGAATCCCAACTAGAGCAGTGGAGTGAAGAGCCATTTAGATAATCTAAGTGCAGAGCCTTTACTCAGACAAGAGCACGGAAAAGCAAAATGAAGGCCCAGCAGGGATATGAATTTTGCGATGGAGACAGAAAGAAATATTAAAGGGCCCAAGATCATTACCAGCTATTATGTCCATTATACCTCTGTACTGGATCTGGTTAGGATGAAGTTAACTTCCTTTGTAACAGCCCACATTGTGCTTGGTTTTGGATTTGTGACGAAAATGGTGCTGATAGCACACCAGTGTTCCGGCTATTGCTGAGCAGTGCTTGCACAGAGTCAAGACTTTCTCTTTTTCCAGCTCTGCCCCCCAAGTTAGTAGGCTCGGGGTGGGAAGGAGGCTGGGAGTGGATACAACTCGGACACCTGACCCCAACTGACTAAAGGTATGTTCTATATGTCATTGCCCTTGTATTGCTTGTTTTGTGGGTTTGGGGGGGAATGTTGTCTTTCTTCTTCCTGTTTCCTTTGCCTATTAAATTATGTTTATCTTGATCCACAAGTTGTCTTGCTTTTGCTTTTCCTGTTCTCTCCCATGTCCTGGTGGGGGATGGGGGAGAGAGTGAGCAGTCAACTGTGTGGCACTTAGCTGCCAACTGGGCTTAACGAAAACAACCACCAGCACCATCATCATCACCTCTCAGCTGCACCCTGACTCAATCTGCAAATCATACGCTGGCACATACCACTCTGTCTCTCTTCTCTGGTTTTCAGAGGAAGGGAAAAACCACGTGGCCAGAAGAATGCCACATTATATTTCATCCATGTGCTGGATATGGATGACTACGGATACAGAACTGCTAGGTATAGAGTAAATCTAATCCTCTGTAAGCCTGAAGAATGAATCCATACACAGAATTTTCCTATTTTTTATTCCAATATCTCAGCTGGTCTAGTAAAACCGATTCCTTCTCTCTGGAAACCTTGTCTATCTCTTGTGAATACATAAATGACACGAAAAAGGGCAGTAGAGGTGGCACAGGCACAATGCATACAAACTTTCAGTATACACATTTAGCTCAGAAACCCAAAGCGAGAGATTCCAAAAGATTCTTCCCGTGGAATTATGGGATGAGGACTGGGAAGGAATTTGTAAGATGCAGATTGATAAATTTATGAATTGGTACATAACTGCTTTCCGCAAGAGCAGCAGACTGCATTTTATAGCCTAGAGCTGTAAGAAATCTCCTATACCACACACTGCCAAAACAGTTTTCCAGGAATAAACTCATGGGTAAACTTCTATACCTTAGATAGATCACTCAACTCACACGCATCTCTGTCTTCAGGAAAATCCAAATTTGCATGAAAGTCTTTCAATGTAAAAGATGGCAGATAATCAACCTGTCAACATTTTTTATAGATGGCAACCAGCATACAGACAGAAAACTCTGTAAAGCAATTTGAACCAACTTTAGAGAAAATAGTTTTACCTCTCCCAAACAAAGGAAATATGAACATTTTATTTTGTAATCACTATGAGTAGATAACCTTCTTTCATGAATTTACAGGATTGCACTCTTTTTACTGCATTTTAGGCAAGGAGCCTCACACCTCAGTCATGCCTGCTTCAAAATGAAGAATACAGAGTCTATTTTGTTCTAATTTATTGCCTGCAGTAAACCACATATCACTTACCAGAAGGCTCTAGTCCCGTACAGCCTCAGTTCGTCTTCCTCCTATTAGCCTAGAAGAGAGAGAATGAACCCAGGGAGCCTTCTTCCTTTCCAAATGTAGCATAAATGGTAGTAAGAAACTATTTTTGCCCTTGTATAGTAGTAAAGGACTGGCAACGATTTTAGCCCCAAATACTACAGAAGTAGATGTAGCAATCTTGTTCACTTTGAAAAAAAAAATAATCTCCAAGAGTCATACCTTATAGTATCCACCAAGACAAAACTCCTGTTACACCAGCACTTTGGATATAGTTCCTCTAAGGGTTGGTAGTTCTTGTGTTGTTATACAGCATGCAATTTATTTTGGAATTAGCTTTGTTTTACATCACTGTGATTACACAGTAAATCTACTGTCCAGATTGCACTGAGTTACTAATGCTCATCAGTAGAATCAGTAAATTGTTAATACTGTAATACTCATCTGTTAATACTGACTGTAAGAATCTGGAGTTCTATTATAAAAGCAATAACAACAATGCATTTTATCACAGCAGATAATTCACATAAATTTGGCTGCATTGCACCACATGACAGAGGGCCAAAGGCTAAGTCTTATATGCTGGAGAAAGCGAAGAATCTGTGCAAAAAATATTTTTTGAGTGTTACTGCTTTTGGAGACGTCTAATTGCTTTAGATGTTTTCTGTTGCTCATGAAACACTGAATCTGTCAGATTCTACCTTTTATTAAGAATAACTATATTTACTGGAAGGCTGTTTTACATGCACAAAATACTGAATTAGCATCCTTCTCAACTAAGATATAAGGCCAGATTCTAGCCCTGTGGTAGTGTTACTATAGCATAAGAATTGTGGAAAAAAACCACGGACAGTCCTCTCAGCTGACACGGGAGAGTATAAGGCAGGAAAAAACAGTGAAAGCACACTGGTGAAGAACAGCATGGTACAGCCATGCATCTCCACACTGATGCTACCTTCATTTCTTGTTGAGACTTGTGATCCTGCTCGAGGTCACTGTAGAAAGATTCCTGCATACTACTCACTCCACAATTCTTTAAGACATTTCTGGTATAAATGAAATATGTTTGCACCGTATGAAAGGACAAGTACTGAGTATAGAACATACATTACAGCAGGAAGGGGTAAAACATTTTATTACTAAATACAGGCCTGGGAGTTTAGAGGTGACACTCCTGACTCAGGAATTACAGAAATCAACAGCAGAAGTTCCACAGGTCTGTAGAACCATACGCACAGAGCAAGCAAAGATGTAAGCTTAATTTCCAGCTCTGCCATGGGTTTGCTCGTACTCTTCTTGGTAAATTATGTGTCTTCATTGTCTCCCTGATAAAGTGCATTATGTGGGAAATAATGTACTGCTGTTCACATCTCTCTTATACTGGCATGAAAAGGACAAAATATTATTGATATTAAATAGTGTATTGATTTCTAGAATTTTGAAGCAGACAATAGGTCTAAGCATGCTCTTTCAAAATATGCATCTATTATAAAAATCTTTTCAATGGCAGCTTTAGAAAGATCAAAGGGGAAATATTTTTCTATAATTCTGTGATTTTTTTCTATGAACAAGAGAAATATTTCAATACTTGAGTATCTAAAGTTACAGTTATTGTACTTTTTCACAAAAAAGGTCATAAATATATGACAATATGATTTGCAGTATGCTATGCTTTACTGAGTTTGTTATAATTGAGTAAAATAATGCATATTCCTGTGTGTGACTGTTACTTCTTTTCACCTACTGAAGAATGGGCATACATTTAACATATAGTTTAATTTTGTTCTTATCAGAAATGGTGAAACAGATCATTGCTTTTTTTTTCCCCCGCCCTTCAGATTATGTGATAGTTCATCAACCCTTATACTACCCCTGAACACTGTTTTTAATTATGACTGTGAATATGATATAAAGATTGCCTGGAAGAACAAAAAAATAGATATTTCAAGTAAAGCAATGAGTAAATTAAAATTATTATGACCCTGAAAAATATTAGGAATATTTTGACTTCATATCTGTCATCCAAAATAATTCAGTACTCTTCATAAATCATAGGTATAATGATTATTTCATAGAATCATAGAATGGTTTGGCTTGGAAGGCACCTTAAAGATTATCTAGTTCCAACCCCCTCTGCCCTGGGCAGGGACACCTCCCACTAGACCAGGCTGGTCACAGTCCCATTCAACCTGGCCTTGAACACTTCCAGGGAAGTGGGGCATCCACAACTTCCCTGGGCAACCTGTTCCAGGGTCTCATCACCCTCAGAGTAAAGAATTTCTTCCTAATATCTAATCTAAATCTACCCTTTTTCAGTTTAAAATGGTCACCCTTTGTCCTATCACTACACTCCCTCATAAAGAGTCCCTCCCCATTTTTGTTGTAGACCCCCTTTAGGTACTGGAAGGGTGCAATAACATCTTCCCAGAGCTTTCTCTTCTTCAGGCTGAACAACCCCAACTCTCTCAGCCTGTCCTCATAGCATAGGTGCTCCAGCCCTCTGATCATCTTTGTAGCCCTCCTCTGGACCAGCTCCAACAGGTCCATGCCCTTACGTTGAGGGCCCCAGACCTGGACGCAGTACTCCAGGTGGGGTCTCACAAGAGCAGGGTAGAGGGGGAGAATCATCTCCCTCGACCTGCTGGCCACGCTTATTTCAGAGGAAGATTCACAGAGTTGTCATACAGGTTATGTAGTATTTTCATAAAATAATAAACCATAATAAAAATTAAATTCTGAAAAAAATTCCAAACATGGAAAAATTCCATGGAAACACGTAAAAGCAGAAAGCTTATCTTCTGCCTAATTCTTAAATGTATGACTTAAGAAGTTGCTTAATTTGCTCATGCTTCTTCATCACTCAAAATAGAAAGCAGTAGAAGGCAGCCAAACAGGTAAACGTGCCTGACAAATGGTTAACCTGAAATCAAGCCTGTTGTACGAGCACAGATAGTAATTTCAGTACAAGTGCTCATAAAAGATTCCCCATAATGCTGTGAGTTAGTAAATGTAATTACTGCTTATGAGTTAGTGGGATAATATACCACAAACAACAACAAGCTTTAAGGTGGGAGTTGAGTCTTCATTCACAATAGACATTTCTCATACGTCACCTAACTCTTTCCAGAGACTACTGGGATATGTTGAATACATATAGTGAAACTTATCTGCAAATAAGCTTGCTTTGTTACTGAATACAGTACTTTTGAGCTTAATTTTATTTTTATCTAGCCTTTAATCCTTTAGACTCAAACTCAAAATAGCTAAAATATCAAATAATTACTATTTATCTTTTATAAGGTCCATTGTTTAAACTCAGTGGTCTGACAGTTATAACCAGTTAGCATTCATTCAGTTGAAAGCTTGCAGGTCTTGCCAAGATTTTAGAATAATTCATAATAAACTGAACTGGATGAATAATTAAACAGCTATCATTATTTCCTTTATGCAGGATATTAATTGTGGTCAAAGATCATTTAGAACACAGTTACTAGAGTATGTATGTATTAAACAGATAGAACAGAAAAATGTGATTTGATAGCCTGATATATATGTAAGAGCTGCAAAGAGATAATTGTGGGAAACCTTAAATGATTCCTATGAAACCTTTTTGAAATGGATCATGTTATTCATGAGTCACACGGAGCCAGGATGTTCAACCAGGGCTTCAATCATCCTAGTATCTGCTGGAAGGACGTTAGGGTTGGGCACGTACATACAGGAGATGTATAGAGTGTCCTGAAGATGGTTTCTTGACATATGATCTACAAACCAAGAATGGGAAATGCTTTTCTGGACTGGATAATCCCAAAAGAGGAAGAACTGGTAAAAAATGTGAAAGATGGTGGCAAATGTCAACAGCAGTGATGAAGAACTTAAAGCCCTGGAAAAAGGGAGCAAGACAAAGATTAGAATCGCATCCATCAGAATGATCCAACTGCAGAACTGAAGCTTTTGAGAAAATTATACATTCAACAGTGGTTTGGGCCTTTTGGTATTTCTCCCTCTCCATTTGGCATTGGAGGGTTTCTCCCTCCTCCCTCCCACCCTCCCCAACATTTTCTTATTTATCTTTTAAGGCTAGATAAGAAATACCTTGCACCTCCTCTAAATAATGAGATGTCTTGGAACATATACTTGGAAAAAAGTTTTTCAACTTTGTGAAGAGAAAAAGAAAAAAAAAGAAAGCATTTATACATTTTCTTATACTCCAAAACCTGATGGTCTAGTAGGTAGAATGCTCATCTAAGGTATAAAAGGCCTACATTTACATAACTGCTCTGTCTCACAGAAAGCCAGGCTTTGAAATGCAAGCTCTCATGCCTACCTGACTGCCCAACTGGAATTTCTAGATTACTAGCTTAGTGTCTCCCAGATATGTTTCTACTTTATATTAAAATTATTCACTGAATCCAACAGAGATGACAGAGATGGCTGAAGAACCTAATGGTTAGGCAATGATAAAATACCAGAACAAGGACTTAAACTTAAAGTATCTGAAGTATAAAATTCGGTACTTAATTATTCCTTGACTATTCTACAAAAGGGCTTTTTGTCTTTTGTGGTTTTGATTAAACATTCTCTGTTGAATCCCAAGAATCTCTCTCAGGTTAAATTCTGTTAAAAGCAGTACAGCCATGTGAAAAGTCTTCCTTAGCCCAATTAACTGAATTTGGTATCAAACATAATTGAAAAGATTCTAGGGTTTGGGATGAGGTTTTTTTTTGGCTGTTGAATTAAAATGTTGAGAGAGCACCATTTTAATCCCACAAGGTGATCTCTCTAATCTTGACCCAGACTAGCATTTAAAACTCTGTCTTTGCTTCAGGCCTAAGGACATTTCATAATAGTGTTTATGAACTTAAAGTTAAGAAGATGCTTTTTTGGTTGATCAAAATTGAAGTAGTTAAATTTCACACTTTCAAAAAGATGTGGATCAGCAGGTATAAGTACTAACTGCCATGATGTAAATGTGACATAGGAGCTTTTGGCAAAATTAAGTTTTCTCAGAACTTAGAGAAAAATTAACATAAAGTGCCAAATGACACAGGGAGGACAAAAGATTAAGGAAAGATTCATGAAACAAAAATCATTAGTATTTTCACTGAAATTCTAGTATAAAGATATAAAGCCTATGTACAGCTTTAGTGTAATAGACAACTGTTTTCAGAGCTTTTTTATGAACACCAGAGCAGTTTTCAGCTCATCATTTCTATTCACAGCTTAGTTAAGACAAACATGTGCTTGGGTTTGGAAATACATATCAAGGGGAAATCTACCACCAAAATAATACCTCATTTCAATACAATAAAAACTTCACATTATATATGTCATCTTACTTAGCCATTATAACAATTTGGGATTTTACAGCACAAAGACTTTAAGGAAGTATGGCATTTCACATTTAACATGTTATTATGCACAGCTATATATTTTATTTCCAGTTGGCCCAGTGTAAAATACTTCTAAAGAAAGCTTTTATTTGTAAAGATGTATTAGACTTTAGAATTTCCCATAAGAGGGACATACGGGGTATTTTTTTAATGATCTATAGAAGCTTTAAAAGTTTGCAATGTCTTATGATTGTTTCACCAAAACTATAAATCAGCGTTTATGTTACACATGTTTAAGGCCTAACAGTGTTTTGGAAAGACTCCTCTAGTTCAGTGTTTTGAATTTTAATTTCTCTGGGGAATTAAAAAAAAAAGAAAAAAAGAAAAAAAAAAAAGAAAAAGACCAACATCCTCTGAAAAAAATTCTCCTGTGGAAAATGAGAGAAGAAATAATTTTGTAAAACATTCTTTCCCTTTTTAGTGGTCCCCCCTGGAATCATGCTGCTTATCTAAAAGTATTTGACTTCTCAGAAACATTCAAAGTTTTCCCATTATAAAAATTATTTAAGATAGTATGCTTTAGCTGCTAGTAAAAGGAAATGGTCTTCACAATGAGAAATTAATATCCTGCTTCATGTTTTTATATGGAAAATGGATCATTCAAATTATTTCCAAAGGATGTCAGTGTTAAAAGGGTTAATGTATCACTATCTATAGTCGTATTGACTAAATAAATGTTAATGATTTGTCTACAGCTTTCATTATCTTCAAGTTGTTGTTACTTATATCAAATGGATGGTTAAAATGATGTATAATATTTTCCTTTTCTAGAACACAAGATTATTAAGGTTAAGAACATTCTTTCACAGGGTCTGTTTTACACGTTTGGAAATCACACAGGTCCATAAGGATGCCTGCAGAGGAAACAGAAGAGAAGTACATATAGAATTCTAGAATGCCTAAAGAAAAAAAAAATAGTAGTAAGTGATGAGATGGATACCACTTTAAGTAAGTGCTCTTCATAGCTAGATCTAGTATGAAAGTATTTTTAGTTTGATTTCCAAATAAAAATAACTTTAAAAAAAAAAAAAGACCAGACCATATTAATAGTGTAAACTGAATGCTTGAGGGCTTATGATTTCTTATAATTTAATAAAATATCAGATGCATTTAATAAAGGTGCTGTTTTAATACTTAGATACTTTTAAACTCAGACAACAATGAAAAAAAATATTAACCGGCTATTAAAAAATAACCCAGACATTATGTTAATATTTATTTGATATACTGTTTATTATGAAATTAATTCTGCTAATAGCAAATAAATGTGGTTTCTGTATTCCAAAAGAAATAAATATGTTCAGCAGTAAAGTCTAAAATATAGATAATTAAAGTAGAAAGAATAGCCTATGTTTAAATATAGAGAAATATTCAATCTATGCATCCCAATTTATTTTAAAAAGGGGAAAAAAATGCTGTCTTTTTATGGCCTCAGCTATGATATAAATGTAACAACTGAGCACATATTGTATTTGCTTTCAGATACGTCACCAACAGTTCATCAAAATGACAATACCAGTTTCTGCATAGATTTAATTTGATCTGTTTTGTGTAGTCCTTGAACCTTAATCTAATACGATTACAAGAAGATTCTGTCTTCCACAGCACTTATTTATGCACAATGCAGAGTCAGCTAGCTAATGTAACAAGTGATGCTAGGAGCTCACAGCTACAAATACTCCTGCTTTCTTTTTTTATTCTCTAGAAGACTGTACTCTAGAAGACAGAACAAAATAGTTTGACTACTGAAAGTCAGCAAAATTAAGCCTTTTCATTGTATGAATCACTGGTCTGTAAGAAACTAGATCTCTTTTTATAAATGTTGGAAAGCATTTTATGTGAGCTTTAATTAGAGAGAATACCACCAAAAAAGTTCTTTCTCCTTTCAAATTCATGACATGTTTGAAAAGAATGAATGGGGAGCCATTAAAATCCTAATAATGACAAAATATTTCAAAAGAACCTTATTGATATGTATGTCACAGAGAGAAATTAAGATATTTACCTGCATTGTACAGACTGTTTTAGGCTGCATGCCATTAGATATACAACTTTTGCACCTTTTCATCAATTCTGGGTTCTTTATGCCTCTTCTTTAAATAATATTATGTTAAACAAGACAGTAAATGCAGGAGCATGACTTCAGGTGTAATGACCAACACTAATGTCTCATTGACACTATTGTTCTTTTCTTCTCCATTCTATTTCTAATATTTCAAATGCTGTGGAAAACTCCATTACTACCACTTCTTTGAATGATAAATGGTTCATAGCCCCCACAAGTCATTTGAAGAAAAAAAAAAATTGCATGTTTTTTCCCCCTAGTTTCTCCACACCTCCCTTGTAGGAAATAAAATCAAGTGGATTTTTCTCTTTAAAATTTTAAGTGAGGCAAGGAGTTGGTTGCTGGTGTCACTGAACTGTACAGTACAGATACAGCTGCCGAGTATAAGATTAGAAGTATCATTCCCAAGAATATTATTGCATTATTTTGATCCATTTATGGCCATAAGAGACTTATAAAAGATGTCAGAATGTATGTTTAAGTAGTCCATTACGGTTCAGGAAGGAAAATGCAAGTAGATAGTAAATTCTTTTTCTTTTCCTTTTCCTTTTCCTTTTCTTTTTTTTTTTTTAACTGTATTTACTTCATGAAAGAATACTTTACTTCAAATGGGAAAGTACTCCTCTAGAAATCGTAAGACCACATCTGTCATGAAGAAAATATGAACAATCAATCGTAAGATTATGAAGATTATGAACTCAGATGAGTAGGAGCATAATTTGGGCTTACATTTTTCTGAAAGTTGAGGAAGCAGGGTGGGGAAATAAAGTGGAATAGAGACTGTTAATCAGCAAAACATAAGATCAGAGAAAATATCCCAAATTCCAGAAAGGACTTTTTGTTTGCTCAGCATCTATTTTTCCTTCTACATATGAAAAACAGTTAGAAAAAAATCCAATAAGCATATTAAAATTATCTTTCACAGTGACTTTTCCTATAAATATTAGTCTATTTGTAAACATCTTTCAACTCAATGCATTTCTAAGAAGCTCTTCCTCTTTTCCCAGTTGTTCACGAAGCTCAGAGCAGCTATTTTTCATTTTTGCTCAATTTGCATCACGAATTCATCTTTGCTCACCTCCTAGATATCTCCTGTCAGTATGATTAGTTCAGATAAGCACAGCTGAGTCTATGAATGCAATACAGTTGGGCCAAATGCAGCATTTCAATCTCCTTAAGCTCATTTCAATCTCCTTAAGCTTCCTGCAAACTGAGATCATATTCACTCTGACTTTTGTGTTCTACTTTCCTGCTATAAAACTTCACGGATATTAAGAACTATGTTCTGATGCAACCATCACAGCTCTAGAGTTGAATTCAACCCCTCTCAGACAAAGAAGGAAATTCTTGGTGAGCGGTCAAAGTGCTGAGTGATTAAGGTAAACAGGAAAAGCCCGTGTATAAAGTAGATTAAGTAAGTACTGTATTATGGAAGTGCATTATCAGTTCCACAGCTGCAGTTGCAGTGAGGGGGGTTTCCCAGCTACCACAGGTATTTTATCAAATAAAGTAACTTGTCATGAGTGCTTACGAAGAGCCAAGAACACTTTTGGAGTGTGGCTGCAATAAAAAGTGTATAACTGTTAGGGCAACCTAAAGATCAAGAACAAGGATCCAAATATCTACAACCTATGTAGAGTTTTGAATGACTTTTTCACTACTTCACTGGTTTTTTGAAAAAGCAGCAAGTCAATAGCAAGACACAGATAAGCTTTAGGTGAACTACGTTTAGGTATTCTCATCTCATGAATCTCACTGCCAGCTCTCCAAGTGATTTTATATATGTATCCAAAAGCAATGATATATTTATTTATGTTGTGTGGTAGAAGACTGTTACTCGCTACCTCTTCCTAAAACACAGCCATGAAAAATTAGCAGAGCTCTACAGGCTACCAGTCCCACTCATCCATATCAGAACATGCAGTTAACTGAACACATACGTTATATCTGAAGAAACTATCAGATCTAATGAAAGCATTCAGCTAAATAGCCACCCTCCTCTGTTGCCATTCCTAACTTATGGCACAGATTCAGACTTACACTGGAAAAGATGAAGTTCCACACCATGCAGATAAAACTCTAGAGCTGCCTAGTTATGTGTTTCTCCACAGAATTTTAGTAGATGGGAATCTCAGTGGAGAATGCCTCAGTTTTAAGAGAAAGTTTCCCAAATGCTGACTGTGCAAGCAGCAATTTGATCACTGCCAGAAATTTGCACTGAAGAAAAAATATTTGAAGTATGGAAAAATAAAAGTAGAAAGAAGAAGGAAAGAACTGGTTTCCAACACAGATGAAAATCTCTAGGAAAACTAATTTTAGTCAAAACGGTATTTTGGTTTAAATGTTGGTAAATAAAATTGACGAACTCTGATTTTATATAGAATATGTGTTTCATATAGATTTTTCATATAATCAGATAGGTATTTCAGCAAAACACCTCTTTTTTGCACTAGGATTGCAATAGCAAGATGATGAAAACAAATGTCTACAGTAGATCATGATATAAATTTAGAAGTACGGTATATTTAAAAATTCAGGCTCTCCATGTTGCAAGACTGTAGTTATCTTCTCCTTGGTTTACAAAGCTGCTAAACTTTGCTGCATTCAAAATGCAGCTTTTTGTAACCCCAAGAAGCCAAATTAAACAGAAATTAAGATTTCATCACACTTAAAATATTAAAAGTTCAAATCAGGTAAAAACCTGAAAAACTTTAAGTACACACACATGGAGTTCACGATCTTCATTTGAATGTTTACTCTTTGGTGGAGGATAATTACAGCTGTTTACTAAAACAGGGTTGTTATTTAGGGCTAAAATTGCAGTTTACGAGAAGGGTAACTTGAATATAGACAAGTTCAAAGAAATGGTACTTAATGTGTGCGTGTCTGTACTTGTATGTAGACATTGATTGCCTCCACAGAACTTGTGTCACTGAGATACATCAGAACAAAAAAAGCAGGCCCTGTTCATTTTGAGCTTATGAACATTCTGAACATTAACCAACAATTCTACTGTTTAGAGTTTAACAGTATATTTAGCTTTAAATCAGAGCCTTAAATGTTATCCAATTCGGTTATGCAGCAGCACGGTAACAAATGACAACATAATGAAAGATTTAGCCAGCTTCCCCCACTCCAGCTTTCAAGAATGCTGTGACTGGTAGTCCCAGAAGAGACCCAATAAAACTACGAATGCAGGGGAGAAATGCTAATGCCGTTTCTCAAACTAAGTACCTATTCCCAGAGTCCCTATCCATGCTATTATATTCAGTCTTTACATAACAAAAGATGATTTAGTAAGACAGGAAAAAGAGACTGCACCAAGTATTTATCTCCAAGTTTATCTTCATATTGCTCTAATTGTTATGAAATCTTGAAGACAGGAATGTGTTAATTAATGTATACTATAAGAGTGGTAATGAAAGAACCTTGGGGAGGAAGGGGAATGTGAAACACTCAATCATGGATAAAAAATTCAGCCTTCTAAAGCCTAAATAAAGTTGATTAGGAAGTGCAGTTTTGGACTGCAAAGAAGGCTTAAAAAATTACTTTCTCTTTAAATCTTCATTAGGGATACAACTGATTCCCGCTAAGCTCACTCACCTAGACTGTGGGTGAATTCTAAATAAATAAAATAAATTAAATTAATTTTTCCCAAGTTGAGTGTGTTTTGCCTATGACGGTAATTGCTCAGTGATCTCCCTGTCCTTATCTCGACCAATGTGCCTTTCATCATATTTTTCTCCCTCTGTCCTGTTGAGGCGGGAGAGTGATAGAGTGGCTTTGGTAGGCACCTGGCGTCCAGACAAGGTCAACCTACCACATCTAAATACTGAACACTCAAAAGCTTCACTAAGCACAGATAGATATTCTCCACCATGTTATTTCAACATATCTAGAGGGTAACTAACAGGGTATGCTGCCGTAGATGATACATGTGAGCTGGATTAAGACTTGATGTCACAGGGGGCGGAAGAGGAGAAAGATACATTCCAATTGCCACTGATTACTAGAAAAAAAAAAATGCATGCACTGAGTTGGTGGGGAGCTCACTTAGGGCCTTGGGAAGTACTGCAGTTCCATATCAGTGAATGACAGTAAAAATTCCTCTAGCAATACTATATCAATGATCCTCACTCTAGTAATAAACAACAATTTAGAAAATACAGTCATCAATTGCATCTCTTCCTTCAAGAAAATACTGTTTTTATTAACACAGACACTGTCCTAATAATCACTTCTGTCATAGCCCACAGCCCTTCTGTCCATATCTAGACATTGCCAATAAATCTGATAGTTAAGGGCTTGCCTTGTTTTCCTCCATCCTCCAATATATCCAAAAAAAGAGAAGTGAAAACATCCTGAAATATGAGGGTCATTGGAAACATTCAAAAGTATGCTATTGTTATGAGTTCAGGAGCCCTAAAAAAAGTTACATTTTTTATTTCTAAGGATACACTGTAGGAGGTGGGTGTTTCAAAATCCCTTAAGGATACTTTTAGTAATTAGTACAAAGACTTGTACAGGCACACTTCAAGCATGTAAAAGTGGAACACGAAAAGTAATGACTGAGCAAGTAACTCAGATTTAATCCATAGAAACAGAATTAGTAATGCTTCATTATTTATAATGCTTACTAGCACCCCAGAAACCAAAACATTGAATTATATTCTGTAAAAGCACCAGCAGTCAGCAATAAAACCTAGGCCTCCTGAATCCTAACATAATGTGTTGTCAATAGGAGCATACTGATTCTCATTATGTGTTGAAATAGCCATTTAATATTCTGAAAAGGAAAGGAAAAAAAAAAGCTTTTCTAATGTAACGTCAATTGTGACAGTAACATAGTGACATTGTCCACACTTTTAGCAAAAAAAAATCATCCAAATTCAATGGCAAGCAGATTCTCAAACACTGTTATCACCCTTCAGACCTCTAACAGTGTAACTGCACCGTGCGTGTTCCATTTTTATGCACAACTACAAACAGAGCCAGACCTTCCCCAAAAGCTAAATGCCGAATTCAAATTAAACTATACAAATCAGGAAAAGGATATTTAAAACAAAACAACAACAAAAAAAAAGGGGGTTTATCTGCTCTGTCCGAAGTTACACTGGGAAACTCTTATTAACCAATGAATATGTTCTCATATTTGTAGGTACTCATCCCTAAACACTGAAACTTCACGTATCTTCGTATAGTCAGATCTAATGCTGATTTTCATCAGCTGACATGTTAGACATTTGCATCATTTTCTTACCACTTGCTCATGGAGTTTGTGAACTCCATAGGCATTAAATAATTTTTATTTAGCAGCCGACTAGTCAGTATTTATCCCATTTATCTTTAAGACGGTAAACTAAGAACTGATTAGTTCTGAAACAGAACTAATGGTAATATGATTTATTTTTTTTTTTTTTTTTTTTTGTTATTCTCACCCTTTTGATCAACAAGTCAAAGACAGGAGTACTGTGCATGCAGCTTTAAATGGTTTATTCAAATAACTTTTATGTAAAGTATTTGTCATGTCTCTGTTGCCATTTGATGTAACTTTATATTCCACTATACTGTCTAACTATTTGAATTGTTCCTTCACAGGTTTTGTCTTTGGTATTCAAAGCTAATTCATTACATGTTATATATTAAATTTCCACATGATACTGATTTGTAGCCATTTATTTGCATTTCTAGGAGATCCAAAAGTTTTTCTTTTTTAATCTATGGTCACATAATGGGGGTTATTCAATTCTACACTACTCAGATGTGAAAGATTACCATGCAAGGGAAAAATGCCCACTGAAACTTTTATTCGGGTGCTGAAAAATATTCCCTCTCCTATGAAATGTGTGGTCATGCTCTTTCCTTCTACTCCTTGCAGGCCAGGAATGAGGGACTAAAAAGAAACTCTATGGAGAGCAAAAGGACTGCACTGGTTTAAGGTGGAAGGTAGACTGTTTCATTCCTCTTCCATTACATATCCACCAAAATGCTAGCCATAATTTGTCCTTCTTTCATCCTTGTTCACATATAACTTAGAAAAATGTAAGAATAAAAAGAAAAAAACCAAACAAACAAAACAAACTGAGTAAAGGGTTAAGTTGCCAAGGTGAATTTAATGTAAAATTGTGTTAAAAATAAATGAGATGTAAAAAAAAAATCTACTTCTCCTCTGTCGTCTTCTCTGTACAGAACAGACTTGTATGTTCAGCAAAGCTCTTGCTTAAGCCATTCTACTGAAAATGAGATTTTATGAGTTTTTGTATGAGAATTTACAGGGCGCATATTCTGATAGCAATAATTTTTAAACAAAACTAACTAATAATTTGATATCTGCATAATTTGATTTTTAGCTATACTAACATGTTCTTATTTTTACGTATCCTGAGATAGCAGACAGATCTTACTCTTGGCTCAATCAGTTTTCTTGTTAAGTCACTTGAGCCACAGACTGATGGCTCACTCTTCACCCAGCTAGTACCCTACAGTGCCACCTTCTAAGAAAACTTTGTAACTGGCTCCAGGTAAAAGCCATCAGTTTTAGCTTAGATTTCTTTTTTTTTTAAGTGTTTTCAGCTGATTTTTGCTCGAGGCAAATAGAAAGTGCTCATAGACACAAGGGAGCAAGGACAGCCCACAAGCCATTGTTCATATAGAAAGAGAGCCAAATCCAAAAGGTGTCTTCCCATGACCTTCGGAAACAATAAGGAATTGCTTATCTCCATTTGTTTTATGTATGACTATATTTTCAATTATTCCCTTGAAAACTTCTCCCTGAAACCTGACTCCATTCCTCCCTATAATAATTTCACGGTAAGAGCTTCCCTCTTTGTAAGTTTTGTTAAATACAATCATGTGATAAGCATGAAGTGGTCAGACACAGTGATGATGAGGGTAATGTTAATACATAAATATAAGGGATGGATTGTACAGCCTGTATCTGGGATAATGCATACTTCTAATACAAGCCATTAACATTTTCATAAATCCTCATGTAAAATAGACCTTTTACCCAACACTGTTATACATACCAGCAGTAAAACCCCTTAATATAGACCTGCCATACTACACAAACTACAGACTAGTTAAGGAGCATAAGCAGAGATCTGAAACAGCAGAGGAAAAATAGCCATTTGAAATTCTGTATCGGTTTTCACTTCAACTGACCCCTTTGGACAAGAAAAAAAACTAGAAAAGTGTTGTACCAAAAGAAAAGATTCTCAAGAATGGACTGTGCCTCAGGGAGACAAAAGGTTGGGCTACATTATTCATCACTGAATCCTGTTTTGAGTATTAGACCAGCATAAAAACGAAACAGTTTTATTAGCTAAGTCAATTGAGCTCAATTAAACTTTGTTGCATGCAAGATTCTCAAGCGCTGATTTCTAGGATGACTCATTTAGAAATATTTTATCTTCTCAAAACAATGGACAATATTTTTAGTACAAAATTTTAAAAAGACATTTTACTCTACATATATTAAAATTACGTATTAAGGTGACAGCTGTCAGCAAATGAAGTGTTGAAATAAAATGTAATGATGTGCTGAACAGGGACTTATTAGTACTTTTTTTGCACTACTAAGGTGTTACCAGTTTACTATTCAATGCTATGAAAGGTACTGGGCAGCACCTCTGACAGAGCGAACACTCAGGATGGCGCCGAGGGGAGGTAAGCGCTTGACAACCCCTTTACCTTCTAACGGGAGACGCCGACAAAAGAGGGAACTGAAAATCAAAGAGCTATTTAAAATAATACTGATGGAATGCAACAAGATTGCTGTTGCAATGTAGATGGAGCCTGGGAATGGAATGTGAGACCAGGACTTTAAAAAAAAAAAAAATTTCTAAATACAGCTGTCGTGGTTTTGGTCAAATTGGTCAATGGCCGGTGACAGACGCTCCGCCCCACCACCCCCTTTCGTACACAGAGGGGAGGAGGAGAGATAAAGAGATTTATGAGTTTAGAAGAAACTAAACTACTTATGAAATATTAATAATAAAATAAAAAGGAATTGAAATAGATACAGCATATACAAAACCATATTAAGCTTCCAGGATGATGTCACTGGCAGGCACTGGGGAAGCCCCAGACTGGACTCAGCATCGGGTAGGAACTGGATTCCAGAGCTGGAGTCAGGAACACACGGATCGGGATCAAAGACAGATGAACAGACAGGGTCCTCCTTGGATGTCAGCCACTGAAGGAAAAGAATTGACCCTTCGATCCCTCAGCTTTTATACTGAGCATGGGGCAGATGGGATGGAATACCCTGTTGGTCAGGTTTGGGTCACCCGTCCTGTCCACCCCTCCCCTCAGGTGGGACCCCTCTATGCTTTTCCGCTTCCGACCCCCCAATGGGGCAAATAACGAAATTAGCTGACCTTGGTTGTTATAGCAATAAGAGCATCTCTGCACACCATTCCTTGGCACAAACTGTCTTATCACTCTGAACGAACTGTTTTAGACACATCATGCTGTTAATTTCAGAGAGCTAGACGAGGCCTAGCTAAGAAATAAAATTACTGAACAGAAAGTTAGTTCTGTTTTACCTCAAACCAGGACAACAGGAAAGGCCTGTAACTGGAGGCTGATATGTAGAAATGCTAAATCTTTCACAATTTCCCAGCAAAATCTGATAAAGCATCACACTAGGTAAGATCTCATAATCCAGAATCAAGAGGGGTTGATAAGCAATCAAACACATGGAGCTTGAGAGGTCTCACCGTAAATAAGGCTGGACCTGGCTGGGATGGAGTTACGGACTTAACTTTCCTCGTAGCAGCCCCAGCATGGTGCCGGGCTCTGCATCTGTGGCTAAAGCCGTGCTGGTAACACACCAGGGTTTCAGCTGTGCTGGCGCAGAGTCAACGCTTCCTCTCCCTCTTCCCCACCAGCTCAAAGTGAGAAGGCCGGGGGCGTGCAGGAGCTTGGGAGGGGACACCACCTGTGTGGCCGACTCCACCTGCCCTCGGAGATGGTCCGCACAGCGTAAGGTCATCCTCTGCCCCGTGCCCCAGCGCAGGGCACAGCTGAGCCCCTCAGACACGGGCGGGTGCCGCGGGGAAGGGAAAGCCGGGGGCAGAAAGGGCAAAACGCTGCCCGGCAGCCAGGCCAGCGTCATTTCAATTTAAGTGATTTCACCGCACCTTACTTACAACATACAGCATTGCTACAATAAAACTACCCAAAATTCTCAGAAGTGTAATCTTCAGAGGTTTCTAATTGATCTTATCCAGAATAAATTTATTACTTTAACCATATATGACTCAAATAAATACCTTGAATATTCCTCCCTATGTAAAATAGTGGTGCAGTTTAAAAAAAGGATTTTATGGTAAACTTTTTTCCTCATTTTTGTTACCTGAAATAGCTTGTTATGGTGGGTTTTCTCTTATGTCATGATTTTTACAGTAATTTAACCCTTATGCAAACAAACATACCAGTTTCTTTCTTTCATCAGCTGAAAACGTCATCACCCAAATAAACATGTTTTACCATTAGCTCGTTTACAGCATTTGATCTTGGCTTTATTTTTAAACACAAAATCCAAAGGGATGACGCATCTTTTAATGGTTCTTCAACAGCAGGGGGAGCTTTCAGCATGTTCAGAACTCTACTGTGTTTTTAATTTATCATTCGGAAAAATATAACTGAGCTGTGTTGCATTACAGAATAGATTTTAGAAAGATTAAACGATTTCTTATTGTATTCCCCGGGCCAACACTACACCTGAACTATAACTAAACAAGAAAATTAAAAAAACAACAACAATACACACACACCGAAATAAAAAAGAGACAGCCCTGCTTACTAGCATCTTTTCTCAATGGCAGTTTGGTCTTCTAGGAAAGAGGCAAGAGTTTATGTCCCTTGACTGATGCTTTATTATGGCACTTGTCTCACAGTTGGATGCATTCTCCACGTCACAAATACATTTCAACGGTCATAAAGCATTCCAACATCAGACTGGAACACGTAAAACTGGTTATATTTAGGTGCCTATCAGCCTGACATAGAGTGTCATGACTACATTAATAAGTCTGAAAAACTGGTACAGATTTCCTTTTCCTAAAAAAGCTGTTTCTGAGTAAAGTAATGATGATTTTTCCAGGCAGTTTCCATGGAAATCCTCAAATGGAAACATACATTTCTTTTCTTTGTAAACAAGGTATTTATATATTTATTAATTTTCCTCAACTGGCCTCTTCCAGCATTGGTGCATAACAATGTACTTTTTATTACTGTGCATTTTTTTCCCTGTCTCATTAGCATGAGGACACAATATTGCATACACAAAAGAATAGAGAAGAAAAATCTGAAAGATCAACATTCATCAATTATTTGTAATTTGCACTTACAGTTGCGGTACACCATCCATCACACAAGCTAGTTGCCTCAAGCCCACAGAAGTTGCGCTTAACTACGTTTATTCATTTGTATCTTGACTTGCAAGTAAACTTGGGCACATATAGCCACAGTACTAGTTTGTGACCTCAGAAACTTTGGGCAAAATATAGTTTTTTAAAAATCTTTGCCCTTGTATTTAATTGAGGATTTTAATTACTTCTTCTAGGTAATTTCTATTTATTTCATGCAGACTTCTAGAAAAAAAAGCCTGTCTTTATCAGCTTTCTATTTACTTGTATTTAATTCTGTCTTTGAACAGTAATACTTTCATCCAGCTGCAGCAAGCATTTTTGTAGTATGCTATAATTTTGGATTCTTGACTTTATTCATTTTTAGTATGTTGATCAATAATATCTGAGTCGATTCTGAAGAGTTACAGGAACGACACTTAAAATTAGCCAATTCAGAAAGCCCAAATCTGTTTCTTTACATCCTCAGTTGACTGAACTACTCATAACTTTGTGACTACAAAACCGCTAAATCAAATCTCTAAGGAGTGAGCCTCAAAAACCTGTCCTTTCAGCCAGAAAAGCAAAGACAGAAACTCTGTGTTCCTAAATTTCTCAAATTTTTGTTCATATTGTATTTTCATATCTTGCTTCTATAACCACATCACAAAATTACCGTCCAGTATTTCAGGTCCTCTGCATAGCTAACTCAAGTTCTTTCCTTCTGTGTATGGATTTACACTTGGCCCTGTGACTGCAAGCTTCTTACCTCTTAGATACATTTTGTTCCAGATACATGTCTCAGATATGTTAAACCATATCCCCTCGCTTTGTGTGCTGTACTTCGTAACATCTATTAAAATACTTCTGCCTTGTATGTACTTTGATCTCCACTTTATTTGTCACTAAATTCCATTCCTCCTTCAACTCTGGCTTTCAATTTCAACATTTCATCTTCTTCATCCAGCCTTTCTTCCACCTTTATTTTCAATTGTAAGTTTTAATTAAGTGTATATCAGTATTCCCCACAGAGGAAAGACTAATTTCCACAGCATATACATCTATCTTTATTATCATTGTACTGGAATATATCAGTGTTTATTAATAGCTCACATATTACTACAAAGACGGGCAAAGTGATCCAGACAAAGAGCTGCGATCTAAATATTAAGTATTTTTTACTTACTTCATAGTATTAACTTCTGTGGTCACTAACACATGAAGAATTTTAGACTCTCAGACCCTCACTACACAGCTGATCTTCTATAAAACTAGTTGGCATAGCGTGAACAGGAAGCTGGAAATACACAGTCAGGATTAACTTTGTTAACAGTTGTTAATAGAACTGAAAGCTGGTTTGCTCTGACATCCTTCTAAGTTATATCAGGATGCATATCCCAAAACCCCCTTGCCTTGTTTATTCTTTTACATCATCTATTCTGTCTGTAACCTTTGCTGACGTGATTAATGCTGACGTTAAAAATCCATGTTCTCATGTATTCCAAAAGCCAAGCCCCTTGATTTCCACTCACAGTGATTAGAGAATAACAGTAAGTCAAGAAAGAAGTACTCAAAATAATTCTTCATTACACTTTTTAGTTATGAGAAAATTATTTAAATTCTTTGATCTCCCAATGACTCATCTCTAGTAAATCTATTTTTTTCCTCTTAAGGATTTGCAGTTGTCTAAATTACAAAATCAGTAGGAGAAGGAAAGTATACAGAGAAATAATATTAAACACAACATAGGGCAAAGATCTTCAGTACATGCAAATCTGTAATTCCACTGGATAAAATGAAATTTAATGATTTATAAATTTATAATGATCAGTGTCTTAGACTTCCTGACTTTTGCCAGGACTTTTGAAGTGACTCACGGAAATAAAGATTTTCATTAAACTGCAATCATAAATCAGTTTGTTAACATACTGTTCCAAGATCAGAGAAAGCACAGAGTGAGCAAATACTTGCCATTTGGAAAAAATTAAATGACATTTTCTTTCTCCCCCCCTCCCCCCCGAAAAAAAAGATAATACATCTGTCCTGGTTTTGGTGGGGATAGGGTTAATTTTCACAAGGAGCTGGAACAAGGGAGGGGAGTTCGGCTGTCCCAGACTAGCCAAACTGGTATTCAATACCATGTGAATCATGCCCAGTACATATGGGGGATCTGGCCAGGGAGGGGGCAGGAAATCACCCCGTGGGAGCGGGATGGGGCTTCCCGGGTCCGGTGGGTGGGCGGTGGTACCGTAATTGTGTTTGTACATTCCTCTGTCGGTGGTGTTATTTTCCTCTTTCCTTCACTGTTCTGTTAAAATGCCTTTATCTCAAAACACGAGTTTTGCCTTTTTCTTCTGATTCTACCCTCATTCCAGCGGGGTGTGAGGGTTGAGCACCGACTGTGTGGTTCCTTGTTGCTGGCTGGGGCTAAAGCACAATGACGTACTAGATGACAGTGAGTGAGGCTGAGAGAAGATCTGTCAGTTTTTATCATATAGCAGAAAAGACTTTCACCATGCTGACAAGATTAATGTTGACTATTTAGGAGGCCACATATCTAAATTAGATACCACCAGACTGAGACACATCCCATACCTTTCTCCAAGGACAGTAGAGAAGTATATCAAAATTCACTCACCAATTGGTAACAAACATAAAAAGGGAGGAGGGACTTTAATGTAGCCAGACATGTACAAATGTACTCGTATAGGCTTTAAAAATACCTATCAAGGCCTCCAAGCACAATAAAGTATAGAAGAACCAATATACAGAAGGCTTGTCTAACCACCAGACATGTAAAAAGACTAAGCTAAACCTTGATGCAGGTCAAGCAAACCAAGGACATGACGTTGGGCTATCATATCTTATGTGAGTGCTCCAGTGAGTAAGCTATTACTGGACCTCTGAAGAACTTCACAGGGAAGATCAGGAAAGTTCTTTGTATTTTATCTAGGATTTTGGAAATCAATTTAAGAGCTACATGGGGGAAAAAAAAAATAAAAATCATTCTTCCCTACTCTGGTAATAGTTTCATGGAACCACTGTTCTGAAAAAAATATTCATAAAGCCAACAGCCACTGCTCTGTCTCCTTCCAAGCCTATGAAATGCACACACTGAAGAGAATTCGTCCCTTTACAAAGAGAAAGCAACAGCTTTTGCACTTACAGAAAAGGGCTTGTTCTAGGACTTGTAATAGAATCGAAGCAGAGCATATTACTGCCTTTACAGAGAAGTCAAGTACTTAACAACAACAACAAAATAATGGGGGAAACAATGTGTGCTTGGACTTGAGCTTCCTGAATTAATCTCCCATTTTTTAAATGGATAAATAGAACATGCAGGGTATGACAAAGCTATCCTCAACATGAAGATACCAAGAGCACAGATGTGCATTAAACCTAGTGAATGAGACTGGTTCAATGCCCAACTGCACTTTGGTCCACCTTTCCTTGTAACACTGAAGGCAAAGGCACATACACTAAGTTGCCCTTTCTTCCTACAGGAAGAAAAAATAACTACATTTTTTTCTATTTGTAAATCCTTTGGAGACTCTGCTGTAGTAAGGACCAGATAACCAGAAGCTCTTTGTCTTTTTGTGACCAGAACTTCAATGGTTAAGGCTACAAATTGCCTTCTTACAGTCAAAATGAACAGATATCACTTAGAATTAATAAAGAAATTGCAATAAAAAAGCAGCTAATGCAAAGTAAGAACAGGCAAATTGGCTGTTTTAATTTAAAAAACAAAAAAATCTAATTCTTTCTGTGCAAGTCTTACATAACTTGTACACTTTCAGCAGCCCGGGCCATTAATATAAGTTCAAGCAGCCCAGCAGCAGCAGGCAACTCTCCAAGTTTCTAGTGGGTTTCCAAATACCCTCAGTTTGGAAGTACTCCATATTTTTGAGGCAGTCTGATTTAGCACTAATCTAGAATAAAAAGAAAATCTCTTAAAACCGCATAATCCATTTGATCCTTTGGGTTCCTTTGAATAGCCCCATGGAAGGTTATACTCCAGCCTGACATACGGTTGATAAAAAACAGGGCTTATCTTTATTGGAGTCACTGCCAGGATTTTACTCAAGGGCATGTATATTTTGACAAAATCTTGCTTCAGAGTGCCAGACACTTCTACATTAAAAATGACATTCTTTATTCTACTCGGAGAGTAAGACAAGGCACAACATTTTGTAAGAGGTAATGGTTACAGACTAATTTGAGAGGGGAAAGTAGGGAGGTATAGATTTTCTTTATTAAAACACTCTGGAGAAGAAGGTATGTTCTTAGCATTTAGTACCTTGTCACTTGCATAAATGATAATCACCTGCAATTTGATAAATATACTACTAGTTTTCGGAAAACATCCTTAATTTTTGTCACTTGAAATTCATGCAGCAGCACTTTTCAGCAGATTTCAAGGCAGTCAGAATTAAAAGGAAGGAAATGTTACCACGCACAAAACCTGAAATTATTCTTTTGAGGTCCATACACTAAGCAACATTATCACACACACACACAAATTAAAAAGAGAACACATTTGATTACAGCTATTGAACCCAATAGTCAAGCATTTTCCCTAAGGCTATAAACCTAATCACAAGGCAATGTTAGCATGCACAAAGAGTTCCAAAAGTACAGAAAAAACTTGTTTACTAGAGGTAGATGAGAACAAAATCTAACAGCTTAAGAATTTCTACAGGTTCTACCCTATTCTAACATGTAATTTAAAAATGAAATTTCTCAGTTTTTGAACAGTCGCTGTGGTTAAATAAAATAATTTATCATCAACTTTTGAATGTTATTATTCTCATCAAAAGTCAAACAAACATTTCATTTCAAAAAATATTTTAGATTAGCAATATATGGGTTGATAACAATATACAATCAAAACTAACATGGTTTCAAAGTGTTTTCACTTTGGTAGGAACATGGCTTTTGGTCAGAATACCACTACAACAGTACAGTTTTCACCAAATCTGTAACATACGCAGAGTAACTAAATGGTCACATGTATCAAAGAAAGACTGCTAAATGATGCTAATTTTTCTGTAGTTATTCATTAAGTATATATATTCTAGCTACGTGTATGTGCATTTTTATCACAGTTAGCCATCCACAGAAACAGACATCTTAACACCAAGTACCAAGTTTGAATATTAAAGATCTGGAGTGGAGTATACTAAATGCAGGCGATTGTCTTCTCGGAGAATTTCTCTCCAAGGGCTGTCAAAATATCAACTGAAAAACATGCAAAACAAGCACTTAGAAGTTATCAGTAACTCCTATCAAAATTAGAGTTAAAAGCTAGCACTTCTTTCACAGTCAAAAGTTTTCAGAGACTAGGCAAAAGAAGACCTGGTTCATACGAAATGATTTGCTCCTACAGGCAGTAAATCAGTCTACCACAGCACATTGATAAAACTAACTCTTTAATACTTTAAAGACTCATGACTTACAAAAGGTGAATAGAGAAGTCATTTAGAAAATGTGCAAATAAGTAACCAAATCTGTTTTCTGTATTATTGGTATGAATGTAGTCTTCAGGAGACACATATACTTAATGAAATATTTCCACAATGTATTAAATTTTTGTGTTGGAACAGCCTTTAACATGTTGTGACCAACGTGAAAGCCACTTATGGCAAAAAGCATCTTCTCATTAAAGCGCAAGAGTTAGTTCAAGGGTGGTATCACATAATTCAGCCAGCTCCTGTTACTACAAAGGTGGTAGCAGAGGCACTGTTTGAGACATCTTGGAACAAGCAATCCTGGCACAGGGAAACTAGGTGAAATTTGTCCATCTGGACATGGAGGTACCCAGCATTCATTTAACTTACCACACACAAACTGGCTGCATAAAGCTGGAATAACATTCCAATCATACAACAGACAAGAACATTTGTAACTTGCCAGAAACTAGAGGCGTACCCCTGGGGTCAATATTGTGTCCAATTCTGTTCAACCCCTTCATTCTTGATCTAGATGATGGGACAGAGCATACACTCAGCAAGTTTGCAGATCCCACAAAACTGGGAGGAGTGGCTGATACACCAGAGGGTTGTGCTGCCATCCAGGGGGACGTTGAAGCTGGAGAAATGGGTTGATAGGAACCTCATGAAGTTCAACGAGGGGAAGGGCTAAGTCCTGCCCCTGGGAAAGAATAACCCCATACACCAGTATATGCCACAGGCTGAGTAGCTGGAAAGCATATGCGCAGCAAAGGACTTGGTGATCCTGGTGGACACCAAGTTGGACATGAGCCCAGCAGTGTACCCTCACAGCAATAAAGGCCAACAGTACCCTTTGCTGCATTAGGAAGAGTATTGCCATCAGGTCAAGGGAGGCAATTATTCCTCCCTGTTCAGCACAGGTGAGGCCACATCTGGCGAAGTGGGTCCAGTTCTGGAGCACCTTTCCTATGAGAAGAGGCTTAAACAGCTGGGACTGTTTAGCTTACAGAAGAGAATGCTAGGGATGGATTTTATTAACGTCTATAAAAATCTGACATGTGGAAATAAAGACGACGGAGTCAGGCTCTTTTCAGTGGTGCCCAGTGACAGGACCAGATGCAATGGGCACAAACTGCGACACAGGAGGCTCCACCTGAATATCAGAAAAACTTTTTTACTGTGAGGGTGACCAAGCACTGGCACAGGCTGCCAGAGAGGTTGAAGACGCTCCATCCCTGGAGATACTGAAAAGCCACCTGGATGTCCTCCTGAGCAACTGGCTGTAGGTGACCCTGTTCAAGCAGGAGGTTTGGACCGGATGACTGCCACAGCCCTGCAGCAATTCTGTGATTCAACTTGTTACGCCATTCTGCATAGCCTTTCCATCAGGTAGGAAAACAAAAACAAATAAAAACCTATTTGTCTTCTTATTCCTACCAAGGACTGATAACTAATATGACCTGCTTTTTACACTGTGTCCTTTTTTCACTGAGTTTTTACAACAGAAGACGATGATTCCTAATAAATTAAGTAACAAAAGTATGGGAAAGTTTTTGTTGTGTATCCTGTGTTATGAGGGACAGCAAAGGCAAATGTATATGGAAAAAAAAGAAAGATTTATAAAGCAGATAACGTAATGAGACTTAATAAGGTGTGACTGGCAGGAACAAGAGTTTGTTAACAAGATTTTGGAAAGTGTTAAAGATACGGCTGGAATAGCAACAAAACATCAACATCTAAAGTGAGTAAGTTTTTATATCCTGTATGACAGGATAAGCAATATAAAAATCTCATTTTTACCTCAAATCATTATGTAACTAGTTGGTGCTGATCTGGGACACTGATGATGCTACATTTAAAAGAAAAAAAAATAATGTCTCCATCATGAAACAATATGAAAACATTTGTGGTACTTTATGTATTCTCCGTGTATTTTGTGCGACTTACTTCTTAATTCCTAAATTCAAACACTTGAACTTGGGGAACTTAAGTGGATTTTCGAAATGAAAACGTCCTGTCTCATCTCATTCTCCTGGAGAAACTGCTTACGGCTTGAACAGGTGTACTGTTCGCTGTGTAAAAAAACTGGCTGGATGGCCAGTCCCAAAGAATTGTGATGAATAGAGTTAAATTCAGTTGACGGCCAGTCACAAGTTGTGTTCCCCAGGGCCCAGTATTGGGGTCGATTCTGTTTAATATCTTTGTCAACAACCTGAGCAAGGGGATCCTGTGCACCCTCAGACGACACCAAGTTGCGCAGGAGTGTTGATCTGCTGGAGGGTAAAATGGCTCTGCAGAAGGATCTGGACAGGCTGGATTGATGGGCTGAGGCCAATCGCATGAGATTCAACAAGGCCAAGTGCCAGGTCCTGCAGTTGGGTAACAACAACCCCATGCAACACTGCAGGCTTGGGGAAGAATGGCTGGAAAACTGCCTAGAGGAAAAGGGCCTGAGGGTGTTGGTTGACAGACAGCTGAGTATGAGCCAGCAGTGTGCCCAGGTGGCCAACAGCATCCTGGCTTATATCAGAAATAGTGTGGCCAGCAGGACTAGGGAAGTGATCGTTCCCCTGTGCTCAGCACCGGCGCTTCTGCAGTTGAATACTATGTTCAGTTTTGGGCACCTCACTACAGGAAAGACATTGAGGTGCCAGAGCATGTCCAAAGAACAGCAAAGGGTCTACAGCACAAGTCTTACGAGGAGCAGCTGAGGGAACTGAGATTGTTTCGCCTGGAGAAAAGGAGGCTGAGGGAAGACCTTATTGCCCTCTACAACTACCTGAAAGGAGGCTATACTGACGTGGGCTTTGGTCTCTTCTCCCAAATAACAGGTGATAGGTCAAGAGGAAATGGCCTCAAGTTGCTCCAGTAGATGTTTTGGTTGGGTATTAGTAAAAATTTCTCCACGAAAAGGGTTATCAAGCACTAGAACAAGCTGCCCAGGGAAGTAGTCAAGTCACCATCCCTGAAGATATTTAAAAGATGCATAGACATAGTAATCAGGGACATGGTTTCGTGGTGTACTTGGCAGTGTCACGTTTACTGTTGGACTTAAGGGTCTTTTCCAACCTAAATGATCCTATCATTCTATCTGGGCTAAAGTTCCATCAGCAATGTAGAACACTTGACATCAGTTTGTATGAAACTTTGCTTCAGTAAAAGAGCACACAGATAGAGCTAGGGACTTACTTTTGACAAGGATAAGCTATTTAGAGGCATATGAAAGGAATATAGGAAAAAATTACACATGGATGGCAGTAAAAGAATACAAGAAAAAAAAAAATACTCAAATAATGCCACGTGGGATTTCCTTGACATAATAGGACATAATCGGAACAAAGGAAAGTTTTCTTCATTTATCACAGAATCCAGATGTTGCAACAACTCAGTCAATCTCAAAGTGAGAAAGAAAATTGGCATAAATGCATCAATTTGAGTAATCATCATCAAAGCCAATTAGGCATCACTTAACAAATCAAAGTTCCTTGAGCATTATGATTTAGTCTAAATTAATCTTACAGACTGAACACTAGCAGATCTTGTTCATTAAAATCCTAACAAGTCCAGCTTACTTGAGAACACCAGCATATTGTTCCTCTTCATGTGGTAGTTATTACTTTACAGAGAAGTAATAAATAGTTTCTCCCATCAGCGTGAGCTATCGAAGGAAAATATATCCTCTTTATTTTAGGATGTAGGCTATCTTTTAGCACCCCTACTCACTATGCTTGTGGAGGAAACCTCTATCAGCAAGACTATAAAGGTGAAATTGTCTCTAGCTTTCTCTTAAAGTAGGCAAACCAGGAGGATTTCCAGCTGCTAAAGCAGCATAACATTAAAATGCTATTAGAACAAGATTAGTTTTCCAGGGGGAAAAAGTCCAATCTGCTGGGACAGATTAAAAATAAAAGATCTAGAAACAACGTTCTCCCCTGCTTATTGTGTCCTTCCAAGGCAGGGCAGGAAGCTAACAGAAGTGTCCTTGGACTGAATGGGCCTCCCAAGGTGGCTGTATTTCCCCTTTTTCTCCAAAGGGTTCTATGTGACCTTGGACACTGTAGGAAATAGGAAAACCCCTTTTGCCCCATGACGGGTTTAAACAAATCACACCGCAGCAGGGGAAGGGGATGGAGCAGGGGGAGACACCATAAACAAAAACCAAAAAAACACCCTATCTGCCGTAATGCTCATCTCACATGTTTATTTCACTTCATACAGCCCACCCACCCATTCACAAGCATTCAATTGAACCTGTGGACATTCCACACTCATCAACAGCCCCATACCACTTTAAGAGTGGTGACACTAGTCTGTTTAAACAAAGTTGCAGAAGTACAGAATAGTTGAGGTCAGAAGGCTTGAGATCATCTACTCCACCTGAACTGCTCAAGCATGGTCGGCTAGAGGAGTTTGCCCAGGATCATGTCTAGTCAGGTTTTGAGTATCTTCAATGATGGAGACTGCACAATCCTCTGGGCATTTCAACCACCTTCACAGTCAGAATATGAGATAAGCATGATAGATTTAGCAAGGGAATACTGATAACACCATTACACTAGGATGCCTGACTAGAACTCCCTAACCTAAAAATACTTAAAATCAGCGAAAAAAGTAAGATGATCAAGTTCTCAGGTGTGGCATTCAAACACACTTCTTTCATTCCCTTTCTGCTTTCTCTCCAGCATTAATTTACTGCTTGTCTGTATCCTCATGTCAAAAAGATTAATCCAAATAGAAATCTTGAAATGGTTCCCCCTCAAAAAAAAAAAATCATTGTTTAAAACATTTGTATTATTCTTTATGTTCTTGCACATGGATTACTTGTAAAGATAATGACTTAATTTTGTTAGGAACTCTTCTTCACCAAACTTCCTTTCTTTGTTTCCTCTCTACTACATCTCACATTGCGGCAAAATATTCCCATATCAAAGGGACAGAAAATGGAAATCATAAGAGGCAAAGAGAAATACAGGCCAGTAGTATGTATGCTGGACCAAGTCTCTCTTATGACAAGAACACTTCAAAAAATATCCACCACTACCATGCACCCCCAGAGGTCAATTTAATGCTGCATAAGAGATATATTACCTGTTTTGATTTTCTTCTGTTGGAGAAAATAAACTCACTTCCAGTTAATGACTGCTGACACTTCTGTGCTTTGTAATCCCTAGCTTCAAGAAGCCATCTCATTATCTGTTTGAGAACACAAATGCTTGAAAACCAGCAACTTTCATTCTTGCAACAGTTCACGTGCAGAATAATTCGAACAATCACCTTAGATTCTTTAACCACTCATTTTAAGGAAGAGCTATTATTAGTAATCCCAGGCAAGAGATGCAGAGTTCATTCCATGATTAACTCAGATTTATTGGACAGAAGGTAAATGACATTATAGCTTAAGAGCTGAAATTTAAGTAATGTCTTTATTGAAAATTTCTGAACATAAACCAAGACCAAGGGTGTAACTTAAGGGGAATAATAAAGCATATATTCACAACAACACATAACGATTATATTTCCTACTGTTTTGCATTACCGGTTCTCTGTAGCTGAACCACTGCAACAAATTTTTTTAAGAGTGTTCATTGATGTATTTTATTCACCTTTTGTGTGATACACAAATGTGACAGGAAGTTCACATATATCACAGCTGTCAATAGTAAAAAACAGAACACTTTGAGTACAGTTCAGCAGAAAATTATTTCTTCACAGAGATCTGACATACCCTTTAAAGGCTCAAGAAAGTAACTACTGGGCCCAGCCTGATGCCTACGGAGGTAAGTGAACATCTTTTCAGTGACCTCAATAGTCTCTGGGAATGAAGTCTGTGATTAGTCTGACATGTTTTCTTTGCAGAGCTATTTGCATGCTTTGGAGAGCTATTAACAGTGTGCCATACACATAAAAATTTAGAGGATGAAGGGGAAGAGTCATTTAACATGCTTTACGCCATAAAGGTGACTGGGGTCCCAGCACCCAATGCTATACAGCAAACAACTGATTCTCTAGCAATAAAAGCTTTTTTTTTTTT